>CM033274.1:4536781-4869281 GCA_019343175.1 Oedothorax gibbosus
AAATAGCCTACTTTCCTGATACTTAAATACTTACTAAAGTTCTAATCGGGAAAAAACTAGGTTCTTACAGTAAATATCATCAACAGCCGTTTCTACACTAGATTTATACAGATTAGAAAAAAAATCGAAACACAGCATCCAGCTAATAATTTAAACTTCTAAAAGCCAAAATCAACTATTTTCCTTAATATTATTTCGCAAATTAATTAAATATTATTTATCGTCTGCTCGCGATTTATTTGTAGTTCGAAGAATAATTAAATATTTATTAATAACAAAAGTAATGAAACTCCAAACTGCATTAAAAAAATAAGAAATGTAAATTAAAACTAAGCATAATTGTATGCAAAAGTATGCCTTGCCGCTTTCTTGTTAGATAATTAATGAACAATCAAAGAATCAAATTGTGCTACATTTTATGACGTCATTCCAAACTGATTCATGAAAATATTATTTTGCTTCAAATATATTTAAATAAATAAAGTTTCTCATGTCATTGTTGATTTGGCAACAGTGATTTAAATGACTCAAAATTGAATTTCAATGCTAATTCAATGGGAAATTCGCCGACAGATAGTAGATTTATGTCCGTCCGGACGTACAGACAGACGGAAAAAAAGTATGAAAGTTGGGTATCTGAGGTCATAGCTTTCTAACAAAAAAAGAATTTTTAAGATCCGATGATTAGAACCGATTTTGGAAGGGGGGTACAGACAGACAGACAAACGGACAGACAAACGGACAGACAGGCGGACAGACAGACGGACAGACATACGAACAGACAGACAGATGGAGATCAACCGCATTTCAATACCTACAGTGATTTAAATGACTCAAAATTGAATTTCAATGCTAATTCAATGGGAAATTCGCCGACAGATAGTAGATTTATGTCCGTCCGGACGTACAGACAGACGGACAAAAAGTATGAAAGTTGGGTATCTGAGGTCATAGCTTTCTAACAAAAAAAGAATTTTTAAGATCCGATGATTAGAACCGATTTTGGAAGGGGGGTACAGACAGACAGACAAACGGACAGACAGGCGGACAGACAGACGGACAGACATACGAACAGACAGACATACGAACAGACAGACAGATGGACAGACAGACAGTTGGAAATCAACCGCATTTCAATACCTACAGTGATTTAAATGACTCAAAATTGAATTTCAATGCTAATTCAATGGGAAATTCGCCGACAGATAGTAGATTTATGTCCGTCCGGACGTACAGACAGACGGACAAAAAGTATGAAAGTTGGGTATCTGAGGTTATAGCTTTCTAACAAAAAAAGAATTTTTAAGATCCGATGATTAGAACCGATTTGGAAGGGGGGTACGGACAGACAGACGGACAGACGGACATCGACCGCATGTCAATACCTACTTTTCATTTTTTTAATTCTTTCGAATTAAAAAAAGAAAAGTAGGCTAAAAAACTAATTCTGAACTCACAAGGTCAAGTTCTATTACTAGTAGCATACGATTAAAAAATTGTAAGGTTGTGGGCATTGTTGATTTGTTATGGAATAAACCCTTTTGTGAGATACAGATAAATGCATTTTGTAAAATTAAATAATTAATTTTCTTTATAAATATTCAATAATTCAAAAATTTATGTTAAAATCTTGGAATAATAAGTAATTTTAAAGGAACGAATTTTTACCAGTTTTAACTATTTTAAGGAAAAAAATTCAATATGATTTATTCCTACATTTGTCAAAAATTTTGTCAGAACTATTAACATTTAATAAATTAGTTCCATGAAATCAAAACACTGAAACGCTTTCTAAAAACCTCAAATGATCTATCCAACCATCATTTATAATTATGTCCAATACCCAACCACATACATCATTAAAGTACCATTAAAAATGATGAATAAAACAATAACCAAAACATAAACTACAACTTCAATCAGTCATCTACAAATGACGTCAAGCCGTAACGAGCGCAAAGCAATTTCAAAAAACGCCAATTGGCATCTAAAACTCGGAATCTGATAACTGAAAAGCTCAGAATATAAGTGAAACAAGTCCAGAAAAAGCTTCTTTGTGCTACAGATATTTAAAGTTAAAGCTTTATAACCATATATATCATAGTTAAAGTATTAGATTGGCTGATCACGTGACCTCCAATGCTAACGACGGGACGCGCACGGAGGCATTTTAAGAGGGCAAAATGGCCAGTGTTGCTGCCACTTTAAGAAGAAAAATACTACGAAAAAAATACCATTTAATTCTAAAATTACAAAAAAATATCGTAAAAATACAGCTGCATTTTGGAATCTTTTTAGTGACTTGAAAGCCTTTTCTAGTATTTTTTTAAATTTTAGAATTAAATGGTATTTTTCGTAGTATTTTTCACCTTAAAGTGGCAGCAACACTGGCAATTTTGCCCTCTTAAAATGCCTCCATGCGCGTCCCGTCGTTAGCATTGGAGGTCACGTGATCAGCCAATCTAATACTTTAACTATGATATCTATGTTTATAACAAAACTACCTCTAAAATATGTTCTGCCTAGCAGATATTGTCTGACCTAGGAATTGTATCATTATTACACTGAAATTCTACATAATTAATGCACGGAATTGAGCGCTGCTAACTCGAAAATGGACTTGGTTCACTTGTATTATGAACCATTTATAATGAAGCGAACTGGAATTTCAGCTTTTTTATCTGTAAAATACCGATGTAATAATAGTGTTATATTTGATTACGTGAATGTGTTTTGTTGTTCCCAATTAAACTTGGTATGCTTTTAAGTTGTAAATATTTTTCATTTGCAAAATAAATAAGAGTGACAGTATAGATAGACTGTGAAGGTACACTCTTAAAACAAAAGAGTGAAATTCACTCCTATAGGAGAAGTGCATTTTCGGCACCGGAAAGGAGTGAAAATTAACTCAGACTGAGTTAAAACCACTCTTTAAAGAGTAGGACGCATATTGTTTTCTTTATTTTTTTACCACTCCGAAAAAGAGTGAAATTCACTCCTATAGGAGAAGGCATTTTCGGCACGGAAAGGAGTGAAAATTAACTCAGACTGAGTTAAAACCACTCGTTTTAAGAGTGTAGGACGCATATTGTTTCTTTTATTTCTTTTACCCACTCCGAAAAAGAGTGAATTCACTCCTATAGGAGAAGTGCATTTTCGCACGAAAGGAGTGAAATTACTCAGACTGAGTTAAACCGTTCGTTTGTTTAAGAGTGTAAGTTGTAAATATTTTTCATTTGCAAAATAAATAAGAGTGACAGTATAGATAGACTGTGAAGGTACATTTTTAGGCGTGTTTGCCGCAGTATAAAGCTTATAATACGGTCATGTAAGTCCTTACAGCTAAAAACTGCATCGTATAAATAACGAAAAGAAGTTTTTGAAGAACGATTAAGTAATATTTATCAATTACAGAGCACCAATAGGGTACTTGACAGTATCGCTAAAATACCTTCCAATATTAATTAAAATATAGTTTGAACCCAAATATAACAAACGTATATATATAATATATTTGCAAAATAAATCTTTAAATAATTAATAAAAATCATTTTCAAATGGCTTTTTTTTTCATCGGTACGTCACGTGATCACAAACACGTCGTTTTGGCACGTCACTAGTATGTATAACACCAAAAAACCGTTTGTTTGAGGTGTTTTGTTTGTGTTGTAGTTAAACAAATGGTTTTAATCTCAACATATGCTATTAAAATTATTTATGATTTTATGGGTAATTTACAGAACGAATATCAAAAATGGTTAATGTTGTTTCCAAATTGGTTTTAAAGCTTGTTTATTTACTAGTGACACATAGTACCATTGACAAGCGCAAGCGTTTTCGGATATTTATTCCTAATTAAAATTCATTTTTCCCTTTTTATGTATTTGAAAAACATAAAAAAATATGGTTATTTTTGCATAATATACTTTAAACCATATGTGTGTAACTTACAATAAAGTGAGACATACCAAAAAGGCCCCAGCAAGGTTGGTCCAAAATCTAATACTTTACCAGTTTCCAATGACTATCAAGATTCTTCTTAAAATCACCCTACTCTCTTCGAATACACCACATACTCTAGTAGAGCTTTTCACTCATTGACAACTCTATTGTAAAAATAAAGGTTTTCTTACCTCCCTTCTAAAGCATGATTTATTAAATTTCTGATCATGTCCTCTGGTCCGGCTATTTAAGGTAAAACCTAAGCCCTCCATGTCTCCCTGTTTTATGAACTTGAATAACTGAATTAAATCACCCCTAGCTCTCCTATTTTCCAGGGAATACATGTTCAAAGATCTTAATCTGTTATCATAATCAATACCAGATAGACCCTTAATCATTTTTGTAGCCCTATGCTGAACTTTTTCAAGCAACTTACGATTGTCAAAACTCGCCAATGAATGGAACATACCCTATATTTTAAATAAACTTCGCAAAATGCCAGAGTTTAAACTTTTCTTTTCGAATGGTTTGGTCATGTATTTGTAGTTATAGAAAGTTCCATGATTCCGGTGCAATCTTGCGCCACAATTTTTAACAGTACAGTATTTAACTTATTTACGAAAAACAAGAGTCCACAAAGGAAATAACCATTTGCAACAATAACACTCGAAAAAATATTTATATTCTATTTAAACAACATGTGACAAACAACATTGTGGTACATCACATTCCTAAACCAAAGATAAAGCTCTCAGGCCCCGGATATTCAAAGCCTAACGTACTAGAGCTGCATATTAGGGTTTAACGTTTTCATTATTTCGCCAAATACGTTGCCGAACTCGCCAAATTCTTACCTAAACGCGCCAAATGACTTTTTTTTAAAATTTATAATGTTGGTTGATTGTTCGAAGGTAGTCGTGCTGGAGCTGTATAATAAGTATGTTTGTAGCTATATCTCTTTTATCGCCAAATTCTTACCAAAAAGGCGCTAAATGAGCTAAAAGGTTTTATATGTTTATGAGGGAAATTACGATAACTATTATGCATACATTTTATAGCGTATGTTTTTATTTTGGATTTTTAAGGTAATATAAGTAACAGTATTTTATACTTTATAACGAGCGGGAATAATAACATAAGTTTATTACCCTATAATGGATTAAATTGTACATATACTTAGATCAATTAAAACTTTTTTTAGTCCGTGCGAAGTACGGGTATTTATTTGCTAGTTAAAAATAAAAATGTTTATATTCCATTTAAACAACATGTAACAAACAACATTGAGTTACATCACATTCCTAAACCAAAGATAAAACTCTCAGGCCGTCGCTGGAGGTTTCGATAATTGGCAATTATTTATTTTCTTCCGCGCCGTTAATAATCAGATTACTAATTACTATCGCACTCTGCCTGAAAAGATTCGCTGATTCCGCCAGTCCTGATTCCGGAAACAATGTTACTTAGTTTTGGTTGGGTTTGACTGGGATTTACTATTTAGGGTGGTCTAATGAGCGCTGGGGGAAATAATTGAGGGAGATTTTTTTTAGGGAATTTTGTGTAGTGTTAAATGTAAGCTTTGTGGAAATAATCTTAGTGAAGGTAGGGATTGTGGAATAATTGTATCGTGTTTCAAATGTTTTTTGAGGAATAAGTGTATATGAAATTTAAATTAACGGAAATAAAAAACTTGGTTTTTAATGCTATCCGAACTTACGTGATCCAGCACAAGAAAAACTAAGAGTCTTATAGATTTACACCCTTAATTTCCGCTCAATAAATTAATTCACACGTATAAAAGTAATAATATACCTAATAAGGAAATTTCAATAACATTAAAACCAAAAAAAATCAGCGGCTGCAATTCTTTAAGCACACGTAATTTTCTCAAAAACCTTTTTATGACGTTCGACAGGAAGTCGTGTATAACATTTGAATTCCGTAGCTTTTTTTAGTTCGAGCTTTAGAATGGTAGACAGACAGAATAGCTTATGTTTAAAAATCACTTTTCTTAGAATCCGCCTCCCTTCAAAACGTGTAGAAAACCACAAAATCTACATGTATCGGATTTTCAACCCCATTCCAATAGTTTCATTAAATTACATTTCATATTAAGTAATTAAAAATAAAAAAAGACATTTCTATCCATTTAAGCAACATGTAACAAACAGTCGTTGTGTTACATCACATTCCTAAAGCAGAGACAAAAATCTCAGGCCGTCTCTGGAGGTTTCGATAATTGGCAATTATTTATTTTCTTTTCCGTGCCGTTAATAATCAGATTACTAATTACCCTTGCACTCTGTCTGAAAAGATTCGCTGATTCCGCCAGCCCTGATTCCGGAAACAATGTTACTTACTTTTGGTTGGGTTTGACTGGTATGTACTATTTAGGGTGGTCTCTAATGAGCGCTGGGGGAAATAATTGAAGGAGTTTTTTTTAGGGAATTCGGTGCATTTGTACAAAGGGAGAAATTGTGGAAATAACATTTGTAACAAGAAGTTCTGAAAGAACTAAAATAGCCTACTCTACTGTTAATTACTTACTTACTGGAAGTCTAATCGGGAAACAACTAGGTTCATAACAGTAAATATCACCAACAATCGTTTCTACACTAGATTTACACACATTAGAAAAAAAAATTGCTAAATACAGCATCCAGCTATAATTTAAACTTCTAAAAGCCAAAATCAACTATTTTCCTTAATATTCTTTCACAAATAACTTATTATTTATCGTCTGCTCGATTTATCTGTAGTTCGAAGAATAATTAAATAGTTATTAATAACAAAAATAATGAAACTACTCCAAACTACATTAAAAAATAAATGTAAATTAAAACTAAGCATAATTGTATGCAAAAAATATGCCTTGCCGTTTTCTTGGTAAACGATTAATGAACAATCAAAGAATCACATTGTGCTACATTTTATGACGTCATTCCAAAATGATTCATGAAAAATTTATTTTGCTTCAAATATTTTAAAATAAAGTTTCTCATGCCATCGTTGATTTGGCAACAGTGATATAAATGACTCAAAATTGAATTTCAATACTAATTCAATGGGAAATTCGCCGACAGATAGTAGATTTATGTCCGTGCGGACGTACAGACAGGCAGACAAAAAGTATGAAAGTTGGTTCTCTGAGGCCATAGCTTTCTAACATTTTTTTTTTTAAGATCCGAATGATAGAACCAATTTTGGAAAGGGGGTACGGACGGACATACGGACATCGACCGCATGTAAATACCTACTTTTCATTTTTTTTAAATTTTTCGAATTAAAAAAAAGAAAAGTAGGCTAAAAGTGGGGATTGTAGTAGTCATTGTATAATGCGTTTCAAACGTTTATGAGAGATGAAAATGCATGGAAATAAAAAATTGATGAAAGAGCGTATGTACTACATTACATCAAGTAAAATAAACATTCAGAAAAAAAAACAGAAAAAATTCGAAGGAAATCTCAACCAGAGCGTAAATTAAGTATAAGTACAAAAAAGCTGTTTGATGTGTTGAAAAGTTGTTTGTATGTGAATTTTTAATATGGGGGGGGGGGGGCTAGTTTGTAAATGGGCGTATTTCACGTGAGTGGCAACAGTTCCATCGGTATTTTTTTCACTCTTGGTCCTTCTGGAATTACATTTGTTTTAGTGATAATTTGAACTAGTTGTTTCAGTTTAATAAAAAAAATATTGAAGCTGCTTAACAGCTTTGGACTGTATGTTTTCATAGTGATTTATTTTTTATTTAGTTTCATTCTCTTATTGTTCGTTTTTAGCTTCCACACTACGTTTATAACGTGAAAAGTGGAAGGTATTATAATCGTTCAGTCCGTCTGTCTGTCCGTCATCCACTCTTATATACCCGAACTACAAATGCTACGGACAAGTTTTATACGTCAAAAAATACAGCGCATCGAAACTAGAATGCATTGAAAATTTCAGAGAGAATTCGAATTCGAAGTACTTCAATTACTTAAAAAATTGCAAAATTTAATGCTCATTTAAAAAGCTGACGCGCGTACAATTCGTCCTTAAATACATGCTTCAATGGCCTACTTAATTCTTTTAGACAATAATTAAATACATTTTTTGCGACATCGATCAGTTTGAAATGACGTCAAATATATTTCACTACGAGATTCTTTGTACGTTGATATGAAATATTTTCATTCTGTTTAAAAGCGAGGAATACATATTACATATTTATTCTTTGAAATATACATTTTTTGCAAACGATAAGTAATAATTATTGAATTTTCGAAAAAAAATAAATGAAACTAGCCAAATTTAGCATGTAAATGTTTAAAATAGAATTAATGCTGTGTTTGGCGCCTTTTTACCTGTTCAACACAACTGTTGTGTGGAAGCGGGTTAAGTGACAGATTCTGTTTCAAACCTACTTTTTTGTTTTCTTATTGTTCTTTTTCGTTTTGCAATTTATTGTACTTATATATGTAAAATAGTTTTATGTAAATACTAAACAAAAACGATATATAAAATTTTCGCTAAATATAAAATATCCTGAATAATAAAAATATGTGGTTTTACTGGCATTGAGAGTGCTACCGAAAAAAAAAAGGAAATCACGGATGTGCAAGAACGAAACCTGAAAATTTACGTCGTCTCAAACAACCCATTTGGACATTATTTGAGTATTTTAATTATTTAAAATCTATACTAGATTTTTATTGTTTGGTCAAATTTACTCAACTCGATTCATAATATTTTTGCAGATTTGGTTTAATTCTAGAGCGTTGTTCAATTTTTATGTTTTAAAATGGAAAAAATATTAAGAAATTACAAATATTATTACAAATATTAAGAAATATGTATGACCAAATGTGGAGTTTGTACTTCCTTCAATATAAAGGACCAGGATTCAGTTGAACAACCAAAAGAAAAATAAAGTTCGGACTGCTGAGAAAGGGGATTGATTAGCATAAACTAAAAGCAAGTAGGTGTGTAACCGAATCTGTCACTTAACCCGCTTCCACACAACAGTTGTGTAGAACAGATAAAAAGGAGCCAAACACAGCATTAATTCTATATTAAACATTTACATGCTAAATTTGGCTAGTTTTATTTATTTCTATTTCGAAAATTCAATTATTATTACTTATCGTTTGCAAAAATTAATTATATTTCAAAGAATAAATATGTAACATTCCTCGCTTTTAAATCGAATCGTACAAAAGAATCTCGTAGTGAAATATATTTGACGTCATTTCAAACTGATAGATGTAGCAAAAATAAATTTATTTTAATTTATTGTCTAAAAGAATTAAAGTTTCTCGAGCGATTGTTGCGAATGGCAATGGTGATTTAATTGTAATAAAAATGTCTTCCTATGCTTTTTAAATGAGCATTCAATTTTGCAGTTTTTTTTTAAATAATTGAAGTACTTCGAATTCTTTTCTGAAATTTTCAATGTATTCTAATTTCAATGCGCTGAATTTTTTTTACGTACCACACTTGTACGTAGCATTTGTAGTTTGGGCTATGAAAGTGGGTGACGGTCAGACAGACGGACTGAACGATTATAATACCTTCCACTTTTTACGTTATAAACGTAGTGTGGAAGCTAAAATTTGCATAATATACAAGCAACCGTTATTAAAAGTACACCCGCGCAACGCCACGTGTATTAAGCTATTCGTATTATAAATTTCATCTGTGACTTGGTCAAACTAAAGCTACACCTCACATCACACATTTTTTTTTGTTGCTATGTGAAGAAAAAATATTTCCCCTCTTGCTGATTCGACATTTCTCTTTGTAAAGTAACACGGGTCCCTTATCAATTATTAGATCAACGAAATTGCATTTACCCCCATAATCGTTGGGTTAATTGACTCGGTAACCCTATCGACAATCAGGAAATGGAATATGATATCATTATTAAGAAATGAATTGAGGGCGTAATTTCAAAATCACATGCAACACCAATCTGATTAAGGTAACAGGGAACAAAACGACCACTCAAAATATCCAATTTTCATTTCAACTTTAGTTACTGAATCGTGCCTTTACGAAAAACTTCTATGATGCACATTTGAATAGAACACTCGAGTTTGTAAATTTGGTAGTTAATTTCAATATAACTTTGTTGCCAGCTTTAAATGTCATTATTCCAAAACACCAATTTTCAGCCTTAAGGTACACTTTTCTCTTTCTATTTTACTAGAAGGGTTGAAATTTTCTGTGATGTCGTATACATGTCTATTTAACACAGTGAACTAAAAATATTCCAAAAATATATTAAGTGAGTAAAAATAAGACGATTTTTCTCATTTAAGAAATGCGCAAAATTTCTATTTAGATTAATAACTTAAAATTATGAATGTTTTATCGTCAAACTTGAGGTTCATTGCGTTGAATACTTTTTTTTTATGTCTATAAAAATTATTTTTAGATACACGCAATAGTTGTGCTGGAAAGTGTACCTAAAAGCTAAAAATCGATGTTTTAAAATAATGACGTATGAAGCTGGAAACAAAGTTATATTGAAATTAACTACCAAATGTGGGAACTCCAACACCATGTTCAGGTGCGTATTATATAAAAAATTTCGTAAATATTCATTTCAGTAATTGAAAATAAAATTAAAATTTGATATTTTGAAGCTTCGATATGTTCCTTGTCCCCTTAATATTTCTGTCTATGTTTGTGTAACTCCATGGCATTGAGAATCATTGAGAATATTGCTTTTGGTGATATTTTTGAAGCTTAAAAATGCAAATATGTAAACAATTATTTTTGTGGTTGTTGATTTTAGCTCTGAACCAGAGCTATAAAAGGGATATTGGCTAATAACATGAGGAACGATAACATGACATGATTCTAATAACATGAGGAACTGGCAATTGTAAAAGCCGAATACTGATCAAATGTCATTAAAATACAATGGCAATTTGTCAATATTTCTAAAAATAAATAGGAATTAGACACATTATATTTCCTAATCAGCAAAAATGAGTGTTCTACAATATAAGAATTTTTTTTAAAAAAATAGTATTTTTAATGCAATTTTAAAGGTCCTAACACCCCTTACGTAAAATCTTCTCTTCAGATTTAAAATGTGATTAGTTTATATTTATTTGTACATGAAATTTTTTAATTTACTTGTAAGTAATACTTTTAATGCAACAATATTTTAACATATAAACAGTTAAAAATTTTAATCCTTTTTGGTTAAATTTGTCAATATTTCTAAAACTAAATAGAATTTAGACACATTATATTTCATAATCGGGAAAAATGAGTGTTTTTCAATATAAGTGATTTTTTTAAAATTATAATTTCAAAGTATTTTTAATGCCATTTTAAAGGTCCTAACACCCCTTACGTAAAATCTTTCTCTTCTCAGATTTAAAATTTGATTAGTTTATATTTATTTGTACATCAATTTTTTAAATTTAATTGTATGTAATACTTTTAATGCTACACTATTTTAACATATAAACAGTTAAAAAAATCATTCATATTTGGTTAAAAAAACTAATTTAAACTTCATAACAAAACAGAAACCTAAATTATTCTAATCAATATTTCAAATTCGAATAAAAAAAATCACATGTCAGGTTAATAAAAGAATTTGATGAAAAAAATGTTGATGATCTTTAGAGAGATGTTTTTTTGTCACCCATTGTATCTACTTCTTGGTGTTCATCATCATCAAACATTTTTTATGTTTTAGAACATTTTTTTTGTTAAAAAAATATTTTTTCAAATAAATCGTCAGCTGCAGGAATCGGATATCGATATATTTAGAAAGTTTTCCCAAAGAGAAACTTTGTTAAAACGTTCTGAATATTGTTCTGGAAGATTTTTAAAAAAATTGATGAGAATAGAGTTGAGGGAGAAAAAGATAAACTTTTGGGAGTGTAACTTAAACAGTAAACTTTAAAAAAAATCTGATATTTCCTTTTGGGTATTATGGGAATTTGTTGTTTTTCCAGTCAATTTTTTTTTGTAATTTAATTTTGAAAAGGTTATTAATTATTAAAATTCTTTACTTGATCACAATTATTTTAAGTATTGCAAATTATAAAATATTCAATTACAATTACGATATTTTAACTGTAAAGCAATAAATTTTAGATTGTATTTGTTTCTATAATTACTATTTTATTCAAATAATTAAAGGACGATTGAAAAAAATACGTTTTTAATCTAATATTTGTTTGATTAAGTTTTAAATACAGATATAGTCAAAATCAATAATTGTAAAAGTAGCAAATTTGTAGGTTAGTTCTAGCCTGCGGTAACTCAAGTTTAATTTTTCTGCGACGCTATGCGTTCGATGCGGCACGTAGTACTCGTTTCTGACATTTATGAGTTAGATGATCACATACAAAAATCAATTATATGCACATCATAAAGACATGAAAACTACAAAACACAAAATAGAACATTACAAAGGATACCGAATTAGTTAAAAATAAATACAAATATATCCATGCAGACACATATTTAATTATAAAAATGCAAAATTTAAAATGCAGTTTATTCCTATTAGATTAAAATTAACAAACAACATTACGTAATTAAGGCACTAAATTTTGTAGACTGTAATTAAGTAAATAAAATTATTAATCTTATAACACTAATTTATCTAGACTTAGGGTAAAATTTAAACATATTACGGAGTACAATGGCTTAAAGTTAAACTCTTAAATCAAAAAAGTTTATCGTACTTTGCTATTCTCGTATATGATCCTTCGGGGTAAATAATTCAAAAGGCGAAAGGCAAATACAAAACTCAAAGTCGCAAACTTAACCACATTATTTATCAAATAATTTTTTTGTAGTTCTAAAGGTAGGGTAATTGATTGTATGCACAAGGTCAATTATTGAAATAGAGGTTAATACAGTTGAGTATTATAATCAGTCAAATATTTTAAAACTTTTACAATTCATTGAGATTTTTTCGCAACAATAGTAGGTTGAAAGGCTTGAAATATACATTTTATAAAAAAATATGAAATTAAAATCCTATTTTATTAAATCCTTAACTGCACTATTTTTTTCTGCGTAGAAAGTACGGTTTAATACCTTCAGTTCATCAGATAATTCGAAAAAATATTTTTAAAAAAGTTATTTGTTGATTCTTTATCGCGTGAATCACTCATTTATCTGAAAAAGTTTAAACTAAAAAAACAAAAACAAAATGAGAAAAAAGTAACTATACACTCATTTTTTTTATACAGATGCACTGGTTTAAGGCGTTTATGCGGAGACACTATTTTGTTTAAAAAAGTCACTCAATACGTGTAAACTAGGTAGCTAGAACTAACTACGTAGTCAATTAACAAACAAAAAATGGTTATTGGTCTAATTGGTAATTATTGGATCGGTTTCATGCAACGAATTTTTTAATTAATTCATTACAATCGTTCGTGGCAATCCTAAATATCCTGAAACGTAAAACTATTTTATAGGTCTACATCATAGGTATCATAGTTAAAGTATTAGATTGGCAGATCACGTGACCTCCAATGCTAACGACGGGACACGCATGGAGGCCAAATAAGGGGGCAAAATGGTCAGTGTTGCTGCCACTTTAAGGAGAAAAATACTACGAAAAAATACCATCTAATTCTAAAATTACAAAAAAATACTAAAAAAGGATTTAAAGTCACTAAAAAGATTCCAAAATGCAGCTAGGATTTTACGATATTTTTTTGTAATTTTAGAATTAAATGGTATTTTTTCGTACTATTTTTCTCCTTAAAGTGGCAGCAACACTGGCCCTTTTGCCCCCTTATTTGGCCTCCATGCGCGTCTCGTCGTTAGCATTGGAGGTCACGTGATCTGCCAATCTAATACTTTAACTATGATATATATGGTCTAAATATAGGGCCACATATGGACGGTGTAGTTAAATATAAAATTTTGATTTTCCTCTCTTGAATATAAACTTGATAGAAAAGCAAATTGCATTGGTCCCACCAAAAGCATCTAAAGTTCTTAAAAGTATTTGATTTTATGCGTTGTGTAACAAAATCAACCTAAATACTACGAACATTAGTGTTTTGGGATCTTAATTCGAATAAGAAATTTATTTTTATTTAGCTGTGTCCTGACTACATCAAATGCAACAAAACTTGGCGACCGCCAAGCGATGCAATAGCTTGGAACCTGACTCTGCCAAGTCGCCAAGTTTTGTTGCATTTGATGTCGTAGTCAGGACACAGCTTTTAGGTAGCTTTTTTTTATACTAGAAATAAAATTTAACTCCGGAACGATGACTCCACTGTTCGACTTTGTCACTTGACCGCGGTTAAAAATAAGCGACTATGTTAATGAGGTTGTTTCAACTCGTGGATGGCAACAGATCCAATGGTTTGTTTTCATTTATTGCCGGAATTGCTTTTGTTTTGGTATTCGAAAATTACTTTTCTAGAATTTTTTACTTATTACATTTTTTAAATGCCAACTTCTTGCTGTGCTGTTGGTTGTTTAAAACATTTGTTAAAGCACGCTTGCACTGAAAGAAAAGTTTCTTTTCATCTCTATCGGTTATTTTGAGAGTAAAACCGAAGCAATCAATGAAATCGCAGTACTAAGAAAAATAAAAAAAGAGGGTTAGATCATCTAAAACATTCCCATTAAAAATTTAACCTAAAATAGTTATACCATAACTTTTCTTTCTTAAATAATCCAGACCACATGCCAATATAAGGATTAACCATGTAATCACAATGCAATGGCTACCATTACTTGACTGCATCAGCTAAACCACAAGCGACTCCTTAAATTCATCGGATACCTCTACAAAATTACCATGCTCCTATTGGCTATCGATCGCGAGATTTGCATTGATTGGCTGAGATGAGATACAAAGGTGAAAATTACGCTCGCGTAACGCCAATTTGTCCCTCCATTAAAATAGTAATTTAAAGGAAAATGAACTCAGTTGTTCAGGGCAATGTAACGCCTAAGGCTATTGTTTTCATTGGAAATATATTCGTTGGGAGTCTGTGTTTGATTGGTACCTAAGAGATTGTGTTGGGTAATATGAAAAAAAAATTGGTACAATTCAGTTTCTTATTATTTGGTTCTTTTTAAATTGTATTTTGGTAATGCTTGGATATAAAATTGATCTGCAAAAAATTGGTTCAGGAAAAGTACGTTTTTTTATAAGTAATTTTTTTTCAAAGACCAAAATGGGGAAAAAATATATATAGAAAAACTCTTAAATGGAAAACTGTATGGAACAGCTATTTATATCGAAAATTTTATATCATGTTGGAAAATTGGAGAAATTTCTTAACTTTTGGCTTCTATACTACGTTTAAAACGTAAAATGTGGAAGCTTTTATAAAGGCTATGTTCATCAGTCTGTCCGTTTATCCATTAAAATAGTAATTTAAAGGAAGATGAACTTAGTTATGTAGGGCTATGTAATGCCTAAGGCTATTGTTTCAATTGGAAATATATTCATTGGGGCGCATACAGTGGATTGGAAAACTGTGATTTAGATTTGGACCTAAGAGATGGTTTTGGGTAATGTTGAAAAAATTGGTATAATTCAGTTTCACATTACCCGATTCTTTTTAAATTGTATTTTTGGTAATGCTTGGATATCCAATTTCTCTGAAAAATTGGTTTAGGCAAAGTATGTTTTTTTTTGTTTGAGTGAATCCTTATTCTCAATGATCAGAATGAAAAAAAAATATCTATAGCTTAACTCTTTTTGTTAGAAAACTGTATCGACAAGTTATTTCTATCCAAAAAATTAAAATAATGTGGAAAAATATCATTTTTATAATTGCGTGAAAAAAATCCAATTTTTACACTTTAATTTTAATATCAGACGCGTGCGAAAAGTTATACTTTTTAGAAACAGTGATAAAAAGTTACTATTTTTACCCAAAATCTTTTACCCAAAATCTAATTTTCACCCAAAATCTAATTACTTTTTTTCACCCAAAAGCAGTGAAAAAAAGTACTTTTTTTTCACTCTTTTCATAAGATGCCAATATTTCAAGTAAAATTTTTATTTCATAATATTCATAAAATATAGAAATTTATTGATCTGCTTCTTTATAAATATTATGCGCGTGAATGTTATTATTATTATTTTTATTTTTGAATCAGTATCCATGTTCAAATGTTTGAATTTAAACTAAAAATAAGTTTGCCTTTTGTAGTTCCATAGATTTATCGATGTCGATCTTTTTTATGTAAAAAAATTAGCATGTGAATTATTTTTGAACCAATGAGATTAGATTTTTTTCACGTAAATATAAAAAATAGTGTATGAAACACGTGTGAAAAGTAAACTTTTTAAAACACGTGTCATTATTTCACGAGCGAGGTACGAGTGAGTGAAATAAAATCCACTAGTTTTAAAAAGTGTTACTTTTCACACTTTAGTTGCATAAATAACTATTATCAATTGCTTCATGCAATTATGATTTGAAAAAAAATAGATAGTTTTAATATTGTTAGAGGTGACATAAAATGTTTTTTGTTTTGTTTAAGAGCAAGATATATTATTTTTAAAGTACTTTCTTCTTTTTTAATTCAATTACATTCAAGAATAATTAGAAATAAGAAATTCTATACTTTGAATAGGGAATACAAAAATGCGATATTCAAAAAATAATATTAAATACATATATACATTTTAAATTTAAGCCTAAAAATATAGTCCTTATCTTTAAATTACAATAAAACTAATGCTCTTTCTTATAACTCCCAGAATTTTCCAATTACCCGATACTCTTCACATCTCCCAGAGAAACCGATAAAATCAGGCCACGACTTAATTTAGATCCGAAAAGTGACAAATCTTTTACGACGCCATTTTTACGAGGTTCACTTTTAAATTGAAAACATGGGCTTCGCAATCTCGCCATTTTATGCTCGCCAATCCACCCACTCCCGATCCTGATTGGCTATCTGTCTCCCGGTGCGACTTTTATTTCACTTTAATTGGCGAGGTGAGAGGTAAGCGTCGCCAAGGCCATTTTACTGGAAGAAATAGAGGGATCGGGGGTTATTTTCTATAAATAGTTGTTATTTGTTTAGATAATGTGTTGAAAGTTATGATTTGTTTTTATAAAATAACAATTAAAAAACACATTTGTTTAACCCATTATTTTTTTAATTTTATTTGTGCATCGCCGTGGCAGGTTAAGACCATAGAGATAGTAAAACCGTGCGCTATCGCAAACTATCTAGAGGAGAAACGTAATGGTGAAACAAGAGGGAATTTTGTGCCGAAGCATCACCTCAACATGGCGGCCAGTTGCGTAGAAAACAACAGTACAAATTGTACTCTTGTACCAAATTTGAAGTCCGTAGCTTTTTTAGTTCTAGCTGTAGAGTTATTTCAGACATACGACGGGCCGATGTCCAACAAATACTTTTTTGGAATCGGCAACCTCCAAAACGTGTAGAAAACACAAAATCTCCAATCTGATCTCAAAACTTTCATTACCTTACACTCATTTTAAGAAATTGAAAGTAAAAAACAATGATACAGTTAAATTACAGGCCATTTATGAGTGTTTATTGCGAAAAATTGAGTCCGACATTAAAAATATTTAACTGAATAAAAATAGAACCCCAAAAAAAAATGATTCTGATTCATAAATCACAAAAGTACAATCCACGTCTACAAAATATTTCAAAGAGCTACCAGTCATAGACTCCGAGATAACGGCTTGAGGGCCGTAGTGAGCCTAGTGGTCAGCGTCTCGGGATCGGAAGGTCCTGCGATCGAGTCCCGGTACCACTGAAGACCTACCGAGTATATGCGGAGTACGTGCTCGTTAAATCTGTTGGGTCCGGAAGTCCTCTAAGTTCCCATACCAAATCAATACCTCTGGGGGTGACAAGCCAATTCTGGGGATCCTCTAGTTGGCCTCTGTCTCTAAAAATTAGATGGATCCACTTACGTGTGTGTGTTGTCTGTTGTGTCTGTCTTACTTGACGAAGGTTTATAAGCGGGTTGCTGACCAAGCACACAAACCTGATTATATATGTCTACCAACCAACCAACAGCTTCGAAAAAAAGCGCAATTTTTGTACTGTTGTTTTCTACGCAACTGGCCGCCACGTTGAGGTTATGCCACGGCACAAAATTCCCTCTTGTTTCACCACATTACGTTTCTCCTCTGGATTAAAACATGACCCATTAATTCACCAATCAATGTCACAGAAAGAATTAATTTTCATTCAACATTTCGGTTGCTACCATAGATATCATAGTTAAAGTATTAGAGTGGCTGATCACGTGACCTCCAATGCTAACGACGGGACGCGCACTTTTAAAGGGGCGAAATTGCCAGTGTTGCTGCCACTTTAAGGAGAAAAATACTACGAAAATATACTATCTAATTCTAAAATTACAAAAAAAAAAATACTAGAAAAGGATTTAAAGTCACTAAAAAGATTCCAAAATGCAGCTAGTTTTTTTTAATGATATTTTTAAGGAGGATCTTAGTATTTTAGAATAATTCTAAAATTACAAAAAAAAAATATCGTAAAAAATACGAGCTGCATTTTGGAATCTTTTTAGTAACTCTAAACCCTTTTTTAGTAATTTTTTTTTTGTAATTTTAGAATTAAATGGTTTTTGTTTCGTAGTATTTTTCTCCTTAAAGTGGCAGCAACACTGGCCATTTTGCCCTCTTATTTGGCCTCCATGCGCGTCCCGTCGTTAGCATTGGAGGTCACGTGATCAGCCAATCTAATACTTTAACTATGATATCTATGGTTACTACTGAGGAACTGAACAATTTGTCTTTTTCTGTAGAGTATAAACACAAGAAAAATAACACCGTATTCTTTCTTGGCATGTTCAAGAAGTAGGTTTTATTCTGTTTTGATAGGTTCTCTTTTCTCTTGCGCAGTTTTATTGCTCCCCACGGTGTTCAAGCTTGATGCATAGCTTACAAACAAAAAGTTTTCGGTTTCTTCAAGACTTATGTTGTATGTTTCGCTCTTTAAGGATCTGTTATAGTTCGGACCTTGATTTCTGATAACTGAAAACATTGATCGAAGAAGGATCTATCTTAACGGCGAATGAGACGGTTAAATAAAGTTAATATAGTTTAAGTAAAAGTTAAATATAGGTTTTAAGTAAGTTAAATATCGGTTTAAGTAAAAGTTAAATATAGGTTTTAAGTAAAAGTTAAATATAGGTTTTAAGTAAAAGTTAATATATCGGTTTTAAGTAAAGTTAAATATCGGTTTAAGTAAAGTCAATATAGGTTAAGTAAAAGTCAAATATAGGTTTAAAAGTAATTATGAATAGAATAACAAAAAGTTTGCCTTGTACACATAATAGAACATTTCCTGTTTCGAAGTCCTGCTTTTCACATTATTTTAACATACCAATTTAACATGAAATTACTTTGTGATATAAAATGTTTAATGAACTGTAAAGGAACTATATGTAAGATTTAAATGGCCATTAGGTTAAATAAAAAAAATGCTATTTCGTTAAACTTACTTTTAGTTACACTGTATAGCACCAGGTGGCGATACTAGTAGTTCTGTAAAAGTTGTTTTATTATTATAACACTTTTACTGCGGTGCAACCAACATGCAGGGTTGATGTAAAACGGTAGATGCACTTTTTGATTTAACTTGTATAGAAATTAATAATATAATCTACATTTTTTCGAAAAATGCACATAGTACCTACTAATTTCCTAACATACAATAAATAAATACATAAATTGAAATACGGTTTAGTTTAAAATGAAATGTTGTACTTATGTGTAATGAAATGATGTACTTAAACCATGTGTGGGTGTGTGACATTTACTTATTAAAATAGATAATAATAAATTAATTTTCGCAAAGAATTTTTTTTTATCTGGCGGCAATAATGTCTGATTTGGTTGTTTTTCTAATATATTTTGTAAATATTTTAAAGAAAAAACAATAAATATAAACACAAATCAGTTAGAATTGCCTACACTGTGCCACTTAAAATTTTTATAGATTTAATTTCCTAGATTTAAAGGATTAAAGAACACCAAATTTTCCTTTCCTAGATTTCCTTTCCCAGATTTTTTCCTTTCGTAGATTTAATAAAATTTAAAGGAAACAGAAATACAAACTAAAATTAAAGGAAACAGAATAAAGGAAACAGAATAATTTAAGTAAATTTAAAGTAAACAGAAATACATAATAAAATTTTAACAATAAAATTTAAAGGATTAATTTTAACAATACATTTAAAGGATTAAATTTTAACAATAACATTTAAAGATTAATTTTAACAATAACTTTTAAAGGAAATAGAATAATTTCTAAGATTTTTTCCTTTCCTAGATTTTTTCCTTTCCTAGATTTAAAGGATTAAAGAACACCAATGTCCCTCAAAAAAGTGTAATATTTCTACTTCTTTTAACAAACGACATCTCAGACTCAAAACTGCCCAACCTTCCCCATTTGTTCAACTTCCAAGAACCCAAAAATATTTTTTGCGTGATCAAATTTATAACCTCTCAAACAGACCAAATGATCTTTTGTCACGGTGTTCATAAGTTAAACTGTTTGGCAGTTGTGTTCATTTTTTTGCCGTGTTTCTTTTTATGACATATATGTCGACATGAAAATTTGATGCTGACTTGAGTGCGTAGGTAAAAAGATGGAATTGATTTGTAGCGCAATAAGTGTTCTTGCACGTGGTTTTTAAAAGAAAATGTCTGATTTGTAGTAGAGTTTTCGAGTTGAAGAAATATTGAGGGGCTTTTAGTTCTTTTTGTGTATTTTTGTCCAGTTTTTTTCTCTGTGTATGGAATTGTTATAAATGTACAACTTTTCCAGCGGCTTTTAACATTTACCTCTTCACGACGATTGATATAAAAATGTTTAGTTTATTTTTGAATTATCGCCGCACTAGAGCTACACGAGGGCTATTGGCGACGGGCGTCGTATTTTAGAACCACAGTCAAGTGACGAGCCGACACCTGAGTAGGCACCCAACGCAACCGTTAAGTGCGACATCGTACGCAACGTTAGGACTTAGAAGGATATTTAACGTGCACTCCCTCCACACGGGGTATTATTCGTCGGACATTTTGGCTGCACGGGCCGTTTATAGGTCGGCAGTTATTTTGGCGATGCCCGGACCCGAACCTGGGACCTTCCGCATGCTAGGCGAATGCCTAACCGACTGGGCGGAATGAAAATGTACAATGCGAATGTAATCAGTTCAAAGTAACGGGGAACAAAACGGCCACTCAAAATATCGAATTTTCATTTCAACTTTAGTTGCTGAATCGGGCCTTTACGAAAGAACTTTTATGATGCCCATTTGAATATGGGGCTGGAGTTTGCAAATTTGGTAGTTAATTTCAATATAGATTTGTTGCCAGCTTTAAATGTCATTATTCTAAAACACCAATTTTCAACCTTAAGGTACACTTTTTTCTTTTTCGATGTTACTAGAAGGGTTGAAATTTTCCGTGATGTTGTATGCATGTCTATTTAACACAGTGAATCAAAAATATTCCAAAAAATATTAAGTGAGTAAAAATAAGACGATTTTTCTGATTTAAGAAATGTGCAAAATTTCAATTTAGGTTAATAACTTAAAATTATGATTGTTTATCGTCAAAGTTGAGGTTCATTGCGTTGACTGGACTTTTTTTTATTTCTATAAAAAAATATTTTCAGATACACGCAATGGTTGTGCTGGAAAGTGTACCTTATAGCTAAAAATAGGTGTTTTAAAATAATGACATATAAAGCTGGAAACAAATTTATATTGAAATTAACTACCGAATTTGAAAACTCCAACCCCATATTCAGATGCGTATTTTATAAAATTTTTCGTTAAATATTAATTTTAGTGATTGAAAGTTAAAATGAAAATTTGATATTTTGAACCATTTATATGTTCCCTGTCCCTTAAAATTTATTTAAAACCATTGGGGTGTAACATTGTACGGCATTCAATTATCACTCAATAAATTACACCTTTTAAAATTAATTTTATTCCCTATAAATTTAATTTCAATAACTTTAGTCTGAAAGTTGTATGGAAGCTACTCTTTGCCAAATCGCGATTTTCTCGAAAACTTTATGACGTCCGACGGGCACTAGGAAATCTTGTACCAAATTTAAAGTACGTATCTCCTTTGGTTCAAGCTATAGAGTACACTCTTACAACAAAAGAGTGAAATTCACTCCTATAGGAGAAGTGCATTTTCGGCACCGGAAATGAGTGGAAATTAACTCAGACTGAGTTAAAACCGCTCGTTTTAAGAGTGTAAGACGCAGATTGTTTTCTTTTCTTTCTTTTACCCACTCCGAAAAAGAGTGAAATTCACTCCTATAGGAGAAGTGCATTTTCGGCACGGAAAGGAGTGGAAATTAACTCAGACTGAGTTAAAACCGCTCGTTTGTTTTAAGAGTGTAGCTTCAGACAGACAGACAGTACGACAGACAGAACCAATTTCCAGAAACCACTTTTCTAGAATTAGCACCCTCTAAAACGCATAGAAGAGTCTGAATTACTTTTATTTCGACCCTATCTCACTCTTTTCTTTATCTTATAATTTATACTAGCAAATAAATACCCGTTCTTCGCACGGACTAAAAAAAGTTTTAATTGATCCAAGTATATGTACAATTTAATCCATTATAGGATAATAAACTTATGTTATTATTCCCGCTCGTTATAAAGTATAAAATACTGTTACTTATATTACCTTAAAAATCCAAAATAAAAACATACGCTATAAATTGTATGCATAATAGTTATCGTAATTTCCCTCATAAACATATTAAACCTTTTAGCTCATTTGGCGCCTTTTTGGTAAGAATTTGGTGAGAAAAGAGATATAGCTACAAACACACTTATTATACAGCTCTAGCACGACGACCTTCGAACAATCAACCAACATTATAAATTAAAAAAAAAATGGCTCAGTTGGCATGTTTAGTTAAGAATTTGGCGGGTTCGGCCACGTTTTTGGCGATAAGGTAATTGAAAGTAAAACTCCTGACGGTTCTCATACTGTTCCCACCCTCCCTATCAGAGAAAAATGTCCCGAAAACATTTTCGATAATCACCTTCAATGTTTTCTGCTAAATGCCCATTACTGCTGATTGTAGAGACGTCACGACATTCTAGTGGGGCGGCCATCTTTTTAATTAGCCTCGGGCACAAGGCATTAGATTACTTCTAAAATAAAAGGTCATGTATAGCACTAAGAGTGGTTTAAGGACCCATACTTAGTTGCTACTGATGTGTGTTTTGACTTACTTTATTTACCGGTTTCTAATGAATTTTTTAAAAAAACAAGTAGGTTTATAATGGAATCTGTCACTGAACCCGCTTCTACACATCAGTTGTGTTTAACTGGTAAAGAAGCGACAAACACAGCATTGATATTCTATATTAAACATTTACATGCTAAATTTGGCTAATTTTATTTATTTTATTTCGAAAATACAATAATTATTACTTATCGTTTGCAAAAAATAATTTATATTTCAAAGAATAAATACGTAATATTCCTCGCTTTTAAATAGAATGAAAACATTTCATATCAACGTACAAAGAATTTCGTAGTGAAATAAATTTGACGTCATGTCAAACTGATCGATGTAGCAAAAATAAATTTATTTAAATTTATTGTCTAAGAGAATTAAAGTTTCTCGAGCGATTGTTGCGATTGGCAATGGTGATTAAATTCTAATAAGAATGGCTACCTATGCTTTTAAATGAGCATTCAATTTTACAGTTTTTTAAATAATTGAAGTACTTCGAATTCAAATTCTTCTCTGAAATTTTCGATGCGCTGAATTTTTTGACGTATCGCACTTGTCCGTAGCATTTGTAGTTTGGGCTATGAAAGTGGGTGACGGACGGACAGACGGACTGAACGATTATAATACCTTCCACTTTTTACCGTTATAAACGTAGTGTGGAAGCTAAAGGTTTTTATTCTGTACTTAACATTAAATTTTATTCTAAAATGTGTAATACACTTTTTTAACGGGGCTGCTTTATTGGCAAGTTGAGCCTTTGCAGACTCGCCATGTTCCCTAGCACTGATAGCCATTTTTCTGTGACACTATGTAGGTGACTAATTTGGACGCTCAGATTACAATGAATCTGGGCTCTCTGTGGATGTTAAAGTATGTCGAGATTTAATTTTGGCAAAAGAGAGAACTCAAGCCAAACGGGTACTCAAGGGATCTTTTGCATGCTCCATTATCATATGACATGCGTGTTTACGATTTTCCCATCCAGAAAATTTGATGCCTTAGCCGGGGCACGAACCGGCAAACTTGGGCTTATGAGGCGTAATACCTCTCAGACACTTGTGTGACATACTTGAAATATATCGTACAAATATGTAAATATATAATATTAAGTTCTTTTTTAATAAATAAGTTATTGTCTTGTCGATCCTATGAAAAGTTCTCCTATGAAATACTCGACATACTCGTTCTCCTATGCAATACTCGACAAACACAAACATCCATGCCTTACCGGGATTCGAACCCAAACCCAGAGGCTCCAAAAGCTAGCCCCCTAACCGTTGCGCTGCCGGGTCGGCCTCTCATGTTTAGAATTAAATTAACCCTCTAGCTTCTAAAAGGTGCCCAGATTCATGTACAAGCAGACTACGGGGCCGACGCCCGAACCAAGTCGAATTAGTTAGGTTACTATGAAATATCGTCGCACTTGAGCTACTCGAGGGCTATTGACGACGAGCGTCGTTATTTAAAACCACAGTCAAGTGACAAGCCGACATCTGAAAAAGCACCCAACGCAACATCCCGTGACTTCCCACGTCGAATTAGTAGATAACAATCAGCACCATTGAATTTTTCCGACGCTTTTCGTTGGTTGGTTGGTTGGTAGACATATATATTTAGGTTTGTGTGCTTGGTCAGCGACCCGCTTATAAACCTTCGTCAAGTAAGACAGACACACAGACAACACACACACATAAGTGGATCCATCTGATTTTTAGAGACAGAGGCCAACTAGAGGATCCCCAGAATTGGCTTGTCACCCCCAGAGGTATTGATTTGGTATGGGAACTTGGAGGACTTTCGGACCCAACAGATTTAACGAGCACGTACTCCGCATATACTCGGTAGGTCTTCAGTGGTACCGGGACTCGATCGCAGGACCTTCCGATCCCGATCCCGAAACCGAGACGCTGACCACTAGGCTCACTACGGCCCACGCTTTTCGTATTGTAACTACCTACTCTTGGCTATCCTGTCGTAACGATAGTGGTAAAGAATGAGTACGTTCTGGGGAGCCCAGTCGGTTAAGTAGTTCGCCTTGCATGCTGAAGGTCCCAGCTACGGGTCCGGGCATCGCCAAAATAACTGCAGACCTATAAACGGCCCTTGCAGCCCAAAAATTCCCGACAGATAATACCCCGTGTGGAGGGAGTACACGTTAAATATGCTCCAAAGTCTCAACGCTGCGTACAATGTCGCCCTTAACGGTTGCATTGGGTGCCAACTCAGGTGTCGGCTCGTCACTTGACTGTGGTTCTAAATTTCGACTCTCGTCGCCAACAGCCCTCGTGTAGCTCTAGTGTGCGTTAATTCAACCTAACCTAAACGTATGAGGTCATATTAAATTTTAAATGTGTAATATGTTTTTTTTCAACCACCTTACCTTAAAAACATTATTTAAATATCCTCTAACAATCGAAAAACCTACATTTTTTTATACAAACCTACACTTATATTATATATTTTACAACCTGCTTTACATAAAACATAAACCACCCCATCCAATCCCCTATCCACCACTTAACCAATATATACTAAACCTTACATTTTATCTTCTGACACATACAATACATTCCTACACCACTCCAATACATTCCTACACCATTACTACACCCTACATACTTCCCTCAGACAACCACAAAATATCCTTTACCTTCGACAAGCAGCGATTGGATATTTCACCACACACAGAACCCAATAACCAAAAGACCCGCACGAAACAATGAAATGGTCCCCCACTTTCTCAACCACCTCCTGTCACAGTTGGCATGATGGAGGACTTTGGAGGTGAGGAGGACCGTGTTTTGTATCCCCGATGGAGGCTGGAGTATGGTAGAGATGTGGCTGGATCTTAAATAAAGTGATAAAAAGGTTTCTCAAGTAAAGCCATGATCGCTTCAGCAATATTTAATTTTTTAGCCTACTTTTCTTTTTTTAATTCGAAAGAATTAAAAAAATGAAAAAGTAGGTATTGACATGCGGTCAATGTCCGTCTGTCCGTCAGTCTGTCTGTCCGTCCCCCCTTTCCAAAATCGGTTCTATCTATCGGATCAACCCTCTAATGCATACTGTTGCCATGGCAACAAGTAACATAATCCACTTTATTTTCTAAAAGTAGAGCTCCCTCTCGACAAATCTGTGTTTTTTTCATCTATTACATTCCATTTTGAAGTTTTAGTTCTTAATAACCCTCATAGATAGCAGTAGTAAAAGTGTATTCAAAATTAAAGAGTGAAGTTGTGTTGACTGCTGAAATTACGTATTCAGCAGTATTCAAAGTAATAATATTAGTACTAAATACAAATAAATTGTTTTGAAAAAAATAACTATAGTTCAAGAGGGTTATTAAAAAATATATTAAGTAGTTTTCTAATCATTCTTATCAAAATTGGAATTTTGTAGTTGGTTTTTATATGTGTTGCCGTTTGGCAACACCATGCAGTAAGCACAACTTTTGTTTTTTGTAGGATTCACAAGAGTTCAGTGTTTAAAATGTTTGATACCACTTTGTTTTAAACAGTATCAATAACTGTTTTATGTCATATCATTCTGCCATTTAAAATTCTGTTTAAAAATGATTTTTTGCATATTTTCATTCATATCTACCTACTATTTGTTCTTGTACAAATACATTAAATTTGTTTCAATAGAAACTAATTTTTCTTTTATCACAAAATCTAATTTTACTAAATATTAATACTCTTTTGTTTGTTATAGATGTTTTCAATTACATTCATTAAAGATTTTTATTCTTAGAACTATGTGTCTGTGCCTCCGCAACTTATTATATAATAATAAAATTATCAATTAACTTTATTTTTAAGTATAATTTATTAGCAATATAAAAAAAAGTTCCTTAGATTAAGTGAAAAGGTAATAATTTGTATAAAAATAAATATTAATATCCCAAACTTACGGCATCTATTCAGTGCTCAATGCATGGTGTTGTCATATGGCAACAATTTTAAAAATTGAAATTATATAAATTCCAACGCAGTTAATTTTTTTTCAGTATTTTTCCTATAATGTATAGGAGTATTAAAGATACAAATATATTTTTTCGAGAAGAAAAAAAAATCATGCATTACAGAGTTAAAAATTCTTTTTTTGTTAGAAAGCTTGACCTCAGATACCCAACTTACATACGTTATGTCCGTCTGTCTGTACGTCCGGACGGACATAAATCTACAATTTGTCGGCGAAATTCCCATTGAAATTCAATTTTGAGTCATTTAAATCACCGTTGCCAAATCAACAATGGCATGAGAAACATTATGTATTTAAACATATTTGAAGCAAAATAATATTTTCATGAATCAGTTTGGAATGACGTCATAAAATGTAGCACAATTTGATTCTTTTATCACATTCTTACATTTTATCTTCTAACACATACAATACATCCCAAACCAACACCCTACATATTTCACTAATACAACCACAAAATATCCTTTACCTTCGACAAGCAGCGATTGGATATTTCACCACACAACAACCCAATAACCAAAAGACATGTACTAAGCAATGAAATGGTCCCCCACTTTCTCAACCACCTCCTGTCACAGTTGGCATGATGGAGGACTTTGGAAGTGAGGAGGACCGTCCCCGATGGAGGCTTATGGTAGAGATGTGGCTGGATCATAAACTAAGTGATAAAAAGGTTCGCCAAGTGAAGCCATGATCTCTTCCGCAACGTTTTAGAATTGGTTTCACCGTTTCCGAGTGTCTATTCCTAGATTCTTACAAACTATAGTAGTGGTCACTTTTTATAATATCTGTGGTCACTTTTTATAATATTAGATTTTGTATGCACGGTGTTGTACGGGTGGACCTTTAACACTTGAGTGCATACTTTGGGCTGGAGAGCCCAGTCGGTTTTGGCGCTCGGATTGCATGCGAAAGGTCCCAGGTTCGGGTCTGGTTTGGCATCGCCAAAATAACTGGCGACGTATAAAAGGCCTTGCAGCCAAAAATGTATAAGGAATAATAAATATGTTCAAAGGAACTGACGTCGCGTACAATGTCGTCCTTAAAATATGCGTTAAGTGGCCTACTTTAATTCTTTTGGACAATAAATTAAAATACAATTATTTTTGCGACATCGATTAGTTTGAAATGACGTCAAATATATTTCACTACGAGATTCTTTGTATGTTGATATGAAATGTTTTCATTCTATTTAAAAGCGAGGAATATTACATATTTATTCTTTGAAATATAAATTAATTTTTGCAAACGATAAGTAATAATTATTGAATTTTCGAAATAAAATAAATGAAACTAGCCAAATTTAGCATGTAAATGTTTAATATAGAAATAATTCTGTGTTTGTCGCCTTTTTATCTGTTAAATACAACTGTTGTGTGGAAGCGGGTTAAGTGACAGATTTTGTTACAAACCTACTTGTTTGATCATAATCAATTCATCCTATGGCAACAGACATTCTGCGAAGGAATCATGTTAATCTAGTGGCTTGCACAGCTATGGGAAGTAGCCGAAAATACAGTTACGGGGAGAAACCCCATAAGTCAATGGCCTTGTCCAATTGCTACAAGAGAGCGAAAAATACAGATAACATTTTTTTTTCAGAAACCACATAAATACAATATTGTATACGATTGTTCTGATTCAATTTTTGACTTTCCTTTTGCCTATAATTGTTTTGGGATGCAAAAACAGAGTTTTTGCTACAAAATCTGAGTCGTATAAATTTTATTATACTTTTTTTTCTGAAACCCCATATAAGTCCAGCAAATTTAAAAAATAATTTTTAATCTTAAAAATGCTTTTTTATACTATTTAAAGTTGTAAAAATCCATACCACTCAAACAATTGTTGTTCATTTTTTCAGTAATTTCGATGTAAGTTTTCTGTTAAAACAGTATTTTTTAAAAATTTCTCAAAAACTATGGTTCGAGAATTAATGGGTTTTTTGAAAAAAATGATTCAATTAGGAAAAAACATTAATTTAACCATTGTTTGTGAAACAAGTATAGGACCATCCCACCGATTTGGCGACATTCACTTTTTTAGCGCCAAGCACCAAAACCTCCATCCGACCTCCATTTCTATCCCTTCCTTTTCCGCAGACGATATGTCAACGTCAATCACATTTTAATATTACGGGTGATAGCAGAGTTATCGATAGAAAAAAAAAATCGTTTGCTTCGAGGCATGTCAAGTAGAAATCAAATATCGCTCGGCCAGAAATAGATTTTCTTCTGGATTAAAGATGGGGAAGATTTTGTGGCGGAGTTCTGAAGCTATGTTTGGGGTCAATGCAGTAAAGTTTGTACATTTGTCGGAATATATTACAGAATGGGTCAAATATTAGGGAAAGTTTAAACTGAGAAATACGCAAATTATTAACTTGTATTTTGTTTTTGAAATGATATCTTAAATTTATAAGTATTTTCGTAAACTAAGCTAAAACCATAGATATCATAGTAAAGTATTAGATAGCCAGATCACGTGACTTCTAATGCTAACGACGGGACGCACATGGAGGCCAAATAAGAGGGCAAAATGGCCAGTGTTGCTGCCACTTTAAGGAGAAAATACTACGAAAAAATACCATTTAATTCTAAAATTACAAAAAAATACTAGCAAAGGATTTAAAGTCACTAAAAAGATTCCAAAATGCAGCTAGTAATTTTACGATATTTTTTTGTAATTTTAGAATTAAATGGTATTTTTTCGTAGTATTTTTTTCCTTAAAGTGGCAGCAACACTGGCCATTTTGCCCCCTTATTTGGCCTCCATGTGCGTCCCGGCGTTAGCATTGGAGGTCACGTGATCTGCCAATCTAATACTTTAACTATGATATCTATGGCTAAAACTCATTTGGCGCAACAGACCATTAGTGGGACAAGGCTTGCTGTTCCCATTTAAGCTTACTTGACCACAAGGTCTCTAAGGTGCTAGGCGTATGTCTCGGTTAGGTGGTCAACCTCACGCGGAACCCCCAGTGTTTAGTTCCCAAGCATGCTTGGTCGTCATTTTATCGATCCACTTAAGGCATGGAAGGAAGAATCAACCTCGCCCAATGAAAGAATCGATCCCAGGACCTGTGGCATGGCAATGCGAAGCCCTATATCTAAGCCACTGGGCCTCACAAGTAATTTTTGATGTTTTAATTTTTGAAAATATAGTTAATAAAAAATTGTATTAATATACAACTCACGAGAAAAATATTAAACAAAATAGAAGTCAATTATTTGAATATGCCTGTTGTTAGAATATTTTCTTACGCAGTAAACTTTCCTTGACTTTAAAATATTTTATCCTAATGTATATGAATTAAAAACAATTGATATAATAAAATAAGTTCTTGATTGGTATTTAGTTTTTTTCTCTTAATAGATCATAAACTAGAATTTGTTTACCGTGAACTGCACAATGTGTAGTTATATTAGTTATGATTTTTGACTTTCAGATGTTCAAAATGTTCTATTTTTATAGAAAATTCAATTTCTAAAAAATACACACTTTGCTAATCCGTAATTTATTACATTTGCTGAGCCTTCCGATCTGCTTAATATTATTAATAATTTTAGAATTTAGACATTGACAAATGTTTCATTTTATCAACGTAATGCTTACTTTTGACCATAATTCATTTTTTAAACAATAATTTGAATGTTCTGCAATGATGTATTTACCGATCCAGTCTCCATAACAGGATTTAACTTGTGTTTATATTATCTTCATTGATTGGTAAATTCTTTTGATTTGACAATAAAATGTCCAGCATTGATTTAATGTACTTTACTGTGAATTTAATCAATGCATTTTTTAGCTCTTCAAATTGATGGTTGTTCAAGGCCATCGTACTAATGCTACATTTTAGGGTTTTGTTCATTTTTTTCGCCAAATACGTTGCCAAACTCGCCAAATTCTTGCCTAAACGCTCCAATATATATATATATTTATTTATAAGTGTTTTTGTTGAAATTGTGTAAGATCTGTTTTTGTAACTATATCTCTTTTCTAGCCAAATTCTTTCCAAAAACGCGTTCAAGGCCATCGTACTAGAGCTACATATTAGGGTTTGGTTTTCACTTTTTCGCCAAATATTTTGCCAAACTCGCAAATTCTTACCTAAACGCGCCAAATAATATTTTTTTAAAAAATTTAAAAGCTGGTTTGTTTTTCGAAGGCCATTGTGGTAAAGCTGTATAATAAGAGTGTTTAGCTATATCTCTTTTCTCGCCAAATTCTTTCCAAAAACGCGCCAAATGAGCTAAATGGTTTTATATGTTTATGAGGAAAATTACGATGACTTTTATGAGTGCATTTATAGCTTATTTTTATATTTTGGATTTTTAAGGTAATGTAAGTAACAGTATTTTATACTTTATAACGAGCGGGAATAATAACATAAGTTTATTATCCTATAATGGATTAAATTGTACATATACTTGGATCAATTAAAACGTTTTTTTAGTCCGTGCGAAGTACGGGTATTTATTTGCTAGTATTGAATATAAAGCTATGAACGAAATAATTTTTTTAATATTTCTTATTTTATGATAAGTAAACAATGTTATATATATAAAAAAACTGTTTTCGGGGCCTTTCTTTACAGTCATACTCCAAACAAGAGTCCAAGTTCAGAATATATTTTTATTGCACGTTGTATTCACGCAACGAAATCCTTACTCTGAAACTCTACTAAAAAAAGTTCTTAAGATTTCTTATAAACTTAAATTTAACCAAATGTTGTATTTTCTTAGCACCTCACACAACCAAAATATTCTACAAAAAAAGGCAGTGCGATTTTTTGTGCATTCATTTTTTTGTTCCTTATAAAAAAAATAAAATTTTCCGAGTTCGAAATAGTAGTTTAAAACAAAAACAAATCTCAACATCGGATTCGATAAAATAATAAAAATACCCAGAAACATTTCTGAATTGGAATCTGGCAATGGCATTTCCTAGGTTCTGGTTTGTTACCGTCAATCTCGGGATTCGCAATTGAGTGCAGCCTTTTTTGCATATCAATTCGATTTTGGGTATTCCAACTTTTGTAAAACAAAATATTTAATAGTTTTGCTCAATTGGTAGGCTTGTTGTTTTAAGTTTTCATACTTAAGGGGGAATGGGCGCGCTGGACCGCGGGTGTCCAAACTCAAGTGCCTCAGTGTTAATCCAATGGCGAAAAAACTATTTTCTATGCCACATTTCTTCGGCTGTATTGAGTATTTTTACAAACGTTTTTTTTTAAGTAATAAATCTAGATAACTTACAGGTCTCTATCTTCTCCATTTCTGAAAATGCTTCGAATATTTTGCGTAAAATTATTTATTGAAAATTAAAAAAAAAATATTCAAACCCATTTCAAAAAGTGGGATGGTCGGGACCTGTAAGTCAGCTACATTTATCACATAAAAAAATCCGCTTGTAAAAATATTCAATACAGCCGGAGAAATGTGTCAGAGAAAATATTTTTTTCGCCATAGGATTAACACTGATGCACTTTTCTTTGGAGACCCCCGGTCCAGCGCGCCCATTCCCCCTTAAGGGTCATGTATGGTAAAAGATCTCTATACAATTCCAATGGGACACTTTGGCCCCTGTTTTTAAATGTTGTTGTTTCTAATGCCACTCGGTAACCGAGCTCAGAGTAGAGAACTACCCGATTTTAAGGCAAAGTGGAGCGGCTTCCGTTTTTATTGAGCGCCACAAGGGAGGAAGTCCGACTTTTGCTCGTCAGCATGATACATCCGTTTTACAGGAAGGTCCCTTTCACACATCCATTCTCACTCGCATATCGGAATTTTTGATCCAGATCAAAGGCCGATAACCCCCTGAACTGGTACCCCCAGAGGTATTAATTTGGTATGGGAACATGGAGGACTTTGTGACCACGACATATATATTTAACGTGCCCCAGCTACCATTAGCAACACGGCGGTCTTTAGCCGAATACAAGCGCGGACCCAGCAACCACCAGAATCGCGAGCACCGCCGAGGACAGAATCCACAACCCTTCCGATGCGAGCACGACGCTTCACACGACTGAGCTACCGCGGCTCCTGTTTTTAAATAAAGTATACAACATGTACTCACGAAAACTTAACCAAAAAATACAGAAGAAAGTTGTTTTGCCATTAAAGTAATTACAACTATAATTTTAAAGATATTAATTAGTTATAATAAAATTTTTTTTAAAGATATTTACGTGCCGTTTGTAGCCATCTGTAGTTTGTGAATGAATACTAAAATTTTGCTTTAATTATAACTAGTTAATTAACTCTTTAAAATTATACTTATAATTATTTTAATGGCAAAAAAAGTTTCTTCTTGTTTTGGGGGGGGGGAGGGGTAAGTTTTCGTGACTACAAGGTATACTTTAATTAAAAACAGGGGCCTAAGTGTCCCTATTGGAATTGTATAGAGATCTGTTACCATACAAGATCCTTAAGATAAAACCTAAAAAACTACTTCTTAAATTAAGTTTTTTAGTTTTAAGATGAAGTTATCGATACAAACTGGGATATGTAAGCAAAATAAAACTTTCTTTCGAATTTGTAACTCCGAATAGTTATACAATAATTTTTATTTCGCTAAATGTTAAAGTAAGGGAATTCCTACTTGAGGCTTTTGTGGTACATACGTAATTTTTTAAGCCTCAGACGTGAGTGACTAATCTAGCTGTTATACATGTCAGGCAAATGTTTTTAAAATCCAAATAATTTTAAAATTGTTTTTTAATGATTTAGGATTATTTTCTATTTAGAAACTTTGTAAATTAAGATTTCGAAAACAAATTTAATTTGGTTTGGAATAATTATTATTGCAATCCCGTGATATTTGTATCGTTCCGATATTTTGGTGGTAAAATTTTATTTAATTTTTTTTTAATTACTACTTGAATAAATCGAATTCATCCAAAAATAGTTAACATGTTTGGGTTATACAATAGGTAATTAAGTAGAACAGTAGAAAATTTTTCTATAAACTGACTTTAAACAAAATTAAAATGAGCTCAAAGAAAAAATAAACTTTAAAAGTATATAAAATATACGCCAATAAAGACTTAAAAATCTTCTTAGATGATAATTTAAACTAATAAGTATTACGAAGCAACTCACGTAACTATTAAATAACCTCTTATCATTTAAGATTCTAACTAAAAGTTTTCTATTGATATAGACTTAATAATCTAGACCACTAGAAGATTAAAAATAAAAAAGAACAATCACACTCCGGAGATTATCAAAGCTTTTCATCTTAAAAAAATATGTTCAAGTATCTTATAAAGAAATAAAAGTTCAGGGGATTTTTCCTTTTCTTAGAAATGTAATTGCTTTTTAAAGATTAGTTTTGAGTATCTTTCCCAAGCTATTTCAAGTTTTGACGCGTAATCTGGTTTGAAGTTTTCACTAATTCATTCTTAGGAAATCGTGCTTTTTTAAAACCACGATATTCGTTGGGATTTTTTTTTATATTTCAATTTCTAAGTATAAAATTATCAGAAATATGTCTGAAAACGTTTATTCTTTTTATTTCAAAAATTTAAAGAGAGATTTTGTGTTTTATACACGTTTTGAAGGGTGTTTTCATTGTAAACAGAGTGGTTTTTGAACAGTGATCCGTCTGCCTGTATTTCCGAATTAAACCACTTTACTGCTCAAACTAAAAGAGATACAAACTTCAAACTTGGTATGCGACTTTCTAGTAGCTGTCGGATGTCATATTATGGTTTTTGTGGAAAATTGCGCACGTGCAAAGGGGGAATGCCATATATATATTAGCTTCCACACTACGTTTATAACGTAAAAAGTGGAAGGTATTATAATCGTTCAGTCCGTCTGTTCGTCACCCACTTTTATAGACCAAACTACAAATGACACGGACAAGTGAGATACGTCAAAAAATTCAGCTCATCAAAATTAGAAAACATTGAAAATTTCAGAAAATAATTCGAATTCGAAGTACTTCAATTATTTAAAAAACTGCAAAATTGAATGCTTATTTAAAAAACATAGGAAGCCATTTTTATTAGAATTAAATCCCTATTGCCATTAACAACAATCACTCGAGAAACTTTAATTCTTTAAGACAATAAATATATATTCGAAATAAATATTTATAATAAATCAATGTTTTCGAAATAAATTAATGAAACTAGCCAAATTTGTTTAATATAGAAATAATGCTGTGTTTGGCGCCTTTTTACCTGTTAAACACAACTGTTGTGTGGAAGCGGGTTAAGTGACAGATTCTGTTACAAACCTACTTGTTTTGTTTTTGTTATAAAGGTATTGATAAAAAAATGGCCAGTGTTGCTGCCACTTTAAGGAGAAAAATACTACGAAAAAATACCATTTAATTCTAAAATTACAAAAAAATACTAGAAAATGATTTAAAGTTACTAAAAATATTCCAAAATGCACCTAGTATTTTTACGATATTTTTTTGTAATGTTAGAATTAAAAGATATTTTTTCGTAGTATTTTTCTCCTTAAAGTGGTAGCAACACTGGCCATTTTGCCCTCTTATTTGGCCTCTATGCGCGTCCTGTCGTTAGCATTGGAGGTCACGTGATCTGCCAATCTAATACTCTAACTATGATATCTATGGTTACTACTGAGGAACTGAACAATTGTCTTTTTCTGGATACAGATAAATAAACACGTATTCTTTCTTGGCATGTTCAAGAAGTAGGTTTTATTCTTTTGATAGGTTCTCTTTTCTCTTGCGCAGTTTTATTGCTCCCCAATGTGTTCAAGCTTGATGCATAGCTTACAAACAAAAAGTTTTCGGTTTCTTCAAGACTTATGTTGTATGTTTCGCTCTTTAAGGATCTGTTATAGTTCGGCCCTTGATAACTGAAAACATTGATCGAAGAAGGATCTATCTTAACGACGAATGAGACCGGCTATTTTGGAATCTTTTTAGTGACTTTAAATCCTTTTCTAGTATTTATTTTGTAATTTTAGAATTAAATGGTATTTTTTCGTCGTATTTTTCTCCTTGAAGTTGCAGCAACACTGGCCATTTTGCCCCCTTATTTGGCCTCTATGCGCGTCCTTTCGTAGCATTGGAGGTCACGTGATCTGCCAATCTAATACTTTAACTACGATATCTATGTTTCAAACACATTGAGTTAATATAACTGATCTGCTAAATGCAATTCGAGTTATTTATTTCCACACTCCAATTATTTATAAGCAGTTCTCTCGTTATCAAAATGGCATCATCGTCATTTCAAATGGGGGCAATTTCGCAAATGCAATACTAAGTATATATCTTATTATCCATGATATTTTCTCTGGTTTTAAATAATTGTAACTAATTTTTGTGATAAATTAAAATCAAAAAGATTATTTAAGTTTTTAAAGTATTGATATTACAAATTGTAACATTTGCCAACTTTTCAATATGGCCAATGTAGATGGCAATTTGGGAGTCGGTAATAAAATACAAATACAAAAATTGTCGACCAACAACAGGCCAGAGGCCCAGCAAGGTTGGTCCAAAATAAGTCTAATACATTACCAGTTTCCAATGACCGTCAAGTTTCTTCTTAAAATCTTCTACTCTCTTCGAATGCACGACATAATCTGGTAAAGTATTCCACTCATTGACAACTCTATTGTAAAAATAATGTTTTCTTACCTCCCTTCTAAAATCTCGATTTATTCAATTTCTGATCATGTCCTCTGGCCCGGCAATTTAAGGTAAAACCTAATGCTTAGGGGAAGGATGGTTTGGTGTTTAAAATATTTTGCAATCGCAACCAAACAGCACTCGGTGTGACTACATAATGTTTCAAATGTTCTAGAATTCTAAAATTAGAAAGAGTAGAATTTAAAAAAAAAAGCAAAAAAACTTTTCTTCTATGCCTTTGGCTTATTGGTTGTTCTGACGTCCCAATAAAGTTACAGGCGGCTTCGTTTTTTAAGGGGATACGGTACCTAAAATATTTTAAGCAATAATAACATAAACTTGTAAATTATAGTGTTTTTATATAACGTTCACTCTAATTAAACATTTTCTAGCTATAAAAACAAATATTTACAAGTAGCTTTTGATTTTTAAAAAAAAAAAAAGTTTAAAATTTCAAACTTTTTAAAAACGCTATTCCTCTTTCAAATTTGAGAATAACTCCACCAAACTTTTATAGTTTGTTTTTGAAACTATTTGTTTGAGAACTGTGCATGGATTTTAAAATGTGAGCAACAGTAAAGAAGTTATATGCATATATACTGAAAATCTCAAAAAATCAACAAAACTTTACAAATTATTGAATTCAATTTTTTTTTTTATAAAAAAAAATCTATACTTAGTAGACCATAAGGTCTACTAAGTATAGATTTTTTTTCTTTGCACAATTTTGTGCACCACTTATATAAGAACACAGGCTAAACATTTCAAAATTCTAACTTAATTAGCAAAAACGCCTTAGGGATTTATTAAACACAAGAATTGAAAAACGCGAAACAGCGAAAACAGCTTGAAAGCAGACGAAATACGTGTTCAAACTGAAAGGGAGGAATCCAGAAAATGTTTAATAACTTTTTGTTCTACAGAAGATATCATTATGAAATTTTCAGTAAATGTTCAGAAAGATATTGTAAATAATAGGAAGTAAAAACTGAAAAATCGATATTTTGATCAAGTTTTGGGTACCGTATCCCCTTAAAATATCTGATAAGTAAAGATAAGTTAACTAAGCTGGTACACGACTCTACCAAGAACTAAACGACGACTGCCGACTAAAGTGGCATGTTTTCCTCTCTATAAATTTCACCAATCTTCGAGTTACCAAGAGTTTGGGGGATGAAAAATTATTTGTGCATCAGTTCCACATGCAAAGTTCTTTTTATTGGTCTTCGAAATGGTGAAATTAAGTGGCTTAAGCCTAGGATAGAACCCGGGAAGGTATTCTCCGTGATGATGCAGTAACCAAAGAGTTTAGTAGGGTAGAGGAACGACTCGTATTGAGCTGCCATCGGCAGCCATGGCTCACTACGGAGCCCGAATAGAGTGAAAAAAGTGCTAGTTAATTTATAATTTTGATACTGAGAAAGGAAGTACACCCAGGGCAAAGGCGGGAATTGAACCCGCACCTGTTACAGCGCGCTGACTGCTAGCGTTATGGCCTCCGATCCAAACCACTCGGCTATCGGGCCCCACATGCCACCCTATATAGTCTCCGCGTTGGTCCATGGTGAGGTTGCCAGGTTCAGTCTCTACCCTACTACTCTTTGGCAGTAACCCATTCCGAGTCGACCAATCTGATCAGCTAAGTGAATTCAAGCCGGATCGCTACTTGCCTAGAAGTGAACCAATAGGGTACTTGACTATATCTTTAAAATATCTTCCAGTATTAAATTCATTATAGTATGAACCCAAAAATAACAAACGTATATATTTTTTTGCAAAAAAATTGTTAAATAATTCATTAAAATCATTTTAAAATGGCTTATTTTTCATCGGTACGTCACGTGATCACAAACACGTAGATTTGGCCGACGACACTAGTATATATAAACAAACCGGTGTGATGTTTTTTTGCCTGCAATTAAACTGTATTTAATCTAATTTACGATTAAAATAAGAATTATATAGATAATGGAAGAAGGTTTTACAGAAGCGGATAGTTCAAATTTGCTTAAAGTAGATTCCTAAACGGTGTTTCAAAGTTTGTTTATAGTTACTAGTGACATCATAGATACCACGTGACAGCCGCAAAGCGTTTTCGGGCTTAATGTTTCCTCCTAATTTTAAAATTCATTTTCCTCCCTTTTCATGGGGTATTTGAAAAAAAGAAAAAGTACGGGTCTAATATTTTTGGCACAAGAATATTTTAAGCCAATAAAAATTTTTTTAGTCAAATACCCTATTATCACGAAAAAAAGTTTACAAACTATAACTATTAATACAAAGTTACTAAAACAAATAGTATCTGACTGTTTAAGTGGGCCGTAGTGAGCCTAGTGGTCAGCGTCTCGGGATCGGAAGGTCCTGCGATCGAGTCCGTACCAATGAAGACTATACGAGTCATGCGGAGTACGTGCTCGTTAAACTTGGTCGAAAGTCCTCTAATTCCCATACCAAATCAATAACCCTTGGGGTGACAAGCAATTTGGGATCCTCTAGTTGGCCTCTGTCTCTAAAAATTAGATGGATCAACTTATGTGTGTGTTGTCTGTTGTGTCTGTCTTATTGAAGGTTTATAAGCGGGTCGTGACTAAGCACACAAACCTGAATATATATGTCTACCAACCAACCAACCAACTGTATAAGTAATCTATGTTGAGCCTCTCTACAAACGTATCCTTGACAGCGATTTCACTTTCTTCAGTAAAGTATCTAATAATGTGTCCACAAACAACAGAACATTGATTCTGAACAACAATTCTCTTTGATTGGATAGTTTTCAACTCACGATAAAAACATCTGATGATGATGATGTCGTGTCCATGGATAAAGATTATATAGGACCAAAGGTCTCATAGACTGCTTTAGCGATCTGCAGACAGTGGTCCTACTAAAGGTCTTCGTAGTGCGAGTTGGTGATTTGCTGCAATTTTCCCAGGATGGCTGGACAAGAGAAAAGATGTTTGATCCGTTCCGAGTCGGGAGTTTCATTCACAGCTGGAGTATTTCCTAGTTCCATCTTTTCAGATTCCATCCCTTTGAAGTGGCATGTCCTTAATCTAGTTAGGGTGGTCGCAGTTACCCTATTGGTGTTTAATTCGCAGATTTAGTGTTTAATTTTAACATATTTAAAATACCTCTCGTGGACCAACAGGCAAAAGTCCAACCCTCGTGGCTCTGGCACATCCCTTTTCATGGAAAGAAGCAAGAAAACTCAACAATGACGTTCTTCCCCAAACCACTCTTAATGACATCAACTCAGTGGCCAAAGCAAAATTTAACAGCAGAAGTGTTAAAAACATCTAATCAAATCCGAAAATAAATTTGGATTTCCGAACCTCATTCCACCATATTGTTACCTAAGCAGCCGAAACGTCCGACGAATCAAGTAAATATGCTCCAAAGCCCCGGATGTAGCGTATGATGTCGCCCATAAAAAGTTTGCTTTCGGTGCCTAATCAGGCTTGGCACTTGACTTTATTTCAAAATTATGACGCCCGTCACCTACATCCCCCTAGTTTATCTCTAGCAGCAGCTCAGTGGCTGAGAGGTCTAACGTGTCCGCCTCATAAGCCCAAGATCGCGGGTTGGAGCCCCGGCCGAGTCGTCAGATTTGCTGGATGGAAAAACCTTGGGCACGCATGTCATATGATTATGTGGCATGTAAAAGATCTCTGGAGTATCCATTTGGCTTGAATTCTCTCGGCAAAACTAAATCTCGGCATACTTTAACATCCACAGAGAGCCCAGATTTCATTGTAATCTGGACTTCTAAATTGGTAGCGAGAGCCGCCTAGATGTTTCCACAAAAATTTTTCTCGGTTCTGGGGAATATGCCGAGTCTGAAAAGGTTTGCCCGCCAATATTGCAGCCCTATTGGAGAAGAAAAAAGTTTATCTCTAGTGCGACGATAATACAACTTTGGGAGGAGGATGAGGGACTGTCAGTCCCATAGAGCTAATGCATTAGTTTTGATATCACAACTTTTGAAAAAGAATGGCTTTGCCAAGTTATCCGATTTTCACTAGGTATGGGAATCATCATAACATCAATTTAAAACAAAATTGAAAAGAAAATAACATCCGGTTATTTAATTATTTATTGATAAAGTTTTATAATATTGTCGCCATCTGCTGGATAATTTTGGCATTTAAAAACTTCAACAAAATATAATTAAATAACTAGATATCATTTTCGTTTCAAATTTTTTCATTTAGATGCTATGTTGGTTCCCATACCTAACATGACAAAGCAATACTTCTGCGGAAGTTATGATTCCAAAACTAATGCATTAGCTCTATGGGACTGATAATCCCTCTTAACTCAAAACCAAATAACATTCCCTTATGTGGTCAACTGTTAAATCTTTGTCAACCCAACCCATGGATCTGTCAAACGAATTTGAGTATTGGTCTGTCTAAGTCAAGTCCAATTTACTTGGACGCCGCTCTGGATCTACCAAGAACAATGACCCATTCATCAAATCTATTGTTTGAAGTTAATTTTAATGACTAATGCAATGTCACTTAAGTTAACTTTGAATGGTTTGGATTATGTCAGAGTTTGGACGCCAGGTGGCTCTGGTAGATGGATTAAATGTTTCATGACGATTTTTACGTTAGGGTAAAACAGTTGGTAAATTTAAGGGGGAATGGGCGCGCTGGACCTGGGTTCTCCAAAGCAAAGTGCATCAGTGTTAATCCTATGGCGAAAAAAATATTTTCTCTGCCACATTTCTCCGGCTGTATTGAATATTTTTACAAGCGGATTTTTTAAGTAATAAATGTAGCTAAATGGTTTGGATTATGTCAGAGTTTGGTCGCCAGGTGGCTCTGGTAGATAGATTAAATGACGATGGCGATTTTTACGTTAGGATAAAACAGTTGGTAAATTTAAGGGGGATGGGCGCGCTGGACCGGGGGTCTCCAAAGCAAAGTGGATCAGTGTTAATCCGATGGAGAAAAAAATATTTTCTCTGCCACATTTCTCCGGCTGTATTGGACATTTTTAAAAACGAATTTTTTATGTGATAAATGTAGCTGACTTACAGGTCCCGACCTTCGCACTTTTTGAAATGGGTTCGAATATTTTTTTAAATTTTCAAAAAATAATTTTACACAAAATATTCGAAGCAATTTCAAAAAGTTGGAAGATAGAGACCTGTATGTTTTCTACATTTAATATTAAAAAAAAACCCCGTTTGTGAAAAATATTCAATACAGCCGGAAAAATGTGGCAGAGAAAATAGTTTTTTCGCCATTGGATTAACACTGAAGCACTTGAGTTTGGAGACCCGCGGTCCAGCGTGCTTATTGCCCCTTAATGATGCACAGAGGGACAGACACATTCGTTTTTCTCTAAAACTTAATACTCGCGGTTTTTTTTACTCTATTCTTATCCAATTGACTTAACATTACATCTGTGATCTTCCGGAAATTATTGTATTAAAATCTTGTGTGGAAGCAGTTCCAGGTGACAGTTTCTGTTTGGAATCTACTTGTTTTTATTAAGAATTTCAGTGAGTATTAAAACAACAGGAAAGTAGGCTAGTTTAGTTCTTGTCAAAGATATCATATTTAAAGTATTAGATTGGCAGATCAGTGACCTCCAATGCTAACGACGGGACGCGCATGGAAGCCTTTTAAGAGGGCAAAAGGGCCAGAGTTGCTGCCACTTTAAGGAGAAAAATACTACGAAAAAATACCATTTAATTCTAAAATTACTAAAAAAAAAATCGTAAAAATACTAGCTGCATTTTGGAATCTTTTTAGTGACTTTAAATCCTTTTCTAGTATTTTTTTGTAATTTTAGAATTAAATGGTATTTTTTTTTATAATATTTTCTCCTTAAAGTGGCAGCAACACTGTCCATTTTGCCCTCCATGCGCGTCCCGTCGTTAGCATTGGAGGTCACGTGATCTGCCAATCTAATACTTTAATTATGATATCTATGTTTCTTGTACAACTTCTTGATTTAGAATAATTTCGCTAAAAATACTTATTGAGTTCAAGATGCAAAAAAATAATTAACATATACTTTATTTTAATTATCTTGATATTTATTAAATCTTTGAAATGTAATAAATTTAAAAAAACCAGCTGAAGTAGTCATGTTTTTAAAATTATATATATATTATATATATATATATATATTATATATATATATATATATATATATATATACTTTATTAATATATATAATATACATGATATTCTTTTCAAAAAGTTTGTCGAGAGCCTAGTATGACTTTGCAAGCACTAAAATACATCAAAAGAAAACTAAAATTTTAAAGGACGTAGTGAGGTTATTTGACAATTTTAACAGAACATTATGTTATAAACCTACTTTAAACTAAAAGATCTGAGAATTTAAGTGCAATTTTACAAATAAGCCATATTCTTCAGAAATTTGAAGTTATGACCATTTCAGTTAAAAGATAAAAAGGCATATTAAATAAATTGGACTTTAAACTAGTTTACTCTACCGACGCCGTTTAACATTTTGTGATTTATTTTAAAAAAATAATTTGACTTTTTAAATTTTGTTTTTAATTTTACTAATTGTTTGGCACTTTATGGTTTTATAAAACAAAACTTGAATTTTGTGAAAAATCTAGATTTTTGTCTGCACCATCATTAAAACATAGAATAACTGTTTCCAGTAAATTTTGGTACCAAACTCTGAAAACACTTTACTAAAATTTGTATGATATGTGTTAAAATCCGTCCACAAAATTCCACCATATATGTAATGCCTATCAATTTTTTAAAGTATTGTTTATATTCTATGATATATTTGTTTAAGTTGCGTAAATAAATATACCTTACTAGCTTTATAAACCCGGCGTTGCACGGGTAGACCCTTAATAACAGTGATTTTTTATGTAAACTTTGACACAAAAAACAAAACAACCAATGAAATCGCAGTTCGGAGCGCGTGACGGTATAAAAAAACCAATGAGCTTGTTTCTACACTTTGCCACAAAAAACAAAACAACCAATGAAAAAGAAATATTCACATCTTACATATTAAACTCTCGCGTTTTTTTTATACTTAATTTTCGCACGCGCTGATATTTCTTTCACTTACTTAATTTTCCTCGCGGTGAATTTCTTTTTTCAAATTAAAAATTGAAAAATTGAATAAAAACACAATGCATAATGCTACTCCTATGCAGAAATCGGCTCATGTTTTGCCCTCTTACACCCGTTTGGGTTTGATTTTCAAAAAATCGCTTCTTAAATGACGCCTACGATATAAAAAGAATATTTTCCTAAAATTTGGTAGCTGTTCCTAAAGTAGATTTGGCTGGGCGTTGATACGTGAGTGAGTCAGTCAGTGAGTCAGTCAGAACTTTGCCTTTTATATATATATAGATTATTAAATAAAAGCAAAACAACATTGATTATTGATTTCCAAAAACTCTTTATTTCGGTGATACAAAAACTTCATTTGGTAAGTTCTTACCGTACTGTGTTTTGAAAAAATAAATAGAAAATCTATATTTAAGAAAATAAACACAATTTGCAAATTACACTGCTCAAAACAATTAGGGGAGAACTTTGGGTACTTTTGTTACCCTTTCAGTCCGAACTTTTTATTTTAAAACTCTCAAATTTGGGAAATAGATTCATTATGCATCCAGAATGAAATGGTAAACAACAGGAGAAAAAAATCTAAATTTTATAAACTAAAATTTAAGGGGAAAAATTATAATCATAACTTTTAAATAAAATATAACTATAATTTTATCGAAACTTTATTTGTTCAAAAAAGTGAAAATCAAATTTTAAACATCTAAAAAATGCAAGCATAAAGAATTTAGGGTAAATTTATTTGCTAAAATTATTTCAGAGTAAATTTTATTTTACCACATTTTTCATATTTTTATTTAATTAAAACAAACATTATTTAATCCTTAAAAAGACACGATTCTTCCATCTAACGATAACATAAGTGCGAGCTTAAGAGGTATTGTCAGTCCCATAGAGCTAATGCATTAGTTTTCTAATCACAACTTCCGCAGAAATATTGCTTTGCCATGTTAGCCCTTTTTTCCCAGGTATGAGACATAACATTGAAATGAAACAAATTTTGAAACTATAATGTTATCTAGTTATTTAATTATATATTTTTGAAGTTTTAAAATACCAAAAATTACAGCAGATGGCGACACTATTTTAAAACTTTATCAATTAATAATTAAATAACCGGATGTTATTTTCTATTCAATTTTGTTTTAAATTGATGTTAAGATGATTCTCATACCTGGTGAAAATGGGATAACATGGCAAACCAATTCTTTTGCAAAAATTGTGATATCAAAACTAATACATTATCTCTATGGGACTGACAATACCTCTTAACTTAGTCAGAAAAAAAAATCGCAAGCTGATGATACGAAATGGTGGGTGAAAGAGTTTTAACTATACACTCTCCTAATTGTTTTGAGCAGTGTATAACGAACTATTGGAATCTTATTAGAATTAACTATTGGAACGAACTATTGGAACGTTTTATTGGAATCTTAAATCGGTTTCAAACATGACAAACAAAATAGTTATTTTTACAGAATTAATGAATGTATTCAATAGTACGTTGGCCAAATAAAACACCGAGATATTCCATTTAATTCCAATTATAACTCTCATTCTTTTATAGTATACCCCTGTATCACTCATTGATAGTCTTCATTTATAATAGAGTACTTGACTAAAAATTTTTTATTGGCTTAAACCCGTGTTTTTTCTTTTTTTCAAATACCCCATAAAAAGGGAAAAATGAATTTTAAAATTAGGACGAAAAATCTCTCCCGAAAACGCTTTGTGGCTGTCACGTGGTATCTATGATGTCACTAGTAACTATAAACAAACTTTGAAACACCATTTTGGAATCTACTTTAAGCAAATTTGAACTATCCGCTTCTGTAAAACTTCCACTCATTATCTATATAATTCTTATTTTAATAGTAAGTTAGATTAAAACCAGTTTAATTACAAACAAAAAAACATCACACCGGTTTGTTTATATACTAGTGACGTCAGCCAAATCAACGTGTTTGTGATCACGTGACGTACCGATGAAAAAAAAGCCATTTGAAAATGATTTTTATTAATTATTTAAAGATTTATTTTGCAAAAAATATATACGTTTGTTATATTTGGGTTCAAACTATAATTTAATTAATATTGGAAGGTATTTTAGCAATACTACTACTATTTGGCTATTAAATGAAATTTCAAGTATATGAAGAAAGACAAAATCTTCATAAATTCATATATTTTTACTCATTTAATATTTTTAAAGGATACATTTAACATTAAATATATTACACACTCATGAAAGAAATGTTAGATACTATGTCCGTAATTTTAATTAGTTTCAATGGTAAAATGGAAAATTGTACTTAAAAGACAAAACAATGCAATCTCATTTACGTTACTTAATTAGTAAAGACTTCAGAGAATTATTTGGGAATTTGTTAAATTTAATTATCATTAATTTAATTTAATTTGGTTTATTTTAAATCTTTTTCTTTAAGAGAGTATCTTTTCTTGATTTAAAAGGATACTTGCAGATTTAGTTAGTTTGGTTTTTCCAAAATCGGCATTAATTTAAACGATGCAAAACATGAACATATTTTGAGTTCGCTACACTCTTAAAACAAAAGAGTGAAATCCACTCCTATAGGGGAAGTGCATTTTCGGCACCGTAAATAAGTGGAAATTAACTCAGACTGAGTTAAAACCGCTCGTTTTAAGAGTGTAGGACGTAGATTGTTTTCTTTTATTTCTTTTAACCAATCCGCAAAAAGAGTGAAATCCACTCCTATAGGGGAAGTGCATTTTCGGCACGGAAAGACGTGGAAATTAACTCAGACTGAGTTAAAACCGCTCGTTTTAAGAGTGTAGGACGTAGATTGTTTTCTTTTATTTCTTTTACTCACTCCGCAAAAAGAGTGGAATCCACTCCTATAGGGGAAGTGCATTTTCGGCACCGGAAAGGAGTGGAAATTAACTCAGATTGAGTTAAAACCGCTCGTTTTAAGAGTGTAGGACGTAGATTGTTTTCTTTATTTCTTTTACTCACTCCGCAAAAAGAGTGAAATCCACTCCTATAGGGGAAGTGCATTTTCGGCACGGAAAGACGTGGAAATTAACTCAGACTGAGTTAAAACCGCTCGTTTTAAGAGTGTAGGACGTAGATTGTTTTCTTTTATTTCTTTTACTCACTCCGCAAAAGAGTGGAATCCACTCCTATAGGGGAAGTGCATTTTCGGCACCGTAAATGAGTGGAAATTAACTCAGACTGAGTTAAAACCGCTCGTTTGTTTTAAGAGTGTATAATCGGTAAATGTTATCCTCAGTAAAGGTTATTTTATTTTTAAATAATTTAATTTCGTAATGTGCAGGCTGTGTATGTTTCGTTACTACAAAAAATAAAATGCTGAATGCTTTTAGCACCAAGATTTATTAGGATTGGTTTATATATACCAATTAAATAATTTGATTATAGTGTAAACATTTGGTTTAACGTTACCTCTTTAAATTGGTAGTTGTATCCACGTTTTTTCTGCCTCTAGTTTTCCAAATGGCCTGGGAATGGACAAAAAATGTATGGTTGTTTTTCCTTCATAAATTTGAAATCAAATTTATTTTAAATATAATATTTGTTTTAAAGATAATAATTAGTTTCATTTTTAAAGAGATGATCTTAAAATATTTCCCAAGTGAAAAAAAAGTTCATGATAAATAAAATTTTATTATTTTTAAATTTTTTTGAAATTTAAGGTTATTGTAAGAAAGACTGATGCACAAAATAATGAAAATATGGCGGGTCTTCCGCTCGGAGGGTTAATTTTAGCGAGAAACTTTACACCTCGAAATCGTAGTAAGCGTACACAAAATAGGATTAAGTTTGGCGCTTTTTTTTGTAATTTAATCTTTTCCAGCGTTTATAATGTACATTGTACAGTCCCTGGTCAAATTATTCGACACACTGTATTTTTTTTAGTAATTTTATGTTTCCTAAGAGTTTTTATGCAATTATGGTATATTTAAACTACAATATTATTGATTTTTATTTAAAAGAATTGTTCTAGACCACATATTTGTATTAATTTTAAGGTAGTTATGATTAATTATGATTAATTAAGATTAATTTAGATTAATTATTTATTATAAGATTATTTATGTGTGGAATCATCATCCTGAAATGCAGGAGACAGTACAGTCTTGCACTGATAGCATACCGCGCAGAATTAAAGCTTTGATAGCGGCTAAAGGTGGCTAAACTAAATATTGAGTTTTACTAACATTAATTTCACTTTTCTTTAAAACTTAATAAACTTATGCTTTTCTAAATCAATGCTGTTTTATCTATATCAAATAAATCGGTAATTGATTGGATAATATAAAAATTAAAAAAACCAATCAATTTAAAATCATAAAACGGTACAATATCACCCGGTAATTAATATTTTACATGAAATCTTGCAGTGCGTCTAATAATTTGTCCAGGGACTGTCTAATTGTATAAATACGTCTAAATTCCAATAATTGATTTTTTTCTCTAAAAGTATGTATACTTTTCTATAAAATGTAATGAATAATGGTGTTATAATAAGATTTGCTTTCAATTTTGAACAACAATTTAACAAAATATTTATTCTTTGAGCTACGAATTGATTTAACAAACGATAAAGGCTTTTTTGTAGTAAACCGTTAATACATAAAGCTCGAGGCAGCAAAAACCATCAGCTTTATGAAAGAACTTCGCATAAAAAGTCAAGAGTGAGTAAAAAAAGTGTTACTTGTTTAAAACGCCAAAAAATAATTTTAACCTTCTGTTTTTATGTTGTAACTAAATTATTTTCAAGTGTTCCCCTGTGTGTTGTTTTTACTGTCTTAAAAGTACATGCGTAGTAAAACAACTTTTACGGTTTCGTAAATATATGGTGGGAATCCATACTATATTGTTCGGTGTAACTTATAAAGATTATACTGCATCGAAATCTTGTTTTACGTTTCCATATTTATACATTCTTATGTCTTGTAGCGCCGTTTGATTTGAATATGGTACATAGAATTTAGCTTAAGGTGAACCCAAGGTTTTCTTAAGGTGATAATTTATCTGACTATTCAAGCGTTTAACCAATTCTAACAAATGTTTAGCTTATTAATATTAAAATTTTTTTTCAAAATTTCACAGTGCTATATGCTAATTTAACTTTTTACCTCAAATAATGTCAAGCATGTGTCACAAAAAATCTATCCCAAGTGCCGAAAATTATCCCGAAATAATCATAAAGCAAAACCACCCGCATTCACCTAGATTAGTCACCATTGCTAAATGAATAACTTAATACAAAAAAACCCTGTTTTCTACATAGCAGTATTTCCACACAAACGCTTAATATTTCATAAATTAGAAAATGAAATCTTGAACGGCAAACTCTCCTACAGATCTGACTCATTTTTACATTTAAATATTCAGTGAACATGTAAATTCATTTACGAAACAGTAACTGTTACAAAAATAACCAATCCCATTAGTGAAAATATTTTAATTAGGTTGTATTTAAAACCGTTGTTTGTTTAAGACGAATTCTCAGTTTTTGTTTAATGAACCGCCGTTGCAACAGTTTCGATTCAATATCTTTAATCATGCATTTGGAAAACTGATTAATTTAACTTGCATTATTTTGTTTGAATTGAATTGAAAACGTGTTCTATTCAAGATCTAGAAATTATTCATTAATGATGTAATTTCATTTTTAATGATGTATGCTTAGCTATGTTTTGTTTATTATTTGATACTCTTATTTACTATAAGTTGTTAACCTAAAATATTTACTTGGTTTATGTACTTTTTTGTACTTGCATTAGAATAAAAGGTAAGGAAAGGTAAACGTGTAGTAATTAACACGGAGAACGGTTATTTGAGCAATAATAATTGATGCTATAATAATTTGACAGAACTTGGCCATATTCAAATTATAGGTGCATAACACGACTTTCAATCATAATAATTCAGTAAATCAATAAATTTAAATGTAATTACATAACATACAAGTTAGTTTCAATTCCTTTAAAAACAAAAAAGTTGTAGGGCAGCTACTTTTTGCGCATCCGCGAATTTCTCTAAAACCTTATTTTGACTTCTGATAGGTACTGGGGACTCGTATCAAATTTAAGTCTGTAGTTCTTTTAGTTCAATCTTTTGAGTTGTAGAATGTTCTTTGCCGATCTTTTCTTTGGATCGTGGTTTTTTAAAAAAGTCGCCAAAATACGGACTTTTGGCGCGATTTTGGAAAGTTCGCCAAGGGGGACCGTACAGTAAATATTTACCAAAACCTAACTGATTTTAACTTATAGTCTATATCGACAACTTTATGAGTCAACTAAATTTTGTCACGGTCTATGGCCCAGACGCAGCTTACGATGTCACTATTAATTAACCAACAAACTATTCAATTACTTATCTCCATTTCCAAACACTTCAAAACTTTAAATGAACTGCGACAAACCGATAACTCGAAATCTTCGAGAAGAGACTAAAAATAATTAATAATTTAGTTAGAAAAAAGACCGGTGTTAAATGATGTAACATGAGACTTAGGCCCTTCTTGTGCGTGGATACATACATAAACGTCATTCGTCGCTTATTTCGAGTATATTCACAAGGACAACACTCAAAATGCTTGGCCAAACACTTCCGCTTGATCTCCCCTAAGGTCTTTCAAAACTTCAAGACGGCAAGTATCTGGTTTGACATTGTTGTAAAAATATCAGTCGATTTAATGGAAATTTTTGGTACTTTTTGATGTTGTAAAACTGTTTTACAGATTGCAGTTTTTTCCCACAGAAAACAGTTTTTTAGAGTCCCAGTGGCTTAATGGTAGAGCTTCGCATTTCAAGTCGGAGGATCCTGTCCCGGATTGGGCGAGGTTGACTCATCCTTCTTAAGTGGGTCGATAAAAAGAGGACCGAGTATGTTTGGGAACTAAACACTGGAGGTTTCGAGTTAGGTTAATTACCTAAACGGGACATATGCCTAACACCCCAGAGCCCTTGGTCGCGTTAGCTGAAAAGGGCACGGCAGGCTTTGGTCACTAATGGGTTGTTGCGCCGTTTAGTTTTTAAAACAGTATCGCTTACTTTATGTTCTTGAAATAGTTTCTTAAGCAGTTTACAACACTTTTCTAAAGCACTTGTTCTAATTGATATCACTTCGGATAGAGTATTAAAACCAACAAGATTGCTTTTTGTTTGGCTTTAATCCGTCGAGAGATTAGGTTGTTGAGTTGTAAAATGGCTTCCTCTGCTTTTTAAATGAGCATTAAATGTTTTTTTTTTTTTTTAATAATTGAAGTACTTCGAATTCGAATTCTTTTCTGAAAATATTAAAGTAATCCAATTTCGATGCGCTGAATTTTGTGACGTAACACACTTGTCCGTACCATTTGTAGTTTGGACTATGAAAGTGGGTGACGGACAGACAGACGGACTGAACGATTATAATACCTTCCACTTTTTACGTTACAAACGTAGTGTAGAAGTTAAAAACACAGGAAAAAACAGAATTAACGGCATTCAATAAAAAATTTCTTTTTTTACGGTTGTATTCTCGCAGTTGAAAATTTGCCAGTTGAAACTCCGTTGCTAGTTGAAAACCGTAAATGTAACTGTTTTATTGCAAAGGGGGGTAAGGCTCTTTTCACAAAGCACAAGCACGATCCATCGTAAAAATAAGAGTATTTTTCTTCTGAATTTATGGCGTAGGGGTTGCCGGGTTAACTCCTCGCCATGCTCGGATGCTGCAACTGTTCTGTCTAACGTGTTGACGTGTGTTCAAGAAGTACGCTTTTTGAGTAACAATATTTATTGAAATAACATAGGTAAATATAACGAAGGTATAACAACTAAACAGTTAAGTTAAAGTAAAATAAACAATGCTGAGTTACTGCAAGCTCGATCAACGAGCGCGATCCCGGGGCGGCAGCGTTGCCGAAGAGAAGAGAGAGTTCACAAGCAAGCAGTGAGTTTTATAAGCCCAGTTCTGGTGTTGCCACATTCCACCTTAACAACGTGGTTGGAAGCGGCTGTCGCACAAGGGCTGTATCTGCAAGTAGCGCAATGCCGCCACAAATTTCTGCTGTCTATCTATTTCAAAAAGAAAAAGTCCCTAATTATAAAACTACAAAATTAGATAGTAATTTTCAGTACACTGTTTGTTGGTTCGAAAGATTCAGCGGTTTCAGTACGGAGGTAAAGTTGGGTTGGTGTTATTCTATTGTAATCCGATAGAGCCATTTTTAAGGAACAATACGCGGTAATAAATCTTCAACAATAATTTCAAGAATTATCATGCAACAAACACCGGGTGCGGGTTCGATTCCCGCCTTCGCCTTGGGTGTACTTTCTCTGTGTCAGAAAAAGTTCTGTCTGTGTCTTTCTTAATAGAAGAAGGTTTATGAGCTAGTTTGATCAGGCACACAAACAGGAAAATACATGTACCAACACCTATCTACCAATAGAAAGTAAAATTCACTTGAACAAAGGGCCCGGGTGACCTAGTGGTTAGGATCGCAGCCAATTACGCTAACAGTCTGCGCACTGTAATCTTCGACAATGTGACGTAATCTTCGACAATAATTTCAAGAATTAACATGCAACAAACAACGTCTTGTGGGTTCGATTCCTGCCTTTGCCCTGGGAGTTATTTCTCTCTCTGTGTCACAAAAAAAATCTGTCTGTGTATGTCTTACTTGAAGAAGGTTTATGAGAGGGTCTCTGATCAAGCACACAAACCGAAAAATACATGTACCAACACCTATCTACCTACCTACCAAAAGTAAAATTCAATTGAACAAAAATAGGGGCGGGGGAGCCCAGACGGTTAAAGTGTTCGCCTTGCATGCGGAAGGTCCCAGGTTCGGGTCCGGCCGTCACCGAAATTACTGCCGACCTATAAACGGCCTGGGCAGCCAAAAATGTCCGACGAATAATACCCCGTATAGATGGAGTGCACGTTAAATGTGCTCCAAAGTCCCAACGCGGGCCTTAACGGTTGCGTTGGGTGCCTACTCAGGTGTCGGCTCGTCGCCTGACTGTGGTTCAAAATTACGACGCTCATCGCCAATAACCTTCGTGTAGCTCTAGTGCGACGATATTCAAACTAACCTAAACTTGAACAAAAATATGACAGTTACATTTTTATTTAACCTACGTAAGTGACAAGGGAACACCGACCAAAAATGTCCCTAACGAACGAATTGGAAAAGCTCTGCTAAATGTTCCAGAACAGTATTAGTAAATGGTTCAGGAATGTGTTATTTTTAATGAACTTTTTGTACTCATTTTAGTTTTTCTAAATCTTATTAACAAAATTTTTCAATCACAGTTAAGTTTTAAGGTAACAGGAGACAAAACGACCACTCAAAATATCGCAATTTCATTTAAACTTTAGTTACTGAATCGTGCTTTTACGAAAGAACATTTGAGTATGGGGCTAGAGTTTGCAAATTTGGCAGTTAATTTCAATATAACTTTGTTGCCAGCTTTAAATGTCATTATTTCAAAACACCAATTTGCAGCCTTAAGGTACACTTTTCTCTTTTTCTATTTTACACAGTAAACCAAAAATATTCCAAAAAATATTAAGCGAGTAAAAATAAGACGATTTTTCAAATTTAAGAAATGCGCAAAATTTCTATTTAGGTTAATAACTTAAAATTATGAATGTTTTATCGTCAAACTTGAGGTTCATTGCGTTGAAAGGACTTTTTTTTATTTCTATAAAAAATTATTTTCAGATACACGCAATAGTTGTGCTGGAAAATGTACCTAAAAGCTAAAAATCGATGTTTTAAAAAAAATGACATATGAAGCTGGAAACAAAGTTATATTGAAATTAACTACCAAATTTGCAACTCCAACCCCATATTCAGATGCGTATTATATAAAATTTCCGTAAATATTCATTTTAGTGGTTGAAAGTTAAAATAAAATTTGATATTTTGAAGCGTCGTTGTGTTCCCTGTCCCCTTAACACCGAGTTTTGTCAACAAAAGCTGAAAACCCTGCTACCGTATACGGCGTCGTTCGTTATACGATTTGAGTTGTCCTTTAGCACATTTGTAGATGGTTGGTCTTGTCATCACATTAAAGGTTTATCATGTACACTGCTCAAAACATTTAGGGGAGCAGTTTGAATACTTTTGTTTACCCTTTCAGTTCCAACTTCTTTTTTTTATTATAAAAATCTAAAATTTGTGAAATAGATTCATTATGCATCCAGAATAAAATGGTAAAAATCTTAATTTTTTAACTAAAATTTAAGGGAGAAAATAATGGAATCACAACTTTTGAATAAATTATAACTATAATTTTTTCAATACTTACTTGTAAAAAAAGGTAAAATCAAATTTTAAACATCTAAGAAAGCAAGCGTAAAGAATTTAGGGTCAATTTATTGCATAAAATGTTTTGGGAGTGAATTGTATTTTACCATGTTTTTCATATTTTCATTTAATTATAACAAACATTATTAAATTCTTCAAAAGACAAGATTCTTCCATCTAACGATAAATAAGTGCGAGCTCAACTTAGTAAGAAAAAAAAATCCGAAGCTGATAATACCAAACGGAATCGTTGGGTGTGAAAGAGTTTAAACCATGCATTCCCGTAATTGTTGTGAGCATTGTATTTTAATTGCGGTCGTGCTTAATCATGCAAGCATAAAACTAGTGTCATTATAAGTTAATTTCAACCAATTTAAAACCTAAAACGTTGTGTGGAAGCTAACCTTTGCGCGTGCCCGATTTTCTCGAAAACCTTAGTGTGTCGTTAGACAGGTACAGCAACCCCTCATTTATAGTAGATAATGTTACTTATAAATTTATTTAAGGAAGTTAGGAATGGCTTTTAGGGCGCACTGGACTAGCGGTTTCTCCAAAGCAAAAGTGCATCAGTGTTTAATCCTATGGGGAAAAAAATATTTTTTTCTCTGCCACATTTCTCCAGCTGTATTGAATATTTTTACATGCGGATTTTTTATGTGACAAATGTAGCTGACTTACAGGTCCCAACCTTCCCACTTTTTGAAATTGGTTCGAATATTTTTTTAATTTTTAATAAATAATTTTACACAAAATATTCGAAGCAATTTCCAAAAGTGGGAAGATAGAGACCTGTAAGTTATCTACATTTATTATTTAAAAAAACGTTTGTAAAAAATATTCAACACAGTCGGGGAAATGTGGAAGAGAAAATAATTTTTTCTCCATAGGATTAACACTGATACACTTTGCTTTGGAGACCCCCCGGTCCAGCGTGCCCATTCCCCTTTAAGGATTTTTTTTTACTTAGCAGCTCTTCAGATTTTGTATAAAAGATATATTTTCTATATTTGCGATAATTAATGTTCAATACCCGTTTTATGCAGAAATCTTCATTTATTGTACCATTAACAATACAGCAACTCCTCGTTATATCGCGCTTCCCGGGAGACGAGCGTAAAACCGCGATATAACGAGCAACTTGATAAATATGATACTTTTGATGTATTTATGGTATCAAAATATTTTTTAAACTAAAGCACAATATGTATTTGAAAGATAAAACGAAATCATTTTAAGAGGGATTGTCAGTCCCATAGAGCTAATGCATTATTTTTGGAATCACAACTTCCGCAGAAGTATTGCTTTGCCATGTTACCCCTTTTCCCCCAGGTATGGGAATCAACATAACACCGAAAAGAAACAAATTTGAAATGAAAATGCTATCTAGTTATTTAATTATATATTTTTGAAGTTTTAAAATGAAAAAAATATACAGCAGATGGCGACGCTATTTTAAAACTTTATCAATCAATAATAAAATAACCGGATGTTATTTTCTTTTCAATTTTGTTTTAAATTGATATTATGATGATTCCCATACCTGGTGAAAATGGGATAACATGGTAAAGCACTTCTTTTGCAAAAGTTGTGATTTCAAAACTTATGCATTAGCTCTATGGGACTGACAGTCCCTCTTAAATGATATAACTATGTACTCTAAAAAAGAAACAAAAATTTAGAAAGGAATTATTACTATTAATTACTATGCACATTATTGCACACAGGCATACACAGTTAAAAATTTTGTGCTTGGTTTCACCATGATATTGGTTCCTAGTAGCTGCAACGGCTGAATGGTGAAACGTTCCACCATAATTTTGGTATTCGGTTGAACCATTTCTCAGGTTTTTGTTTCCAAATCCAGAAAAATGGTTCGACCAAACACCGTAAAAAAGGTGAAACATTTCACCATTCAGCCGTTGCAGCTACTAGGAACCAATATCATGGTGAAACCAACCAATATCATGGTGAAACCTGGCACCAAATTTTTAACAGTGTACTAGACACATTTCACTCATTTTCTATTAAAAAAATCCATCTAAAATAGCTGCTTTTTTGATTTTTTCTCGTAAAACCTGTTTTCCGGCAAATATCAAAGAACGGATGTTTATTATTTATTTTAAGGAAAGTACACATTGGAAAAAACAGGGGGAAAATTGGGAGACATAATATAAGGCGCGATTTATCCGAATGCGCGATGTAACGAGGCGTGATATAGCGAGGAGTTACTGTACTACCATACTAAATGTGAAGTCCTTAGATGAATGTGATGTTTGAAAACTACATTTTTAGAATCAGCACCCACCAAAACGTGTAGAAAACACACAAACTTACGGACTTGAAATTTAGTATGGTAGTACCTGCCGAACATCACAATAAGATTTTCGTCTCACTTTGGATTTTTGACCCCAAGTCACCCCATGTCAAGTTACCAGCCGATACCCGAGTATAGGCACCCAACACCCAACACAGCTTTTAAGGGCGACATCGTACGCAGCATCGGAGCTTATTTAACACGCACTTTCTCTGTAGGAGATAATATTTGTCATACATTGTGGCTGCACGGGCCGTTCATAGGTCGATAGTTATTTTGTCAACACTCGAACCCAAACCTGGGACTTTTCGCAAGCAAGAAAAGCGCCTTACCGATTGGGTTTCTCCTCAGCTTATTTGTGTTGCTGCTGATCCCTGTTTCCCAGCAGAGCTAGACCAGGTATATGATATTGCACACTCTCAAGAAATCAATAACCAACAATGGTCGCTCAAGAAGATCTTCTTTATCGAGTCCCAAGCATTCAAGGATGTGCTCCGGAGTGGCTTGGCCTTTGGAACACTTGGTACAATTTGGGAATTCCTTTTCTTTGTTGTTATATGTCAATGTTCTTAGGAGGATGCTTATCTGTTCAAGGATCTAAAATTTTGTTTTCTGTAATTTTTAAACAACAGGTGTCTGAGATCAAGTCGTTCCATTCCTTCACATTTTCGAGTTCGTTCGCCTTAACACTCTAGGGCAATACTTACGTTCGGATTGTTGAACTTTCACCATTAACAAGATTAACAGATTCGCAAACGGAATGTTTAAAATTGGCTTCGCTTTCTCCGCGCAATTTATTTCAGAAATCCGTTCGACACACTGTTTAAAGCATTTAACGATGTCGGGATTATGAAGTGAAAATTTTCTAGTGTTTGGCGATGGTGGAATAACAGCGCCAAGGCATGAGAGAATTAGGTGTTTGTTTCAGAATGAAGTTATCTATCATGCTAAAGCTACATCCTGTTGACAGGTGTTCGGGTGAAAGGAAGGTGCGTTTGTTTCAGAAACCCGTTAAGGGGTATGCGAAAGTAGTGTGCGTTGTAGGGTGTCAAAGTAAGAGAAATTGTTGTTTTATAATGGTTGAGGGGTATTTAAGGATTTGGGTTGGAAATACGTCAATTTTGTTGTCGGGTTTACAACTTTTTCTTTAATTTTTGAGATAGACTTTTAAAACTTTGTGAGAAGATCAGGCCCACATAAAATCTAACATAAAAATACTTTACTGCAATAAAATATATATTAATTAATAAGATAATTAGCAATTATTTAATTTAAGTGTGCCAAACTGTGAACAACATAACGACATTTCAAATTAGTTGTTTTACATAATTTTTGCAGAAAAGAAAACAGTAAACATCCAGGCTCATATAAAATCTATCCAGATCATATAAAATCTAAGCTCTAAGCAAAGTAGTTATTTAATTATGATAGTTTGAAATGGCTAGCTTTAAAATATGATTTAAAAGTCTGATAAATAAGTCTGATGATAAATAGATGATAAATAAGTCTGTAAAAAAATTTACTATTTGTTTCAATTGTTAAGAAAAATATGGCCACATGCCCTGATTCCTAATTTTTAAAATGCAATTAAATTTTTTTTAATCGAATCATATTAATTTGAAATATCTAGCTCGGAGTACAAGCATATTATGAAAAATTCGTTCTTCAGAAAGAGTTCAAGGTTTTCATTGTAAGATTGATGACAATAGAATTGCCTTTAAAAGACTGCCTGTAAAATAAAAACTATTATTACAGTAAAAGAAATCTACTTGTTTCAATTAAAAGATAAATAATCAGATAATATTTTAATTCAAAAGTATCAGAACACGTATTTTGATCAATTTTTCCGTTTTCGAAGGTATATGGATACCTTAATTTACAAATACAAAAATTGCCGACCAACAACAGGCCAGTGGCCCAGCAAGGTTGGTCCAAAATAAATCTAATACATTACAAGTTTCCATTAACTATCAAGTTTATTATTAAAATCTTCTACTCTCTTCGAATGCACAACGCAATCTGGTAAAGCATTCCACTCATTGACAACGCTATTGTAAAAATGTTTTCTTACCTTCCTACTAAAGCATGATTTATTCAATTTCTGATCATGTCCTCTAGTATTTAAATATATAATAAATAGAATAGAGATAATAAATGCAATAGAATAGAGATAATAAATGCAATAGAATAGAGATAATAAATGCAATAGAATAGAGATAATAAATTCAAATTTCTTATTTTAAACTATTGTTTATTATTTTTGGATTGGTTTAATTTAATTTCTATTAGTACGCCTTGAGTGTTTTAGAAAATGAACTTATTTCGTTTTTGAAACGCTACTAATTTATTCTTTATTACTATAAGATCAGAATATTGTTTCTTGTGAAAAAATAGATGTTTTTAGGTGTTGAAAGTAATGTAATCGTTTCCGGCTGCCTATTTCTAGCTTCCTTTAGGAGCTTTAACACAGCCAACTACGCCTCGTAATTTAGAACCCTTGTCAAGTGACGAAGCTGTTGAATATTACTCAGAAAACAAAATATCTTTTTATTTCTGTTTGAAGTTTAGCTAATCGGAGTGTTACTATAGAACATTCTATTCCAAAAAGAATCCGACTATTAAGCTTAAAACTCGGAAAACTGACTACCAGGCATTACAGAGATCGCAAATCGAATGGAACTAAATAAACAACAAATAAAGCATCTTGGAGGTCCTTTGGATAAAAAAAAGTGTCTAATCTGGTATCGAAATCCGATGATTCGAGTGAACCAAACCCCCAACTTGGGATTCCGAAATGGACCGCCAAACGGCCAAGGAATTTTCCAATAATTCTCTGGAAACTTTCATCCAAGGAAGTAAGTTAAGATGGCGAAATTTGGCGATGAAAATAAATGAAGTCGTTTGGAAATCGCCGAATTTAGACCTGATAAAGACAAAAATGAAGTAGAGGCACAGTAACCTTATTCTTTAGTTTCTAAAAATAATTCTTTTTCTGTTTGTACATCAAGTGATTTTGAAGCCATTTGGCCGTAGAATTTTTACTAATTAAATTAAACTCGGGACATTTTCTTAGGTGTTTTCTATGCCAAGACTTCTTACGAGAATTTCTCGGGGGAATTAGAATACGTTCTTTTTCAATTTTTACTGCCAGATTTTTAAAAAAATGAAGTAAAAAAAATAAAATTTCGGAAGCATTAGCAGGATAAAACGTTATGATTAACACTAATATGCAGCCTAGAAAACATGCTAGATATTCATCTCCAAAAAAACGCTAGTGTTTGCATTAAAAACTGTTCCAAAGATTTAACGTTGGCTGTAAAACAAAAATGGTGTCTAAAGTTTACCTTAATAAGTAAGATTTAAATTGTTATGTACTCTAGTTTTGCGTAATGGTTGGTAGACATATATTTTCAGGCTTGTGTGCTTGGTCACAAAGACCCGCTTATAAACCATCGTCAAGAAGGACGGACACGACATACACACACACATACAAGACAGATGCTGCCATCTACCGCCACCTCTACAATTTAGACATGTCCCTGAAGGGAAGGGAAATAGTCTCCAGGGACCTGTACCCGTGGGAAACTGTGCAATGACCAACCACAGGACTTTCGGACCCAAAAGATTTAACGAGCACGTACTCCGCATATACTCGGTGGGTCTTCAGGGGTACCGGGACTCGATCGCGGAACCTTCCGATGTCGAGACCGGGACGTTGACCACTAGGCTCGCAACGGCCCCAGTTTAAGAATTTTTTACTATTAGACCATATTTAACCACACTGACATTATTTTACTTGAAGATCCTATTTGGCAAGGAGAAGCGCGTTTAAATCTATGCCGATTTGTTAGTTACAGATTGCATTGTAAAGGTCAACATAAATTGTACGTTAGACTGCTTCAAAAACAAAATCTGAAATTTATCACACACATCAAATAATATTGAAAAATTATTATTTACATGCGTGCTCAAAACCTTTGAAAATTCATGAAAAATAGGCTGTACTTTAAAATATGTTTCTACACTCTTAAAACAAAAGAGTGAAATTCACTCCTATAGGAGAAGTGCATTTTCGGCACCGGAAAGGAGTGAAAATGAACTCAGACTGAGTTAAAACCGCTCGTTTTAAGAGTGTAGGACGCATATTGTTTTCTTTTCTTTCTTTTACCCACTCCGAAAAAGAGTGAAATTCACTCCTATAGAAGAAGTGCATTTTCTGCACGGAAAGGAGTGGAAATTAACTCAGACTGAGTTAAAAACGCTCGTTTGTTTTAAGAGTGTACTCAAACGACCCGTCTAAATAAATTAACGCCGTAATTGCCGTAAACTAGTAGATCTTGTAAAAGAACCTTAACGGGATTCGAACCCGAACCCAGATGCTCCAAAGGCGTTTGGCGTAATAGCCTCCAGCCACATTTAACAAATATTGCCAAAATAATCGCCAAGCGCTTAAGAGTTTATCGGCAAGGCGATAGATAGCTTCACTTGTCAACCCGATTTTTGCATTGTCCCTTTTTTTCAGACAACATCTTAATCTGATTCTTAACTTTATTTCTTTGCCTAAAGAAAATAGAAGGCTTATTTTGGAAGGGAATATAGTACAAATGGAGAGATGATTCAGCATCAGTCGTAAACAATTTGTTTCATTGCAGGTGAAACGAAAGTCAATTACCATCATGGGCCTGTCCTTGTTAGGAAATACATAACTCAATGAATTAAGCTGTATTTAAATTTGGAGGTGAACTGTTCTCTTTAAGTAATTAATTGAACTATTTAATAAAGATATTTAAAAAAAAATATTACGCATGAAAGAAATTCAAATATTAATAAAAAAAGTATTATATATAGGTCATACATTATGTTTAAGCAATTTCGCTACATTTTTAGCGTGTTTTAGTCATAATTTGGCGAGAGGTTGGTTTTTTTAGAGGTGAACGGTTCCTTAAGTACTTTTAAAAGAAAAGAATTTAACGTTTTTTATCAAGATAATTCAAAATTTAGGAGAAAAATACATGAAAAATTGATAAAATTAACTACGTATTTTCATAGTTTATGTCTGATTCTTTTATTGCAGTAGATTTTTTCCTGTGCCACATTCTATTGAAACGCACCCACAACCACATTCTATACATCGAATTCGAGTAAAGTTTTTAATTATGACATGGTTCATTTACAGATACTATATTGTGCGTTGATAATTAAAAAAAAAGCATTTTGTCTTCTAATTTGTTACATTTTTAATGATAATTAGGCGATTTGATAGCTTATTTGTCGAGTAAGGAAACCCTTCAACAGCTCGATAGTGCAATGATTTTTAAACCAACTATCATAAAATCACTAAACCCATTTGGTTAATTTTCTGCGAGATTTAGTTATAATTTGGCGATCCTGAACACATATTTGTATTTACAAACACTGAACTGAACTGACACTCTGGAAGGAGCATCGAAACGCTCGCCAATATAGGGTCGATGCAACCCTGTAAGAGCAACCCAACTTTCGCCGCCAATCCTATACTTTACCTGTTAACATATAGGCATTTCAAACTAACTTTTTCAATATTTTTTAAACAGAAAATTGATATGTTATTGCTTTAGGAGGTTCTTTATATAATAAAGTTTTGGAAACATGTACTTAAAAAAAATAGAATTTGCGGGAACAATCTTTAAAACTTAAATTCCTTAGAGTTCTATTCTTGGCGAGCGATTTTGCGATCCAATGCAAACAGTCAAGTTTCAACTGTGATCGGCGATTTCATGCCAAATGAGGCACATATTCTACCTAAAGCTGTCGCCAAGTGACCCAAAAATAGGCTTCACCAGCTTGTCATGGGATGCTCCTTCCATAGTTCAAGTGACAGTTTCCGTTACAAACCTACTTGTTCATACCATGTCTGTTACAGTACTCTCAAAATGATACTTAGTAGTGCGTGAACTGAAAAGATAAGGCGAAACTTATTTAATGCCATATCCGAACAACAAAAGGGAGCATGGCTTTGAGGCTCCATTTGATAACACGACAGAAATGTTTATACAATGAAATTACACCAAAGTTCATTGGTTAGGTAAAGATGTAACCTGGGCCTGACCTATCATAACGCACGTTAGGACCGGGCCTAGAGCCCCCCAAATTTTGGGGGCCTTCAATATTAGTATATATAATACTTGATGCTGTAGACCATCAGAATTGCTGTACATTTTAAAATTTTATAAGATACCACATTGTTTTTAGCTTAACTTTGACTCAGCCACTGACCTAACGTGATTGTTTTGACCATAGATATCATAGTTAAAGTATTAGATTGGCAGATCACGTGTCCTCCAATGCTAACGACGAAACGCACATGGAGGCCAAATAAGAGGGCAAAATGGCTAGTGTTGCTGCCACTTTAAGGAGAAAAATACTACGAAAAAATACCATCTAATTCTAAAATTACAAAAAAATACTAGAAAAGGATTTAAAGTCACTAAAAAGATTCTAAAATGCAGGTAGTGTTTTTACGATATTTTTTTGTAATTTTAGAATTATATGGTATTTTTTCGTAGTATTTTTCTCTTTAAAGTGACAGCAACACTGGCCATTTTGCCCTCCTATTTGGCCTCCATGCGCGTCCCGTCGTTAGCATTGGAGGTCACGTGATCTGCCTATCTAATACTTTAACTATGATATCTATGGTTTTGACAGATGTTATAAAGGAGCTCATAAACTGACAGCTAAAATATAATACATCTGCTAAATAGCACCACCATTAAGGCCAATCAAGCACAACATTTTTCGTAGAGAGTCTCCCAAAAATTGTTGCGCCTGTAGTCTGAGTCGTCGTAGATTAGGTACTGGATGTAACTGAAATGTATTTTTTCCCCAGTCTACACTATGGCGTTAACATTAAAATTTTTTATAATATCGTGCAAAAAAAATAACTTTTTCAAATCAATAATCGTGGCAAAAGTGATGCTTTTAACGAAATCGTGTTTCAAGGTTACTTTTACGCACTAGTGCGACAAAGTAAATAAGATCATCTGATTGGTGTAATATTCTTTATTTGAACGTGTTTCTTTATTTGGCGTCTTATTTCCAATGCTAGTCTAAGAAATATTTTTGCACGTGATTTTAAATTAATCATTAATATAAATAATCACCTTCAAATCATTTGAACCTGATAATAGAATAACTAATAAGCCTATCAATAAATGCCAATTTAATAAATACTTTTTTTGCACGTTATTATAAAAAATAGTGTATGACAACACGTTGAAAATAGCCTTTTTTAAACTCGTGGATTTATTTCACTCGCTCGTACCTCGCTCGTGAAATAATTTATTCAACTCGTTTAAAAAAGCCTTACTTTTCAGACTAGTTGCATAAATAACTATAGTACTCCCAAAATATCCGAAATCGCATGTGTTTTTCAACATACCATCCGTAACAAAAATACTTCAATTTTAAAGATTGAAATTCAATTTTTAAAATTATTTAAATTCATTACAGTTGAAGGTCCTCGAGTTCATCTTGAATTACGACGCGTACTTGGCTGCGTTAAAGCTCCTCACGGACACAAGAAATAGTTATGCGGAAACATTCAAACCGTACCACAATTGACTATTTTAACACTGAGAGATTCCGATATAAAATGGCCTCTACAACAAAGTTAAATACAACTCAGTCAAAGTGGTCTTTTCTAGGGAGGAATAATTTGAATGTGTCAGTTTCTGGTGTTTCTGGGAAACTGAGATATCTGGAAAAGGCTTACTCATGTGCGGGTGTCCGGGACATTACAGCTTGGCGTTTGAGATAGCAGTTTGCGTGTTAATCATTGTGAAAGTCGTGTCTTGTTAAATGTAAACATATAATAATTGTGGTAAAATGCCACATTAAAGCATATTACACTTTTCAGTTGTGTTTACTTTGCCATGACTTGTTTAGAACTAAAATGTTGCAGCTAATATTTATGCAATGAAAATTCTTATGGTGCATGTGGATTGCATACACTGTTAAAAATTTGGGCTTGGTTTCACCATGATATTGGTTCCTAATAGCTGCAACGGCTGTGTGGTGAAATGTTTCACCTTTTTTCGGGGTTTGGTTGAACCATTTTTCTGGATTTGGAAACAAAAACCTGAGAAATGGTTCAACCGAACACCAAAAATCTGGTTTAACATTTCACCACACAGCCGTTGCAGCTACTAGGAACCATATTTTTGGTGAAACAAAGTGCCTAATTTTTAACAGTGTAGCTTGGTTTTTGACTTGAAGGCTAGCGTTGCTTCACGAAGAGCTTCTGTGGCCTTAAAGTTGAGAAGGCTACGGTTTGCCCCACGTAATTACTTATGGTCAACTTGAAGGGCCATTTCTCCCTATTGGTAATAAAGACTGAAATAATGGATACAATAAGAAAAGTTATAAATGGTTTTTTAAATACTTTTAATATCGTCGATTAAATAACAAAAAATACACTAATTTCTAGGAATTGGATGTTTTGTAAACGATGGGGTTGGGACTTCGAAAACGAACCAGTTGAGTTCCGAGCAACAGCCGAAATTACAAGTCAGTCAGAACCCGACAGGCCATAATGCCGAAAAGGACGAAATCCCAACAGGCTATAATCCCGACAGGTCCAAAATTCCCAACAGGCTATAAGCCCGACAGGTCCAAAATCCCAACAGGCTATAACCCAACAGGTCCAAAATCCAACAGGCTATAAACCCGGACAGGTCCAAAATCCCAAAACACATTAAGATAACGGCAATATTTTTAAAGGTAAAATCTAGGTCATAATTGTTTATATTCATGGGAAACGGATAATTCTTTTATCAACATATAATTTAGTACCTAATCTTTTTTTCGGAAAAGGTGAATTAATCATTTTATTGAATACAAAATAATGAGTAATTTAAATACTTATTTTTGCGTTTTTTTTGTGCTTTTGTTCATAATTAGTCACATATATTATAACGGGTTTTGGTCTTCCATGGCTTATTTTTTTTTTATAATAGTTAATGCAGTAATATAATTGTGTTTTTCGTCGTTAAGTCAAATATTTAATAGTGCACAACAAAATTCGAAAAACATAGGAATGAACAAAAAATGTGTATTTCTATTGTTCAATATTACTGGTTAAACTTAAGCAATAACTGATTATTCAAAATGAATCGTAGAAGCATTTAATTTAAAAATCGAAAAAAATTATACTTCAAATTTGAACTTAATGTAACTTGGTAAACTGTTAAAACCTACATTTTTTAATAACTTTTAAGGATTATTTTTAGTCTACACTTCAGAGTTAACTTTTGCTACGTTTTATATTTTGGCAATCGGAATTTTACTTCACCAGTATCAAGAGTATTTTAACCATTTTTCACAATAACCCCGATTATGTAAATATTTGATGTATGTAGGTTTTCGAAACTTATAGAGGTGTTAAGTCTTACACATTTTAAATAAACTTCTTACAAAAGTACTAAGTACTAAGTACAAAAGTACTAAGTACAAAAGTACTAAGTACAAAAGTACTAAGTACAAAAAGTACTAAGTACAAAAGTACTAAGTACAAGTACTGAGTATAAAAGTACTGAGTACAAAAGTACTGAGTACAAAAGTACTGAGTACAAAAGTATTTGTAATTCGTTTGTTGTTTATAACATCAAAAGACGAATCTTCAACCATTCAAACCAAGATGAAAGACGCTTTGCGAAAATTCACTTTAAAATTCATTTGAAAATAAAACTAAAATACACTTGAAAAAAATCTTTTATGAGTGAGTTGGAGATATTACCTCCTAAATCTTTTTAATGTAAATACAGTCCCTGGACAAATTATTAGACGCACTGCAAGATTTCACGTAAAACATTAATTACCGGGTGATATTGTACCGTTTTTTTATTTTAAATTGATTTGTTTTTTATTTTTATATTATCCAATCAATTACCGATTTATTTGATATAAATAAAACAGCATTAATTTAGAAAAGCCTAAGTTTATTATGTTTTAAAGAAAAGTGAAATTAATGTTAGTAAAAGTCAATATTTAGTTGAGCCACCTTTGGCCGCTATCAAAGCTTTAATTCTGCGCGGCATGCTATCAATTCAAGACTGTACAGTCTCCTGCATTTGAGGATAATGATTCCACACATAAATAATCTTATAATAAATAATTAATATAAATTAATCTTAATCATAATTAATTATAATTATCTTAAAATAAATACAAATATGTAGTCTACAACAATTCTTTTAAATTAAAATCAATAATATTGTAGTTTAAATATACCATTATTATTGCATAAAAACTCTTAAGAAACATAAAATTACTAAACAAAATACAGTGCGTCTAATAATTTGTCCAGGGACTGTATATACTATATATCTCGTTATGCAACTTCTAATTATATCCAAGCACATAAAAACCAATTCTAATAATGTATGCCCCACTAAGTTAAAAATTACTTAATTCTTATTTTCCAGCGAAAGTATAATATTTTTTGCAGAAATATAACTTTTGTAACAAAACCTTGATTATGTATACATCTAAGTGACAAATTGTCATAAGATATAATTTGTTTTGACATTTTTTTAAAATATATAATAAATATATCTTAACTTGTAAGACTTATCGCAATGTCACTAAATTAAGCAATTAGTCTCATTAGTAAAAATAACCCCGAACAAAAAAAACTTCCATAAACTGATTAGAAAATTGGAGCAAATATTTTAAAAATTCCTTAAACAAAGCTTGTCTTGTTCTCCAAAAACCTTTTCCTTAAATTAATATAAACACTATCTTCCCCTTTAAAAAAAATCTCTTTGAACCTAAGGAATTATTATCAATCAAGAAAACAACAAACTTTGTTTAAATTATTTTTCGAAGCATAAAACTTTCGGTTAGTTTTAAAGTTTTGGTTATATACCAAGAGTTATTTATGGCTCGAGCCGTTAATCACAAAGTGCGGTCTCCCTTTTTATTACGAGGTCATTACGCCAAAAGATTAATTTTTTGGGCAATTGGAGTGTCACCGTGTTGTGACATGTTTAGAAAATCCCAGTAATGGTGTTTAATAATGATTAATAATGGTTTTCGGGAATTGGGGAATGGAAATTAATGATGTGTTTACGGGACGGGACAACAAGATTTTTATTTAAATGGAGACGGAAAAATAAATGTTTAAAAAGTTAACGTAAATGTTGTGTTTGTTAATGTATTGTTTTAATTTTTTAAAAAAGATTTGGAATATTTTAAATTTTGTTTTGAAAATAACTTTTAAATTTTGATTTTTGATTGATTTTGGTAATGGGAACGAAGTCGAAAAAAAACACACAAAAAACTATTAGTAAAATTGAATTATTTTTTTTTAGTCAAAAGGTTCTTCTCATAGATATCATAGTTAAAGTATTAGATTGGCAGATCACGTGACCTCCAATGCTAACGACGGGACGCGCATGGAGGCCAAAATAATAGGGCAAAATGGCCAGTGTTGCTGCCACTTTAAGGAGAAATAAAATACTACGAAAAAATACCATTTAATTCTAAAACTACAAAAAATATCGTAAAAATACTAGCTGCATTTTGGAATCTTTTTAGTGACTTTAAATCCTTTTCTAGTATTTTTTTGTAATTTTAGAATTCGATGGTATTTTGTTGTAGTATTTTCTCCTTAAAGTGGCAGCAACACTGGCCATTTTGCCCCTTTATTTGGCCTCCATGCGCGTCCCATCGTTAGCATTGGAGGTCACGTGATATGCCAATCTAATACTTTAACTATGATATCCATGGTTCTTCCCCAACTGTCTTTTTATTTAAAAAATACTCCACAAAACGTCATAAAACTGTTTTAATTCTGATTTCTTCAATAAAATCGAAAAATTGTTTTATTGTTATTGTTATATCACTGAAAGTAAAAAAATATGGTTTATTGGACAATATTATTTCGGGAAAGTTTAATAAAAAATACCCATTCGTAAAACTAACTTCGTAAATTGCAAAGCTAATTGAATATGTATTAATTTTATATTCGAGGAGGAAAATATTTTGCGACTCGTGTCGTAAAAGCTAAATAGTTTGAAACTTTATTTCGTAAATAAATGTCAACAATTATTTGTTTGAAATATATTTTTTTTTATAATTGCGTGAAAAAAATCCGATTTTTACACTATAATTTTAATATCAGACGCGTGCGAAAAGTTATACTTTTTAGAAACAGTGATAAAAAAATTACTTTTTTTTACCCAAAAGCAGTGAGAAAAAGTACTTTTTTATAATATCGTGCAAAAAAACTAACTTTTTCAAATCAATAATCGTGGCAAAAGTGATGTTTTTAAAGAAATCGTGTTTCAAAGTTACTTTTACGCACTAGTGCGACAAAGTAAATAAGAGCATCTGATAGGTGTAAAATTCTTTATTTGAGCGTGATATTTTAATCGGCGGCTTTGTGATTGGTGTAAAATTCATTATTTGAACGTATTTGGCGTCTTATTTCCAATGACAATCTAAGAAATACTTTTTGCAGGTGATTTTAAAATAATCATTAATATAAATAATCACCTTCAAATCATTTGAACGTTAATAAGCCAATCAATAAATTCCAATTTAACAAATACTTTTTTTTGCACGTTATTATAAAAAACAGTGTATGACAACACGTTGAAAATAGCCTGTTTTAAACTCGTGAATTTTTTTTTCACTCGCTCGTACATCGCAGGTGAAATAATTTATTCAACTCGTTTAAAAAAGCCTTGCTTTTCACACTAGTTGCATAATAGTTATTTATGCAACAAGTGTGAAAAGTAACACTTTTTAAAACTAGTGAAATAATGACACGTGTTTTATAAAGTTTATTTTTCACACGTGTTTCATACACTATTTTTTATAATTACGTGAAAAAAAATCAAATCTCATTGGTTCAAAAATAATTCACGTGCTACTACAAAAGGAAAACTAATTTTTTAGTTTAAAGTCAAACATTTGAACATGGATACTGATTCAAAAATAAAAATAACAATAAAATTCACGCGCATAATATTTATAAATAAAGCAGATCAATAAATTTCTGGATTTTATGGAGATTATGAAATAGAAATTTTACTTGAAATGTTGGCATCTTAAGAAAAGAGTGAAAAAAAGTACTTTTTTTCACTGCTTTTGGGTGAAAAAAAGTAATTTTGTATCACTGTTTCTAAAAAGTATAACTTTTCGCATGCGTCTGATATTACAATTATAGTGTAAAAATCGGATTTTTTTCACGCAATTATAAAATAGTTATTTATGCAACTAGTGTGAAAGTAAGGATTTTTTAAACGAGTTGTAGTGCGTAAAAGTAACTATGAAACACGATTTCGTTAAAAGCATCACTTTTGCCACGATTATTGATTTGAAAAAGTTAGTTTTTTTGTACGATATAATAAAAATTATTTGTATCTTCCTATTGATAACATACTTAAAGTAACTATTTTTATTTCTAAGTTGCAATAGTATTTTATTAAACTTCTAATTTTGCCATGAATTTTTTAAAACATACTTTAAACTGGTTAACTTATTTTTTTATAATATCTAAAGATATTACGCACCTAAAATTAACAATTAAAAGTCATTTGATAGAATAAAATTTTTATTAAAATACTTTTTTGTATTCAAGAAATTTCATTACAATATTTTCATTTTTTTTCTAGAATCCTCGAGAAACACGAAAATATCTAGCATTTTTCAATTCATCAAGATAAAAGGAAAGTCAATTAATTATCTATCCATTTTCAAATCGATTACTTCATTAAATTAAATACAAATGACTAGGTAAATTTTAATTACACACTTAGTTTATATCTTTTAGAGGCAATATTGATTTTACCTTTCATTTTTTTTCGATCTTAAGTACCTTTACTTCGTGCAGCCATATCATTTTCGTCTTAGAGATAATCAATATTCCAATAATTAACTACTTATAGAATACCTATTTAGAAATGAGTAGCTATTTAGCGACTTTCGTGAATAAGTTAAGCTAAAATGAAGGGTCTAGTTTGCAAAACTCGCATTGTAAAATGTATAACTAAGATATGGGGACCGAGCCGCTCATTGGCGAATTCTGATCATCGTTAATTTAGTTTGACAAAGTCGCCAATTAACGAACCGGGCCCTATATTGTAGTCAGACTGTATCCCCTATATCGTATAAATTGTAAAACGTATAACTAAGATATAGGGACCGGCCCGCTCCTTGGCGACTTCTGATCATCGTTAATTTAGTTTGACGAAGTCGCCAATGAATGGACCGGGCCCTATATCGTAGTCAGACTGTATCCCCTATATCGTATACATTGTAAAACGTATAACTAAGATATAGGGACCAGGTCGCTCATTGGCGAATTCTGATCATCGTTAATTTAGTTTGACGAAGTCGCCAATGAATGAACCGGGCCCTATATCGTAGTCAGACTGTATCCCCTATATCGTATACATTGTAAAACGTATAACTAAGATATAAGGACCGAGCCGCTCATTGGCGAATTCTGATCATCGTTAATTTAGTTTGACGAAGTCGCCAATGAACGGACCGGGCCCTATATCGTAGTCAGACTTTGGAGAAGGTGGATTTTGTAACTAGATTTTCATCTTACACTATAAGTATAAAAGTTACATAAGCTTACTTCAGCTAAGAAATTTTTAATTTAAACTTAAGGGGACCCAAGAAGTCAAATTTTCAACAAAAAAAATCAAAAATATTTTATTTGTAATTTTGAAAGTCCCATTTTTCTTCTTTACAATACTTTTGAAATTTCGTTTCTATGACAACAAGAAGTATTTAAAAATATTTTACGAATGCGAGCGATGCAATAAGATTTATATACAACTACTAGTGCGTTTTTGTTATTATCTCACAATAGTGGTTTGACAAGTTCAGTGTACCTTTTCCCAGAACTTACAACATTTTAAGCTTGCACATTTTAGCAGTATTCCAACACACGTAACTATACTTTAAAGCTCTATTTAAAAGATATGTTAACGACTTAAATATTTATGACCTTTTTAATAGGAAAAATGTGCTAAATTTTCATAAAACTTGGGTTAATCGGTAAAAAAAATTACTGTAAATTCAAAAAGACACCTATTACTAAATCCAAGCTTCAGTGTATGTAGAGGTGTTTGACGCATACATAGACACCGAATTTATGTATGTAGCTATAATAAATCCTGAGAAAAGGTACATCAAAAAAGAGATTTTTAACAAGTATAAGTATAGGAGTTTCTGCGGCTTTTCGGGTGCCCTTAAAAGGAAATGAACGCAGTTCTCCAAACCACATAACATCTGTGTTAATCCAATGGGAAAAAAGAAGTTCTTAAAGAACTAAAATAACCTACTTTCCTGTTACTTAAATACTTACTGAAATTGTAATGGGAAACAACAGGTTCCTAACAGTAAATATCATCCACAATCGTTTCTACACTGGATTTACACACATTAGAAAAAAAATCGCTAAACACAGCATCCAGCTATAATTTAAACTTCTAAAAGCGAAAATCAACTATTTCCTAATATTCTTTCAAAATAACTTATCATTAACTCATAACATATATTCTTTCACAAACTCAATTCTTTCACAAATAACTTATTATTTATCGTCTGCTCGATTTATTTGTAGTTCGAAGAATAATTAAATATTTACTAATAACATTAATAATGAAACTACTCCAAACTGCATTAAAAAAATAAATGTAAATTAAAACTAAGCAGAATTGTATGCAAAAAATAGGCCTTGCCGCTTTCTTGGTAAACGATTACTGAACAATCAAAGAATCACATTGTGCTACGTTTTATGACGTCATTCCAAAATGATTCATGAAAAAATTATTCTTCTTCAAATATTTTTAAATAAAGTTTCTCATGCCATTGTTGATTTGGCAACAGTGATTTAAATGACTCGAAAAATTGAATTTCAATGCTAATTTCAACGGGAAATTCGCCGACAGATAGTAGATTTATGTCCGTCCAGACGTACAGACAGACGGACAAAAAGTATGAAAGGTGGGTCTCTGAGGTCATAGCTTCCTAACAAAAAATAATTTCTAAGATCCGAATGATAGAACCCATTTTGGAAAGGGGGGGGGGGGTACGGACAGACGGACAGCGACCGCATGTCAATACCTACTTTTTCATTTTTTTTTAATTCTTTCGAATTAAAAAAAGAAAAGTAGGCTAAAAATAATTTTGTATGCCACATTTCTCCTACTTAATTATTTTTATAAACGGATTTTTTATATGATGAGTTTAGCTGGCTAACAAGGCTATATAATCACTCTTCTTGAAAATGGTTCGAATATTTTGTAGGTAACCACCCAGGCATGACGCCTCAAACGAACGTACAGATCCTCGGTTCTATGGCATAGATGCTATATGGATATAGTCCCTGGACAAATTATTAGACGCACTGTATTTTTGTTTAGTCATTTTATGTTTCTTAAGAGTTTTTATGCAATAATGGTATATTTAAACTACAATATTATTGATTTTTAATTAAAAGAATTGTTGTAGACTACATATTTGTATTTATTTTAAGATAATTATGATTAAGATTAATTTATATTAATTATTTATTATAAGATTATTTATGTGTGGAATCATCATCCTCAAATACAGGAGACAGTACAGTCTTGCATTGATAGCATGCCGCGCAGAATTAAAGCTTTGATAGCGGCTAAAGGTGGCTCAACTAAATATTGACTTTTACTAACATTTATTTAACTTTTCTTTAAAACTTAATAAACTTATACTTTTCTAAATGAATGCGGTTTTATTTATGTCAAATAAATCGGTAATTGATTGAATAGTATAAAAATAAAAAACAAATCAATTAAAATAATAAAACGGTACAATATCAAACGGTATCAATTAATATGAAATCTGGCAGTGCGTCTAACAATTTTTCCAGGGACTGAAGTAAGGAAGTATCATAACTATTAAAAAATTAGGAAGAAAAATAGTATTACAGTATTTTTAAATGTATATTTTCTATTAAAAAAGCATGACAGCTGAAATAAACTTAATAAATAATTTATCCCTATTTGTCTTCCTTTTAATCCTTTATTCTGGCTATAAGTGTCAAAAATAAATGATTTAAAATGCATTAAAGATTTTTAAAATAAAATAAGAAGCAAAACTACTAGTTCACTTTACAAGAGAACATATTGGATCATTTTAATACAAAAATTCCATTACGTTTCCTTGTTGAAGCATCAAAATTAAATCCACCACAGCTATAAAATCTTTAGTCTTTAATCAAATTCAAGTTTAATTAAAATAATTTTCAAAAAAGATATTAAAAAGATCTTTACGAGACCTTTACTCTTATCTAATGGGAACTTTACTTCAAAGGCGATTAATCAACATAAGTAATTAGAAAATGCAATTCAAGAAAAGCATTTACAAGTGAAGGATATTTTTTTATTAATTATCCACGCGTTTATAAATCTATCTATGATAGCGATTAAAAAATGTTGTTTAACTAAGATATATAAAGTGATGAATGCGCACATAAGCGATAGTTTCATTTCTGGAAACTAATTAAATATGTTTTTCCTAAACTTATTATTTTCAAAGAAAAGTTAAGCACCGTTATTAATATTTTCATGACTTAAAGAGTGATTTTTTCTCTATTTTTATTTGTCAGCAGCAATTTGAATAAAATTTTCCAGAAAAATAATAAGTCCATGAAGCTTATTACTCTTTAGAATATAAACATTTCTTTAAAACAACTTAGCTAAATAAAAATGATTTTTTGTCAAATCCTTTATGGCCAAAATGGCAATTAAAAAGTAAGTAAAGCAATCGTACTCAAATTAATAAATTTATTCGTTTGAAGTTCTTCATCGAAAGACTTCATTGTCGATTTTTAGCGCTTCCACACTACGTTTATAACGTTAAAAGTGGAAGGTATTATAATCGTTCAGTCCGTCTGTCCGTCACCCACTTTCATATCCCGAACTACAAATGCTACGGACAAGTATGATACGTCAAAAAATTCAGTACACCGAAATTAGAATACATTGAAAATTTCAGAAAAGAAGTTTGAATTCGAAATACTTTAATTATTTAAAACACTGCAAAATTTAATGCTCATTTAAAAAGCATAGGAATCCATTTTTATTAGAATTTAATCGCCATTGCCATTCGCAACAATCGCTCGAGAAACTTCAATTCTTTTAGACAATAAATTAAAATAAATTTATTTTTGCGACATCGATCAGTATGAAATGCCGTTAAATATATTTCACTACGAGATTCTTTGTTCGTTGATATGAAATATTTTAATTCTATTTAAAAGCGAGGAATATTACATATTTATTCTTTGAAATATAAATTAATTTTTTCCAAACGATAAGTAATGATTAGTGAATTTTCGAAATAAAATAAATGAAACTAGCCAAATTTAGCATGTAAATGTTTAATATAGAATATCAATGCTGTGTTTGTCGCCTTTTTACTTGTTAAACACAACTGTTGTGTGGAAGCGGGTTAAGAGACAGATTCTGTTACAAACTTATTTGTTTATTTTCAATAACTTAATATGAAATATAACGTGGCCTTCCATATGAATGGTTAATTTGAACTTTTCTTATACTTTAATATATTTCGTTTTCATGCAAATTTTAGTTTTTCAATATCGTTGGCCTCAGTTCATAAAATTTCTTTATATAAGGCATGCAATTAAAACCTTCACTTAATTGATAAATTGTATTCATTCATTTTTACAGAACTTTTACACAACAAGCAAGTTCAATAATAATTTGTGAAGTGGTTAAGTTAAAATAGTAAAATGAAAACATAGAGCCATCATGATGTAAATCCATTTATTTTCAAACTATAACCAAGGCATTTAGATTGTATTGGTCTTTTAAATGATTTATCGACTTTTTTTAAATGACTACGACATTTTTTATTAAAATACTCTTATATATGAGTAATTTTCTTAAAAAACTATCTATATTTACTAAATAATAATTTATAATTTAATAACAATGTTGTTAGTGATAAAATAATAGTATAAAATTAAGTCTGTTACTTTATTTTTCAATGAAAGTTGCTTTTGAAACAAACTTGTGATTTACTTATTTTCAAAAAGAAATTCATCCCCCCTTTTTTTATATTATTATTTATTATTATTTATAAAAAAAACACACACAACAGCTTACAACCCAATTATAGTGGTGGGAAAAAGGTCAGACATTCAATTGCATAAAATCCGTAGACATTGTTTTTTAAAATCATTAAAAGTTGAAAATAAGTCAAGGTCATTACTTAAAGATTAAAATTACGATTAAATCTATAAATTGGATGATTACTTCAATAATTAAATTTACCTCATCCTCTTTTTGTTCAAGAGGCTGATTTTCGTCGTATCAACCTTTTGCAGATTTGGCATGTTCCCCAGAATTGAGAGACTTTTTAATGGCGCATTCTAGGCGGCACTTGCTACCAATTTCGAACTTCAGATTACAATGAATCCCAGCTTTTTCTGAATGCTAAAGTATTCGGAGATTTAATTTTGCCAAGAGAAGTCAAGCGAAATGGGTACTCGTGTTTTTTTTATACATGCTTCCAAATCATATGTGTTTTGGATGCGATTTTAAAATCCTAAAAATCTGCCGACTCAGCTGTTATGTATAAACCTGAACTTGTAATAACCTGAACTTGGTGACTTTAAGGGCAGTGCTGGTTCACGTCCGGAGCGCCTACCAAGAAGAAAGCCCCTGCCAAATAATCTCATTTACTACAACTCTCATCAACTACAACTTTTTTCGAATAACAAGGAGGTAACTGGTGCTATCAATAGTAACCTATTTTTTTGATGTTACAAGAACGGCCGGTCGTTTAGGAAGAAATGTTTTTGTTCAACGTGTTGTCTAGAGAAAGTTTTACTTGTTTTTGATATTTTTCTGCTGCCGGCCTCTTGGTGAATGAAGAAATGTTTGTTTAATGTGTTTTTTCAAAAAAACTTTTAAGAAATGTCTTTTTAAATGAAGAAACGTTTTACTATACTCTAGCTTATATAGTTTTTAATTCTTGCTGGGAAACTGGTGTATCAACGTAACTCCATAATTGCACTTTGTTAAAACTGCTACTTACTGGAAACATCTTCCATCGATATCTTCCGATATCTTTACCATTGAAAAGTCAATTAAAAAAATCGTCAACTTAGTGTGAAAACATTTCCCCCGATTTAACTGTACCAGTTATAGCGTGAGTATATTAAAACGGGTATTCAATAACAAATTCGCTGTCTTTTCCATCCATTATTATTTATTTATCAGAACTGCGAATGTGTTTAACTTTGCCCTGAATTTTTCATTTATGTATTAATGAAAAGGAATACAAACAAGATTTGTCGTTTTTTAAAAACGATGTGTTTGTTTAATTATTATCTTTTGATATGCAAACTGAAGAATGAAGATTATTGTATTTAGTTTTTTTTTGTTTTTATCGTAAAATTATTTTTAACGAGAGCTTATAAGGTTGCATTAGAGGAAACTCCTTTTTTTTATTTTGCTAATTGTATTAAAGCAGTAGAAAAACATACTTTGCGCTGTTGTTAAAGGATTAGCAGCTTTTGTTTTAACAACCATTGTAAAATTCAAATGATTTGATATTGAATTAGAGAAGATGTTTTTGTTAGCGAATATTTTTTTAATGAATGGAAGTTTGTTATATCACCTACTTTGGTGATAGTATAGTGGTTTTTCAAACGATATACAGTCCCTGGACAAATTATTAGACGCACTGCAAGATTTCATGTAAAATATTAATTACCGGGTGATATTGTACCGTTTTTAAATTGATTTGTTTTTTATTTTCATATCATCCAATCAATTACCGATTTATTTGACATAAATAAAACAGCATTCATTTAGAAAAGCATAAGTTTATTAAGTTTTAAAGAAAAGTGAAATGAATGTTAGTAAAAGTCAATATTTAGTTGAACCATCTTTAGCCGCTATAAAAGCTTTAATTTTGCCCGGCATGCTATCAAAGCAAGACTGTACTGTCACCTGCATTTGAGGATGATGATTCCACACATAAATAATCTTTTCTAGGATCTGTATTTTATTTTTAACATATGGCACAGTGTTGCCATATGTTAAAAATAAATACAAATCTGTAGTCTACAACAATTCTTTTAAATGAAAATCAATAATATTGTAGTTTAAAAATACCATTATTGCATAAAACCTCTTAAGAAACAGAAAATTACTAAAAAAAATACAGTGCGTCTAATAATTTGTCCAGGGACTGTAGTGTCTGAAGGTGTCTAATATGTTTTAGAGAATCATCCACTGACTTAGCGAAAAATGTAATTATAAATGAATTCAAGGCTAGGTCCTTCTATAACTATCATTTGCCAACTATTTCCAAAATCTGTTGTTATTATTTATTCGGTTTGTATTAAAATTATATATTTTATATTGCAAAAACGAACAAAAAATAAACAAATTGAAATCGGAATAAAATAAGATATATTAAAAATACCAAACAAAAAGCTGTTAGTTTGTAGCGAGAATATGGAATTGGGGTAAGTCTTACTTACTTCAACGCTGCTATTTCACATTAAATATAAACAAAAGTAATCGTAATTGATGAAAATAAAATGTTTATTGCTTAGGTAATGTAATTGTTAATTTACAACTAGAAATCTATATTCTATAAATTTATTGTGACTCAAAATATTTGACACTACTTTGAAACCCTCTGAAGGATACAGGCGAATATACCTGTCACCTGACTGTCAGGTTTTCCAGCAAAACAAATGATTTGAAAAATTTGCAAGCTTACAATAGGGTACTTGACTAAACAAATTTTATTGGCTTAAAATATTCTTATGCCAAAAATATTAGACCCGTATTTTTTCTTTTTTTCAAATACCCCATAAAAAGGGGAAATAATGAATTTTAAAATTAGGGCGAAAAATCACTCCCGAAAACGCTTTGTGGCTGTCACGTGGTATCTATGATGTCACCAGTAACTATAAACAAACTTTGAAACACCATTTTGGAATCTACTTTAAGCCAATTTGAACTATCCGCTTCTGTAAAACCTTCTTCCATTATCTATATAATTCTTATTTTAATAGTAAGTTAGATTAAAACCATTTTCATTACAAACAAAAAAACATCACACTGGTTTGTTTATACATACTAATGACGTCAGCCAAATCGACGAGTTTGTGATCACGTGACGTACCGATGAAAAAAAAGCCATTTGAAAATTATTTTTATGAATTATTTAAAGATTTAATTTGCAAAAAAAAATATTCGTTTGTTATATTTGGGTTCAAACTATAATTTAATTAATATTGGAAGGTATTTTAGCGATACTGTCAAATACACTATTTCACTAAATTTTAAAATTTGAAGCAATCATTAATAATAATCTTCCACATAAATAAAATTTTAAACAACATAAAGAATTGAAATATTTACTTACAATTTTAAATTTTAATCTTATACATTGAAAAAAATTAAATCTCAACAAACTTGCTTATTATTCTTTTAGATTGTTAAGGCTAAATAATTTGAAAATCGCGAATAAAATATAAGTTTCCTTTATGTGATACTACCTTTTTAACCTTCAGACGACAAAAAAAAACGCTCACAAAATATAATTAAGATCCTTTACAATATAATACTCAAAAACTGCCTACCCATCCTTTTAATTAGTAAACGTTTTTTTAGTGCTTAAAAAAATTCTTTACAAAAGGCGTCCTTAAAGTGGGGGAAATTATTAGATTAGGTTAAGGGCAGTAAGAATAATATATCTACTGTGTGGATGCTAAATAAATACTGACCGGTGTTTTTATTTAAGTTTTTGGTTTTTACTCATTTGGCAGAAAATTATTTTTTAATTCACGAAGATATAAGATATTTTTTAATTCTAGTCAGAATATATAAAACTAGCTTTATAAACCCGGCGTTGCACGGGTGTACCCTTAATAACCCTAATTAGTAGTTTTTTTATGTAAACTTTTATTTTATACCAATCGATCCCCTCTCCACTGGTCCACTCCATCAGGATATTATAATCTTATCCCATTCTGATATGAGGGGTTGATTTTATCCAGGCCAGGATTGTATCCAGGAGTTTGAGGGCTTTTCCATAGGCTCCTGTTCAAATTGCCAGAACAGCTATGATATAATAGCATGTTTCTATTTCACGATTAGCACAACAAAACTGCGCAAATGTGGTAAACCATTCCACTTTATATTTCATGCAACTCGATAGGGTTGGAGGGCCAGTCGGTAAAGACTTTCGTCTTGCATGTGGTAGGTCCTAGGTTCAGGTCCGGGCATCGCCAAAATAACTGCCGACCTCTAAACGGCTCGTGCTGCCAAAAAATGTCCGACGAATAATACCCCGTATGGAGGAAAGGCACTTTAAATACCCTCCAAATTCCCGACGGTGCGTTATTTTATTGTGACAAAACATAGATATTTTTTGTTTGTTTTCCAAACTGATTTTAAGTATGCATTTAGTATAATTCTTTTGCTTACGAATATAATTATAAAAATATCGAGAACACTTAACAACTAATATTCAAACATAACTAATAAACAAAGCCCTTACTTTAAAAGGGACTGTCAAGTACTTCTCGCGGACTACTTGCTCATTTCCCGAATTAAGTCGCCAACTTAAAAGGTACGATTAATTACTATGCTTTTCTTGCAGAGCGGTGGCATCACTAATGAATAAGGGGGCTTTCATCTTGAATTGCGCCATTTTACACAGAAAAGAACTAGGAATAAAATATGAAATACAGTGAGACAGTTTCAAAAATAATGTTGAAGCACCCGCGAGTGCAAAACCTCTTTATTTAGTCTTTTATGCCTCGTACCATTTAGCTTTTAGGTGATCGCATTTCAAAGGGTTTCGTAATTTAGGAAGTGTTCTGATAGATGATGTATAATTTCCTGATATAAAAACCTTTTTTTCCCTATTTTTTGTAGATTTTTTATTCCCTTTTTCTTCGAATTGGCTTTTTTTACGATTATAATGGGACCACCGTGGTTCTGTGTATAGAAACATTTTACTGTGGAAGTAACCTTTGCTAGTTCTGACATTTGATTTTACCAAAAAAAAAACGTTAATTATTTACAGAATTCTGAATATCACTTTGCTTTTTCATTAATGCAAAAAATAAAATGAATATTTTTCATTAATGCAAAAAATAAAATGAATATTATTCATTAATGCAAAAAATAAAATGAATATTATCCATTAATGCAAAAAATAAAATGAATATTATCCATTAATGCAAAAAATAAAATGAATATTTTTCATTAATGCAAAAAATAAAATGAATATTATTCATTAATGCAAAAAATAAAATGAATATTATCCATTAATGCAAAAAATAAAATGAATATTTTTCATTAATGTAAAAATAAAATGAATATTTTTCATTAATGCAAAAAATAAAATGAATATTTTTCATAAATGCAAAAAATGAAATGAATATTTTTTCATTAATGCAAAAAATAAAATGAATATTTTTTCATTAATGCAAAAAATAAAATAAATATTTATTCATTAATGCAAAAAATAAAATGAATATTTTTTCATTAATGCGAAAAATAAAATGAATATTTTTCATAAATGCAAAAAATGAAATGAATATTTTTCATAAATGCAAAAAATGAAATGAATATTGGTTTGATAAATTTTCTATTTTGTTTTAATTTCTTATAATTGGCGAGTATAAAATAAAGTTAAATTGAGTTTCCAAAATATATTCCTTTTCAGAAGCATATTTAGTGAATGTATTGTGTGAAAACCAATTGTCTGATGTGGCGTGGTGCCTTGATATTCGGCCACTATTAATCCAAGAGCCCAGGGACCCCAGACTTACGTTATGTTCCCACTAATGAAATGTATTAGATTAAGAAGTGTTTTCATATACTTTTAGCTTATGCATACTCGCTACAGTAGCCCTACGGCCAATTTACAGGTACCGAGAGCAAAAGGTAAGCAAAATATAAGTTAACTTATCCAATTTTCTCAGTGCTGATTTTTTACGTATGTTTTAGAAAATATTGTTAAAAGTTAATAATCAATGCTACCAGACACTTTTCGTCGGCCAAAACTTTTGCCAGAAATTTTAAAGGTCCAATTCATTGGCATTGTAATTGTACCTCGGTTTCTTTGACGTAGCATCCGTGACGTTCCGATCTAATTATTTAAAATCAACTTTTTTTTGAATATTTTAACTATTCAGTGCGTCAAATTTTTTTTTAAAGAATGATCAGTATTCTATCTTTGGAGAATAGGAGGCTTTGGCTTACTTTTTGCTGGAGGCTGAATCCATTAATATTAAAGAACTCCAACAAAATTAATTCGTATAATTATTTTAAAACTATTATCTTAACATCTAGTATGAGGGCTTATAAAATGTTCTTGGATATACTGAGAAATTTGCTTAACTTTTAGGCATTTCAGGTTTATTTTTTTAAGAAGAAAGGCTGTGAAAGATAACACATATTTTTCAATTGATAAAAGACTGTAATAAAAAATGCACACACATGCTCTAATTTAAAATCTTTTTTTGGAGATCTCCTAAAGAACGATTTAATAGTGGTTGGTTGGTAGACGTATATATTCAGGTTTGTGTGCTTGGTCAGAGACCCGCTTATAAACCTTCGTCAAGTAAGACAGACACAACAGACAACACACACATATAAGTGGATCCATCTAATTTTTAGAGACAGAGGCCAACTAGAGGATCCCCAGAATTGGCTTGTTACCCCCAGAGGTATTGATTTGGTATGGGAACTTGGAGGACTTTCGGACCCAACAGATTTAACGAGCACGTACTCCGCATATACTCGACAAACACAAACATCCATGCCTTACCGGGATTTGAACCCGAACCCAGAGGCTCCAAATGCTAGCTCCCTAACCGTTGCGCCGCCGGGTCGGCTTAATAGTGGTACAAGTCATTATTTGTTTATTTTGGTTTGGTTATATTTGGTACTGTACTTGAGCAACATGTTTCGTGATCAAACTTTTGAATCTTGGTCGGTGACGTAGCAGACACTTGAATAGGCATTTAAATCCTTTTGCTGGTCCAAGGGATTTTTAATGATTTCTCATCTTACAAACTAACCGGATATTGTATTTATGATTACTTAAAATTAAAAGTACAAAATTAAACTTACGTTAAAAATTCAAATATGCAACAAAAACTGGCATTACCTAACACAGAAAATAAAACAAATATTGAAAAAACAACCTTTAAAAAAAACACTCAATCCACTTATTTATCCTACACACTAAACTACCCAATTTAATCACTTTTGGATTTAAAGGATTTTCCTCTCATTTTTTTTTTCACAAGCACCGAGAAGAAAAAAATACTCGTTAATTAAAAAACACAATTTTTTAAGCCAATTTTACGCGAAACTCGGTGAAACAGGTAATTAATTACGCAGATGCATCCCGCTTTATCACAGATTTGTTTTTTTTTTGCGAAATTATGTTAGTTTGAACATAAGCCAACCACATCCATCACTGTATTGGATTTAACTTGTAATGAATGCGTTGGGGTTTTTTTTTTTCATTTAATTTAAATTTTTCCCTCGTTAAAATATGCATAGAAATATTAGACTTATTTTGATAATGGTATAAAAAAGATCTATATATTTTAAGGGGATACGGTACCCAAAACATTTCTAGAAATAATAACATAAACTTGTAAATTACAGTGGTGTTTTATATAATGTTCACTCTAAATAAACTTTTTATAGCAACAAAAACAAATATTTACAAGTAGTTTTTCATTTATTTAAAAAAAAGTCAACATTTTGAACTTTTTTAAAACGCTACTCCTCTTTCAATTTTGAGAATAACTCCACCAATAGTTTATTTTTAGTACTATTTTTCCAAGAACTGTGCATGGATTTTAAAATGTGAGCTACAGTTAAAGAGTAACGTATACTGAAAATCACACAAAAAATAACAAATTATTGAATTCAACATTTTTTAAAGAAACAACTATACATAGTAGACCTTATTCCATGCACAATGCACAATTTTGTGCATCATATATATAAGAACGCAGGTTAAAAATTTCAAACTTCTAACTTAATTAGCAAAAAAGCCTTAGGGATTTATTAAACACAGGATTTAAAAAACGCGAAACAGAGAAAAATCGTTGAAAGCAGACGAAATGCGTATTCAAACTTATAGGAATGACTCCAGAAATAATTTAATAATTTTTTTTCTACAGAAGATATTTACATTAGGAAACTTTCAGTAAATGTTCAGAAAGATATTGTGAATAATAAGAAGTAAACACTGACAAATCGATATTTTGACCAATTTTTAGGTACCGTTTCCCCTTAAGTTAAATATGGATTGAAAGTAACACTTGTATGTTTAAAAAGAAACACACATGCTTAACCTTAAGACAAGTAAGTTAGTAACAGAATATGTCACTTAACCCGCTTCCACACAACAGTTGTGTTTAACTGGTAAAAAAGCGCCAAACACAGCATTAATTCTATATTAAACATTTACATGCTAAATTTAACTAGTAGTTTCTTTTATTTTATTTCGAAAATTCAATAATTATTACTTATTGTTTGCAAAAATTAACTTATATATCAAAGAATAAATATGTAACATTCCTCGCTTTTAAATTGAATGAAAACATTGCATATAACATACAAAGAATCTCGTAGTGAAATATATTGACGTCATTTCAAACTGGTCGATGTCGCAAAAATAAATTTATTTAAATTTATTGTATAGAAGAATTAAAAATTCTCGAGTGATTGTTGCGAATGGCAATGGTGATTTAATTCTAATAAAAATGACTTCTTATGCTTTTTAAATGAGCATTCAATTTTGCGTTTTTTTTTTAAATAATTCAAGTACTTTGAATTCTTCTCTGAAATTTTCAATGTATTCAAATTTCGATGCGCTGAATTTTTTGACGTATCTTAATTGTCCGTAGAATTTGTAGCTTGGAATATGAAAGTGGGTGACGGACAAACAGACAGACAGAGGGACTGAATGATTATAATACCTTCCACTTTTTACGTTATAAACGTAGTGCTAAAACTGATTCGCCAATGGGCATTTTTCAGGTGTTGAGTGACAAAGAAGTTTCTATAGGTAAATAGACTGTTTCTTTATCCTCGATTAATGTAGAAATGTCACTTAAAAACAGTGCACCAATCGGTGCCCTGATGCAATGAAGGACATAAATGAAAATACTAGAGAAATTACGTCACTTAAAGAAAGCCAATTAACTTACAGCACTTCAACTCGTAACGAAACTCCTAAGCCAATCAACGTTTAGTTTGATGTCTTTTAATCTTTGTTAAGCTCATAAAAAACGTACTTTTAATAAAAAAAAAAGTTATTTAACGGACATAACATGCTTTTTCAAAAGTTATATCACGCGTTTATAATAAAAAAAATTAATAATTAATAATATAACGCATTTGCTTATTTATTAAGCATTAAACATTTGGTTGGTTGGTAGACATATATATTCAGGTTTGTGTGCTTGGTCAGCGACCCGCTTATAAACCTTCGTCAAGTAAGACAGACACAACAGACAACACACACACATAAGTGGATCCATCTAATTTTTAGAGACAGAGGCCAACTAGAGGATCCCCAGAATTGGCTTGTCACCCCCAGAGGTATTGATTTGGTATGGGAACTTAGAGGACTTTCGGACCCAACAGATTTAACGAGCACGTACTCCGCATATACTCGACAAACACAAACATCCATGCCTTACCGGGATTCGAACCCGAACCCAGAGGCTCCAAAGGCTAGCGCCCTAACCGTTGCGCCGCCGGGTCGGCACATTAAACAGTTTAAAATATTCGGTAAAAATGCTTATTTTTCATTGGGTAAAATTATCAACGTATTTTTCACATTCAGTTAATGCAGAAGTTGCGACTAACGGATTTTCTTCAAAAAAGTTGATTTCATTTTATAAATATTTTACTATTGGTATAGAAATAATTGTCAGAGTAATTTCATGTAACTGAAAAATCTATTTTTAGTTATTTTGGTATACATAGTTGTCTATTTTTCTGTATTTCAATGATTGCTAATCGAGAAAAATGATTTCTTTGAAACGTTTAAAAGTTCTTCAAAGGGTTTTAAATAATTAAAAACTATATTTTTTTTACAAGATATTTCATAAAACTTGGTACATATTAAAGACAAAATAAGTAAGCAAACGTTTCAATATTTCTTACAAACATAATTTTTTTGTTTAATGTTCACTTTCTCGGGTATTTAATCAATAAATAAGGGGTAATCCATTAAATACCAATTTACATATTTTTTACAGTATTTGATTAAAAACATTTTAGAATGTTACTTCCTTTTTTCATTTGTAAACTACACCAATAAAAGTCCAAGGGATTTTTAATAATTTCACCTGTTACAAGCTAACCGGATGTTGTATTTATGATTACTTAAAAATAATTAAAGTACAAAATAAAACTTACGTTAAAAATTCAAATAAGCAACAAAAACTGGCATTTCCTAGCTTAGAAAAAAATTATTGAAAAAACCCTATAAAAAACTACTCAATCCAGTTATTTATCCTACACACTAAACTACCCAATTTAATCACTTTTAGATTTAAAGGATTTTCCTCTCAATTTTTTTCCAAAAGCTCCAAATAGAAAAAAACTCGTTAATTAAAAAAAACCAATTTTTTCCACGTTATTTACTTGAAACTCGGTGAAACAGGTAATTAATTACGCAGATGCATCCCGCTTTTTCACAGATTTGTTTTTTCGCGATATTATGTAAGTTTTTGAACATAAGCCAACCACATCCATCACTGTATCGGATTTAACTTGTAATGAATGCGGGGTTTCATTTTAATTTTTCCACGGTAAAATGTGAGTGGGAAAATAAAGGTCATTTTGATAATGGTACAGATGGAAAGATTTTTGATTATGTTATTTAAATGCGAGATTGCTATTTGTATTTTCTATTTTAAAATGGATTTATATTTGTAAATTAATGTTGAAAAAAATCTCAATAATTTTGAAATTTAGCTGGATAATTTGCAAGTTTCATGTCTTGAATGACAACACTTCCTTAGAAATGAAAATAAGGTATCGATTGGCTCTCGGTATGAAAGTGACTGTACTCAGTATATGTCACTCAGCCCGCTTCCACACAACATTTTTGTTCAACAGGAAAAAAAGTCGCCAAACACAATATTAATTCTATTAGTATAAACATTTACACGCTGAGTTTGGCGAGTTTCATTTATTTTATTTCGAAAATTCAATAATTTTGTCTTTAATAACTATTCAATAATTATAGTTTGCAAAAGTTAATTTATATTTCAAAGAATAAATACGTAATATTCCTCTCTTTTAAATCGAACCAAAACGTAAAGAAAGAATTTATTCACATTTAGCATCTCTATTGCCACTCAAAACATGAAACAAACCAAATCGAGAGTCAGTTTCTTAATGTGGAGCATGTTTTTGTCTTGTTTTGAACATACATTTCTGGTTACTTTGATCTTTATAATATCAAACTTTATACACACGCAACTGTAATATTCACCGTACTTCCGATGCCGGATGTTAACGAATCAAAAACCGTACCAACAGTTTTACCTGGAGTTTTAAAAGGTGGTGACGTAGTTGTGAAATCACTATAAGCATGGTCATTCCAGTTGCCTATTGTAAAATGTTGGCTTCAATAGGGTACTTAACAGTATCGCTAAAATACCTTCCAATATTAATTAAATTATAGTTTGAACCCAAATATAACAAAACATATATTTTTTTGCAAAATAAATCTTTAAATAATTAATAAAAATCATTTTCAAATGGCTTTTTTTTTCATCGGTGCGTCACGTGATCACAAACATGTCGATTTGGCTGACGTCACTAGTATGTATAAACAAACCGGTGTGATGTTTTTTTTTGTTTGTAATTACACTGGTTTTTTTTTATCTAACTTACTATTAAAATAAGAATTACATAGATAATGGGTAGAGGTTTTACAGAAGCGGATAGTTCAAATTTGCTTAAAGTAGATTCCAAAATGGCGTTTCAAAGTTTGTTTATAGTCACTAGTGACATCATAGATACCACGTGACAGCCACAAAGCGTTTTCGGGAGTGATTTCTCGTGCTAATTTTAAAATTCATTATTTCCCCTTTTTATGGGGCATTTGAGAAAAAGAAAAAATACGGGTGTAATATTTTTGGCATAAGAATATTTTAAGACAAATTTTTTTTTTAGTCAAGTACCCTATTGGTATTACAATTTTGTATCAGACAGAATGTCATCTGAACCAAAGTATTATTTAAACTATGATGGTTTAGCTTTAACTACTTAATTTTGTTTTCGAATTAAAACTACGATATATTTTATGAATGACACGCCAATAACAAAAAAGTACCACGTAAAAAACTAAAAAAATAGAAAATAGCAACAAAAAAAAATATATTGAGAGGGAAATCTCAGAGCGGAAGGGAAAGAGTGAAAACTGCAGAGTTAAGTCATCTCTCTAAAACAACCATAGATATCATAGTTAAAGTATTAGATTGGCAGATCACGTGACCTCAATGCTAACGACGGGACGCGCATGGAGGCCAAATAAGAGGGCAAAGGGGCCAGTGTTGCTGCCACTTTAAGGAGAAAAATACTACGAAAAAATACCATTTAATTCTAAAATGTAAAAAAAAATACTAGAAAAGGATTTAAAGTCACTAAAAAGATTCCAAAATGCAGCTAGTATTTTTACGATATTTTTTTGTAATTTTAGAATTAAATGGTATTTTTTCGTAGTATTTTTCTCCTTAAAGTGGCGGCAACACTGGCCTTTTTGCCCTCTTATTTTGGCCTCCATGCGCTTCCCGTCGTTAGCATTGGAGGTCACGTGATCTGCCAATCTAATACTTTAACTATGATATCTATGAAAACAACCCATTAGTTTAATGAAAGATATAGGAAGTGGGAGTTGTTCAGTTTTATGTGTTGCAGTTGTAAAATATTTTGTCAAAGCTTGTATAAAAAAATATATTTTTCGATTGTTAAATGATATTTAACTATCGCATTTTTGGTTAGAAAAAGGGAGTTAAAAGCATGTTACATATTTTAAAATTTAATATGAACTGGCGGAAAAGTTTATAAATACATTATTTCATTAAAGCCCAGCAAGCACTGAAGTCAAAATACATTTCTTTGGCAATTAAGTACCGGTCCTTTAATCTCCCTCGTCTCCACATGGCCTTTTACTCTCCACCTAATGCCCCACTCAAGGAAAGGGACGTCTCTACAAGCAGCCGTAATGGGGATCCGGCAGAAAACACGGAAGACGATTAGCGCAAATGTCCTCGGGGTCGATTCGGACATTCTTTTTGGATAGTGAGGGTTGTGACGGCACGAGAATGGTTTACACTCTTAAAACAAAAGAGTGAAATCCACTCTTATAGGGGAAGTGCATTTTCGGCACCGGAAGGGAGTGGAAATTAACTCAGACTGAGTTAAAACCGCTCGTTTTAAGAGTGTAGGATGTAGATTGTTTTCTTTTATTTCTTTTAACCACTCCGCATAAAGAGTGAAATCCACTCCTATAGGGGAATTGCATTTTCGGCACGGAAAGGAGAGGAAATTAACTCAGACTGAGTTAAAACCGCTCGTTTGTTATAAGAGTGTAGTTCTTAAAAAAAAAAAAACGCATTAAAATCTTGAATCTGGATAGAAACATACAACTTATAAATGACAAAACAATCTAAAAAACCTAATAAGTTTATTTATTGTTTTGCAGTGTTTGACTTTCAATACCACACAATATTTTAGCTAATTCGTATAATATATTAAAAGGGGAATGGGGAGACCAGTGGGTTAGGCATTCGCCTTGCATGCGGAAGGTCCCAGGTTCGGGTCCGGGCATCGCCAAAATAACTGTCGACCTATAAACACCCCGTGCATCCAAAAATGTCCGACAAATAATACCCCGTGTAGAGGGTGCACGTTAAACATCCTTCAAAGTCCTAACGCTGCGTACGATGTCGCCCTTAACGGTTGCGTTGGGTGGCTACTCAGGTGTCGGCTCGTCACTTGACTGTGGTTCTAAAATACAACGCCCGTCGATAATAGCCCTCGTGTAGCTCTAGTGCGACGATAATTCAAACTAAACTATAATATACACTGTTAAAAATTTGGTGCTAGGTTTCACCATGATATTGGTTGGTTTCACCATGATATTGGTTCCTAGTAGCTGCAACGGCTGAATGGTGAAATGTTTCACCTTTTTTTCGGTTTTTGGTTGAACCATTTTTCTGGATTTGGAAACAAAAACCTGAGAAATGGTTCAACTGAATACCAAATATATGGTGAAACGTTTCACCATTCAGCCGTTGCAGCTACAAGGAACCAATATCATGGTGAAACCAAGCACAAAATTTTTAACAGTGTACGGCCTATAGTAATATATTAAAAGAGCTGTTCAAAAATTAGGAATAGTACTTTTCAAATGGCCATTTATTTACTCAGTCTCGAGAGAGTAGTTGGTAAGCCGCTTGGGCTTGCATGTGGATGATTGAGATTGTAGTCCGGGAATTTTGCCTCCTATAAACGGCCAAGATAATAGGGTACTTGACAGTATCGCTTAAATACCTTCCAATATTAATTAAATTATAGTTTGAACCCCCAAATATAACAAACGTATATATTTTTTTGCAATATAAATCTTTAAATAATTAATAAAAATCATTTTCAAATGGCTTTTTTTCTCATCGGTACGTCACGTGATCACAAACATGTCGATTTGGCTGACGTCACTAGTATGTATAAACAAACCGGTGTGATGTTTTTTTGTTTGTAATTAAACTGGTTTTAATCTAACTTACTATTAAAATAAGAATTATATAGATACTGGGTGGAGGTTTTATAGAAGCGGATAGTTCAAATTTGATTAAAGTAGATTCCAAAATGGTGTTTCAAAGTTTGTTTATAGTTACTAGTGACGTCATAGATACCACGTGACAGCCACAAAGCGTTTTCGGGAGTGATTTTTCTTCCAAATTTTAAAATTCATTTTCCTCCTTTTTATGGGGTATTTGAAAAAAAGAAAAAATACGGGTCTAATATTTTTGCCATAAGAATATTTTAAGCCAATAAATTTTTTTTTAGCCAAGTATCCTATTACACACTTTAGTCGTTTCCTCCTAGGTGATTCTCTAGAAAGAATAATTTAACCACAACCAAAATAAAACATGCGACAAAAATGCTTTAGTTGTTGACTGCTTTTATTTGGTGGTTTAGAAACCAATCTCAACAAATTTGTCGTGTTTTTTCTATGAATTCTTAGCTTATAGCGAATAGATAGTGCAACGTTTATTTAAATAAAACCAAACCTTCATCTGCATGCTGTCCATAGCTATAACCGTGAGATATTATTCAAAATCAATTGTAAGTGACATTTACTATATCAACCCAACTTGTATTATGTTTATACTTATTTATAGACTTATTTTTTGAGTACCGTATCCCCTTAATAAATATATTATTTTTAGTAATAATAACATAAACTTGAAAATTGTAGTGTTTTTATATAATGTTTACTCTAACTAAACATTTCCTAGCAATAAAAAATATTTAAAAGTAGTTTTTCATTTTTTTTAAAAAGGTTAAAATTTACATTTTTTAAAAACGCTATACTCCTCTTTCAATTTTAATAATAACTCCACCAAACTTTTATAGTTTGTTTTTATAACTATTTGTTCGAGAACCGTGCATGGATTTTAAAATGTGGGAGACAGTAAAAAAGTTACATGTATTTTTATGAAAAATCTAAAAAAATTTACAAATTATGGAATTCAACATTTAAAAAAAAAAACTCTTTATAGTAGACCTTATTCCATGCACACTTGTGCATCATTTATATAAGAACACAGGCTAAATATTTCAAAATTCTAACTTAATTAGCAAAAAAGCCCTAGGGATTTATTAAACACAAGAATTAAAAAAACGCGAAACAGAGAAACATGTTTAAAGCAGACGAAATACGGTCCAAACTTCAAGGGAAGACTCCAGAAAATTGTTTAGTAATTTTTTTTCTACAAAAGATATCATTATGAAACATTCAGTAAATGTTTAGAAGGATATTTTGAATAATAAGTAAAAATTGAAAAATCGATATTTTGACCGATTTTCGGGTACCGTATCCCCTTAACTTACTTATTTAACAATCTTTATTATATAGAAGACGGTCCATTATGCTATCGTATAGCTAATAATATTATTCCTAAACCTAATGAATTATTCAATACACACAAAACAAGAGAAAAAAAAGGAACATTTTATATGTTCTGTTACATTTAACAATACAACCACGTTGTTCCTGGGGAAAATATAAGCATGGTAGTAAGAGTAAAATGGATATGTAGCCTGGGCGAAAACAGTGCAAGAACTAGGTTGACAAATGAAGCTGTTTTTCGCTTCCGTATTAGGCAAAATTAGACGTTTGGTGAGTTTCATAATTGACGCCCATGTTTGTATCAAAGAGTTCTATAGTAGGGAACAGACTGAACCTTTCAACAGCAAGATGGACCAACACGGAGACAATAGGGTGGCATGTGGGGCCAGATGGTCGAGTGGTTTGAATCGCAGGCCGTAACGCTAGCAGTCCGCGCGCTGTAACGGGTGCAGGTTCGATTCCCGCCTTTGCCCTAGGTGTACTTCCTTTCTCAGTATCAAAATTATAAATTAACTAGCACTTTTGCCACTCTATTCGGGCTCCGTAGTGAGCCATGGCTGCTGACGGCAGCTCAGTACGAGTCGTTCCTCTACCCTACTATAGAACTCTTTGGTTTGTATCATATAACTGAGTTTAGTTTAGTTTGAATTATCGTCGCACTAGAGCTACACGAGGGCTATTGGCGACGGGCGTCATATTTTAGAACCACAGTCAAGTGACGAGCCGACACCTGAGTAGGCACCCAACGCAACCGTTAAGGGCGACATCGTACGCAGCGTTGGGACTTTAGAGCATAGTTAACGTGCACTCCCTCCACACGGGGTATTATTCGTCGGACATTTTTGGCTGCACGGGCCGTTTATAGGTCGGCAGTTATTTTGGCGATGCCCGGACCCGAACCTGGGACCTTCCACATGCTAGGCGAATGCCTAACCGACTGGAATCCCCAGCCCCATATAACTGAGATGACAGGTGTGAAGTATAGAGTGGTGCAAATAAAAGTGGCCCCGGTGTAGATATAGGAATGTATTGAGATGCTTGGCGAGAAAAACTATTGAAGCCATCTGAAAGCATCCAAGTCGAAATAAAAGATTATTCAAGCGTGCAAGGGCTTCACTTTTCAAACCTGTTTTTTCATTGGTTGGTTTATTTTTTACTAGACTACAGCTGCACATGACTCACACGAGTTTCTTAAGCCCTTGTTTGTAAGGACAGAAAACGCACGTCAAGGCGGGAAAAATCGGCCTGATCGGCGATATCAGCGTCTTATCTTCGGTTTGGTAGTTTGTTAGAAATCACGTCTAGGGGCGATGAGTCCGCATCTAACGCATGCGTAGTGAGCGAAGGCCACTGATATCTTTCGAATAGGTAGAAACATAGACCATTTCACACGTTTTGGACGCTCGAATCAAACCCCGACTGATTCGAGATTTACGGACGCTGAGATCAACGTTATTTTTGGTGCCGCGGTCATGTGACAACTAGGGCCAATAAGATAGCGGGAAATTTGGACGCACAGCTCAGCGTCCGAATTTGTGTTCTTACAAACCAGGGCTTTAGTGCAAGCTTCTTAAGTTTGCGTTGATCAGATCGCTGCCAGGTGAGGATGTCATAGTTACCAGTAAGCCAAGCGTTTATTTGGGCTTAATATAATATTTAAGCGATGAATGGCTTCACATGGCAAACCTGTTTCTGCATTGGTTCCTGACTTGGCAGCATTCCCTGTCTTATCCCTAATTCTAAACCGGGCCACTTTTATTTGCGCCACCATGTAGAATTCCTATTCAAACCTGTGGTTCTAAAATACGACGCCCGTCGGCCCGTCCGTGGCCGAGTGGTTAAGGCATCAGCCTAGAGGTTCAACCTTCTCAGGAGTGCGGGGGTTCGAATCCCACTTACTGCCAGTCATCCTATAAATCGGATCTGTGCTGGAAATAGTAGAAAATCCTCATCACGGATGGGCCCGAGTACACGGGGACAGACGTGCTCGTTAAATCTGTGGAGTCCAAAGTCCCGACGGCGTTAGCGTACGATGTCGCTCGAAGTTCCGTTGGGTGCCCGCTCAGGTGTCGACCTCGTCACTTGACCAGGGTTCTAAAATACGAGGCGTTATTGGCTGTGTTAAAGCTCCTGAAGGAGGCTAGAAATAGGCAGCCGGAAACGATTACCTTACGACGCCCGTCGCCAATAGCCCTCGTGTAGCTCTATTGCGACGATAATTCAAAACCTAACCTAACCTGTTCAAACCTTTCCTATAAAGAGGTTCGAAATAAAACACGTGATGGACAAAGCAACAGTGTCTTACTTGGAAATGTAGCACCTTCTTTCAAAATGAATATATTTAAATTAAGATACAAATGGTCCATTGTCTTATTATGTTTGTTATGTGATTGCATAAAATTAAATTATTCGTCACTTGACTATGGTTCTAAAATACGACTCCCGTCGCCAATAGCCCTCGTGTAGCTCTAGTGCGACGATATTTCAAAACTAAACTAAAATTTAATTATTAGTATAAATTTTTAAATAAAAGTCTTAGTTTATATAAAAAATAAAACAAATATAATTCAGTTTCAGGCATTTGGTGAAAATTGTATCGCCAAAGATTCCATTTGGCAAGATTTTCTCCAGCAAAACTGAAAAACAATGAAATGTTTCTAGTATGGTTCCTATTGGAATATTCTTAGTAAGTTTTTACTTCAATTTTTTCCCTTGAATTTTCATTACAAGCTTTCAATATTTACTTAAAAATATACTGCGCGATTTACTACAACTGTCCATTTTGCTGAGTTGGTTAATGTATTTTTTCTCCACTCGAGGCAATTTAGTTCGCATTCTATGCCCCAGTTTCAATGTCCTTTTAGTTTTAATTCCTTATTGAGAGTACTATGGGTAGGGTAGGGTAGGTACATATATATTCCGGCTTGTGTGCTTGATCAGAGAATCGCTTATAAGCCTTCGCCAAGTAAGACAGACACAGAAAGAATTTTTACTGTCACAGAGAAAGGAAGTACACCCAGGGCGAAGGCGGGAATCGAACCCGCACCCGTTACAGCGCGCAGACTGCTAGCGTAATGGTCTGCAATGCAAACCACTCGGCCATCCGGGCCCCGAGAGTACTATTTATGTGGGACGAAAAAGCAAAACAAAATTAAAATGATCATGTGTCACCAAAATGATTTGGCAAAACATCGCATAACTTCGCTTTTTCCCTTCCAAGCATCTTCATTCAATTCTTGCCTCTACGGTTAAAAAATAACAAAGTACCTTGGTATAAAAAGGCCACGTCGAAAAGAGATTTACTTTATTTCATTAGCCGCTTTAGGGAGAACTCTGGTCATAAATATTTTTTAAGAACCAAGGTCTTTATCATTCCTGGTTCTGTCTAGACGTGATGATATTATATTTTATTTTGGAGTTGAGGCGTTATAGATATGTACTCATGTTCTTTTTATATAACTAAAAATAACTGGCATGTAAAAGTGTGAGCATTAAATAACTTTTCTTAAACGATTAGGTGCCAAATAGCTAACACTGTTAGAGTGAAATCGTATAAAAAGGCTTGTAACCTTAATTTTTGGGGCCGTAGTGAGCCTAGTGGTCAGCGTCTCGGTCTCGGGATCGGAAGGTCCTGCTATCGAGTCCCGGTACCACTGAAGACCTACCGAGTATATGCGGAGTACGTGCTCGTTAAATCTGTTGGGTCCGAAAGTCCTCTAAGTTCCCATACCAAATCAATACCTCTGGGGGTGACAAGCCAATTCTGGGATCCTCTAGTTGGCCTCTGTCTCTAAAAATTAGATGGATCCACTTATGTGTGTGTTTGTTCTGTTGTGTCTGTCTTACTTGACGAAGGTTTATAAGCGGGTCGCTGACCAAGCACACAAACCTGAATATATATGTCTACCAACCAACCAACCAACCTTAATTTTTAAAGCTATTTTTATAGTTATGCTATTTTTTTCCAAAGTACAATATTGTTATTTCATTATGTAAGCATACAATAAGAGGCTCAGTGGCTTAGTGGTAGTGCTTCGCATTGCCACGCCACAGGTCCGGGGATCGTATCCCGGATTGGGCGAGGTAGACCCATCCTTTCATCCCTTGAGTGGGTCGGGTACCAAATGGGTAAAATGGGTACCAAGCATGCTTGGGAACTAAACAATGGGGGTTCCGCGCGAGGCTGACCACCTTATCGGGACATATACCTAGCACCCCAGAACCCTACACTCTTAAAACAAACGAGCGGTTTTAACTCAGTCTGAGTTAATTTCCACTCCTTTCCGTGCCGAAAATGCACTTCTCCTATAGGAGTGAATTTCACTCTTTTTCGGAGTGGGTAAAAGAAACAAAGGAAAACAATCTGGGTCCTACACTCTTAAAACGAGCGGTTTTAACTCAGTCTGAGTTAATTTACACTCCTTTCCGGTGCCGAAAATGCACTTCTCCTATAGGAGTGAATTTCACTCTTTTGTTTTAAGAGTGTAGGTCGCGAAAGCTGAAATGGGCACGGCCTTGGCTTACTAATGGGCTGTTGTGCCGAGGAGTTTAGTTTAGTAACCTTGTTTATTAGTTCCAAGCAAGCGCAAGATGGCACCACTGGTTTTCTTTCGGTGCCCGCCCAGGTGGCGACTTCGTAACTTGACCAGGTCTCTAAATTACGAGGCGTAATTGGCTGTTTTTTTTTAAAGCTCCATGAAAGCTATAAATAGACACCCGGAAAACGTCAAACCTAACCTTGTTTTTGAAAAAGAAGAAATATAATCAATAGTATCTAAAAGTCGAAACGAGAAACAATTATGTTTAGGTGAAGTAACGTAGCATTAAACCAGTTAAATAGTTTTCTGTTATTTTTTGTATCTTACTTCAAGTAACTTTAATACTTGATGGTGATAAAAAATTACTAAGTGTTAATTGGATGCGTTTTATATCAGGTCAAGTTAAAATAATACAACTATTTTTGTTACACTTCAAATATACGACGAGTGTATATTATTTATAACGTAGTTTTTGAAATCTGTAGAAGTTGTTTTACTACGCATGTACTCTTATGACAGCGAAACAAACGCGCAGGGGTAAATAGGAAAAGTTAATGCCGAAGTATTTTCTTTTAAATAAAGGATATATTATTAAAAAATATATATAATTAATAATTATTGTAGTTAGTATTAGCCTAGCCAATTCCAAAACCTAATACGCGGAAAAGCTATAATTATGTATTTTCTTTTAAATATAGGGCATCGTTTTTTATATAAAATTTAATTAATAATTATAGTTGGAGAGTAACGACTGATTATTAGCAATGCAAATTAAAAAAACCCCTTAAAAATCAGAAAACAAGAATTAAATTACAATTGATATTGCCAAACTGCAATAGTATATATCACTTTAAATGTTATAATTACGATAGTATTATAATTTAAATTTTATGAGATACTTGGTAACGTTGATTGTAGATTAAATGTTACAAAAAAAATCAAAATACTGCACTTTTACAAAAATACAGCACGAGTTTATTTTTAAATATCACTCTACTTTTTTCATGCATGGGCTATTTGACAATGTTAAAAAAACTTCTCAAATTAAAGATCCAGGAATTACACAACATAATATCTAACAAAACCCCAAATATCATACTGAAAAAAAAAAACTCTTAACATTGCTGTCCCTACCTTTCTAAACACGTGTACCAAAACAAACAAGTTCCTTTTTAACATATCTATTAAACAAGTAGGTTTGTGACAGAATCTGTCACTTCTTAACCAGCTTCCACACAACATTTGTGTTCAACAGGAAAAAAGTCGCCAGACATAATATTAATTCTTTTATAAACATTTACACTCTAAATTTGCCTACTTTCGTTCATTTTATTTCGAAAATTCAATAATTATTTTTGCAATAATTATTCAATAATTATCGTCCGTGGCCGAGTGGTTAAGGCATCAGCCTAGAGGTTCAACCTTCTCAGGAGTGCGGGGGTCTCGAATCCCACTACTGCCAGTCATCTATAAATCGGATCTGTGCTGGAAATAGTAGAAAATCCCATCACGGATGGGCCGAGGTACACAGGGAAAGGACGTGCTCGTTAAATCTGTGGAGTCCAAAGTCCCGACGGCGTTAGCGTACGATGTCGCTCGAAGTTCCGTTGGGTTGCCCGCTCAGGTGTCGACCTCGTCAATTGGGACCAGGGTTCTAAAATACGAGCGTATTGGCTGTGTTAAAGCTCCCGAAGGAGGCTAGAAATAGGCAGCCAGAAACCCGATCTTACCTTACGACCGCCCGTCGCCAATAGCCCTCGTGTAGCTCTGTGCGACGATAATTCAAAACCTAACCGAACCTATTCAAACCTTTCCTATAAAGAGGTTCGAAATAAAACACGTGATGGACAAAGCAACATGTCTTACTTGGAAATTTAGCTCCTTCTTCCAAAATAAATATATTAAATAGATACAAAAGGTCCATTGTCTTATTATGTTTTATGTGATTGCCATAAAATAAATTAGTCTGGTCACTTGACTATGGTTCTAAAATACGACTCCCTTCGCCAATAGCCCTCGTGTATCTCTAGTGCGACGATATTTCAAAACTAAACTAATATTTAATTTATTAGTATAAATTTTAAATTAAATTCTTAGTTTATATAGAAAAATAAAACAAATATAATACAGTTGTCAGGTTTTTTTTAAGTCTTACGTTTATATAAAAAATAAAACAAATATAATACAGTTTCAGGTTTTTTTTTAAATTCTTAGTTTATATAAAAAATAAAACAAATATAATACAGTTTCAGGCATTGGTGAAAATTGTATGCGCCAAAGATTCCATTGGCGCGATTTTCTCAGCAAGACGAAAAAACAATGAATGTTTATAGTATGGTTCCTATTGGAAATTCTTAGTAAGTTTTTACTTCAATTTTTTCCCTTGAATTTTCATTACAAGCTTTCAATATTTACTTAAAAATATACTGCGCGATGTACTACAACCTGTCATTTGCTGAGTTGGTTCATGTTTATTGTTTCTCACTCGAGGCAATTTAGTTCGACATTCTATGCCCCAGTTTCAATGTCCTTTTAGTTTTAATTCCTTATTGAGAGTTACTATGGGTAGGGTTAGGTAGGTACAATATATTCCGGCTTGTGTGCTTGATCAGAGAATCGCTTATAAGCCTTTCATCAAGTAAGACAGACACAGAAAAGAATTTTTACTGTCACAGAGAAAGGAAGTACCACCCAGGGCGAAGGCGGGAATCCCGAACCCGCACCGTTACAGCGCGCAGAATGCCTAGCGTAATGGTCTGCAATGGCAAACCACTCGGCCATCCGGGCCCCGAGAGTACTATTTATGTGGGACGAAAACAAAACAAAATTAAAATGATCATGTGTCACCAAAATGTTTTGGCAAAACATCGCAAAAACTTCCTTTTTCCCTTCCAAGCATCTTCATTCAATTCTTGCCTCTACGGTTAAAAAATAACAAAGTACCTGGTAAAAAAAAGGCCACGTCGAAAAGAGATTTACTTATTTCATTAGCCGCTTTAGGGAGAACTCTGGTCATAAATATTTTTTAAGAACCAAGGTCTTTATCATTCTGGTTCTGTCTAGACGTGATGATATTATATTTTATTTTGGAGTTGAGGCGTTATAGATATGTACTCATGTTCTTTTTATATAACTAAAAATAACTGGCATGTGAAATGTGAGCATTAAATAACTTTTCTTAAACGATTAGGTGCCAAATAGCTAACACTGTTAGAGTGAAATCGTATAAAAAGGCTTGTAACCTTAATTTTTGGGGCCGTAGTGAGCCTAGTGGTCAGCGTCTCGGTCTCGGGATCGGAAGGTCCTGCTATCGAGTCCCGGTACCACTGAAGACCTACCGAGTATATGCGGAGTACGTGCTCGTTAAATCTGTTGGGTCCGAAAGTCCTCTAAGTTCCCATACCAAATCAATACCTCTGGGGGTGACAAGCCAATTCTGGGGATCCTCTAGTTGGCCTCTGTCTCTAAAAATTAGATGGATCCACTTATGTGTGTGTTTGTCTGTTGTGTCTGTCTTACTTGACGAAGGTTTATAAGCGGGTCGCTGACCAAGCACACAAACCTGAATATATATGTCTACCAACCAACCAACCAACCTTAATTTTAAAAGCTATTTTTATAGTTATGCTATTTTTTCCAAAGTACAATATTGTTATTTCATTATGTAAGCATACAATAAGAGGCTCAGTGGCTTAGTGGTAGTGCTTCGCATTGCCACGCCACAGGTCCGGGGATCGTATCCCGGATTGGGCGAGGTAGACCCATCCTTTCATCCCTTGAGTGGGTCGGGTACCAAATGGGTAAAATGGGTACCAAGCATGCTTGGAACTAAAACAATGGGGGTTCCGCGCGAGGCTGACCACCTTATCGGGACATATACCTAGCACCCCAGAACCCTACACTCTTAAACAAACGAGCGGTTTTAACTCAGTCTGAGTTAATTTTCCCACTCCTTTCCGTGCGAAAATGCACTTCTCCTATAGGAGTGAATTTCACTCTTTTTCGGAGTGGGTAAAAGAAACAAAGGAAAACAATCTGCGTCCTACACTCTTAAAACGAGCGGTTTTAACTCAGTCTGAGTTAATTTCCACTCCTTTCCGGTGCCGAAAATGCACTTCTCCTATAGGAGTGAATTTCACTCTTTGTTTTAAGAGTGTAGGTCGCGAAGCTGAAATGGGCACGGCCTTGGCTTACTTATGGGCTGTTGTGCCGAGGAGTTTAGTTTAGTAACTTTGTTTATTAGTTCCAAGCAAGCGCAAGATGGCACCACTGGTTTTCTTTCGGTGCCCGCCCAGGTGGCGACTTCGTAACTTGACCAGGTCTCTAAATTACGAGGCGTAATTGGCTGTTTTTTTAAAGCTCCATGAAAGCTATAAATAGACACCCGGAAAACGTCAAACCTAACCTTGTTTTTGAAAATAGAAATGTAATCAATAGTATCTATAAGTCGAAACGAGAAACAATTATGTTTAGGGAAGTAACGTAGCATTAAACCAGTTAAATAGTTTTCTGTTATTTTTGTATCTTACTTCAAGTAACTTTAATACTTGATGGTGATAAAAAATTACTAAGTGTTAATTGGATGCGTTTTATATCAGGTCAAGTTAAAATAATACAACTATTTTGTTACACTTCAAATATACGACGAGTGTATATTATTTATAACGTAGTTTTGAAATCTGTAGAAGTTGTTTTACTACGCATGTACTCTTATGACAGCGAAACAAACGCGCAGGGGTAAATAGGAAAAGTTAATGCCGAAGTATTTTCTTTTAAATAAAGGATATATTATTAAAAAAAAATATATAATTAATAATTATTGTAGTTAGTATTAGCCTAGCCAATTCCAAAACCTAATACGCGGAAAATCTATAATTATGTATTTTCTTTTAAATATAGGCATCGTTTTTTTTATATAAAATTTAATTAATAATTATAGTTGGAGAGTAACGACTGATTATTAGCAATGCAAATTAAAAAAACCCTTAATAATCAGAAAACAAGAATTAAATTACAATTGATATTGCCAAACTGCAATAGTATATATCACTTAAAATGTTATAATTACGATAGTATTATAATTTAAATTTTATGAGAAACTTGGTAACGTTGATTGTAGATTAAATGTAAAAAAAAAAAATCAAAATACTGCACTTTTACAAAAATACAGCACGAGTATATTTTTAAATATCACTCTACTTTTTTCATGCATGGGCTATTTGACAATGTTAAAAAAACTTCTCAAATTAAAGATCCAGGAATTACACAACATAATATCTAACAAAAACCCAAATATCATACTAAAAAAAAAAACTCTTAACATTGCTTTCCTACCTTTCTAAACACGTGTACCAAAACAAACAATTTCCTTTTTAACATATATATTAAACAAGTAGGTTTGTAACAGAATCTGTCACTTCTTAACCAGCTTCCACACAACATTTGTGTTCAACAGGAAAAAAGTCGCCAGACATAATATTAATTCTTTTATAAACATTTACACTCTAAATTTGCTTACTTTCGTTCATTTTATTTCGAAAATTCAATAATTATTTCTGCAATAATTATTCAATAATTATCGTTTGCAAAAATTAATTTACAAAGAATAATATGTAATATTCATATTTTTTAAATAAAACCAAAACATTTCATATCAACATACAAAAAATGTATTAGTGAAATATATTTGACGTCATTTCAAACTTATTGATGTCGCAAAAATAAATTTTTTATAATATCGTGCAAAAAAACTAACTTTTTCAAATCAATAATCGTGTCAAAAGTGATACCTTTAACGAAATCGTGTTTCAAAGTTACTTTTACGCACTAGTGCGACAAAGTAAATAAGACCATCTGATTGGTTTAAAATTCTTTATTTGAGCTTGATATTTTATTCGGCGGCTTTGTGATTGGTGTAAATTTCTTTATTTGAACGCGATTCTTTATTTGGCGTCTTATTTCCAATGCCAATCTAAGAAATACTTTTTGCGCGTGATTTTAAAACAAACATTAAAATAAATAATAACCTTCAAACCATTTGAACGTGATAATAAAATAATTAATAAGCCAATCAATAAATGCCAATTTAATAAATACTTTTTTGCACGTTATTATAAAAAAAAATGTATGGCAACACTTTGAAAATAGCCTTTTTTAAACTCGTGAATTTATTCAACTCGTTTAAAAAAGTCTTACTTTTCACACTAGTTGCATAAATAACTATAATTTAATTTATTGTTTAAAATAATTAAAGTTTCTCGAGTGGTTGTTGCGAATGGCAATGGTGATTTAATTCAAATAAAAATGGTTTCTTATGTTGTTTAAATGAGCATTCAATTTTGCAGTTTTTTGAATAATTAAAGTACTTCAAATTCGAATTTTTTTTTAATTTCCAATGTCTTCTAATTTCGATGCGCTGAATTTTTTGACGTATCACACTTGTCCGTAGCATTTGTAGTTTGGGCTATGAGAAGTGGGTGGCGGACAGACGGACTGAACGATTATAATATCTTCCACTTTTTACGTTATAAACGTAGTGTGGAAACTAAAATCACAAATACTGCACTTCGAGTTTTTTAACTTTCACTTTACTATTTTAAAACATAGATCAGTTTCGAAAGTTAAAAGTACTTAGCAAATCAAAGAAACGAGATTAATGGCACATAATATCTAACCAAAACGCCGAATATCACACTAAAAAAAACCCTTTTAACATTGCTGTCCCTACCTTTAACAAAGATGAAATCACTTGGAGAGTGCATTCGGCACCGAAAGGATTGGATTAACAACGAGTTAAAACCCTCGTTTTAGAGTGTAAGACGCAGATTGTTCTTATTCTTTCCATCGAAAAAAGAGTGAATCACTCCTAAGGAAAGTGCATTCGCACGGAAGAGTGAAATACTAGTGAGTTAACGCTCGTGTTTAAGAGTGTCTTTTAACTGTACAAAACAGTCTTTTAAATCTATAAAAAAGCCCTAATGTTCTAGGCTTCCCGTGATGACTTTTTAATGACGGCGCCTGATAAGCAATCAACCGTTAAACAGAGTATTGCCCACCGAACACGGGCACTATTTCAACGGTTTTTTTTTGTCCATTTTTGTTTTGAGGGCCTACCCGACTGGAAATAGAAATATCTTTGTTTTTTTTGTATGCTGTGTCAGTATGTTTGTTTGAAAAGACTGTAATGAACAATTCGAATTGGAAGGTTTGTGTGAAATAATGCAATGATTGACGTAATTGGGATGCCAACATAATCAAATCCGTTGTAGTTTGGACGAATTAGTTTCTGGGTGGTTTATTTTGTGGGGTTTAAGGGGATACGGTACCCAAAACATTATTTCTAGAAATAATAACATAAACTTGTAAATTATAGTGGTTTTATATAATCTTCACTCTAAATAAACATTTTCTGGCAATAAAAACAAATATTTACAAGTAGTTTTATTTTGATTTAAAATTTTGAACCTTTTTAAAACGCTACTCCTCTTTCAATTTTGAGAATAACCCAACCAAACTTTTATAGTTTGTGTTTAGAACTATTTGTTCAACAACTGTGCATGGATTTTAAAATGTGAAAATAGCTTTCGATATCTTTTTTAATAGTAGCGTATAAAGAATAGGTAAAGCGGTTTTTTCACATATGTACCAGCCGGACTGAACAAGTAATGTTAAAAATTCTCTACAAATGAAAACAAACATATTTTTTAAGAGATCCGTCGGTTTACGATCATTACACACACATTCCAAAAAATTTCCCATTAAATATATAATAAGCAAATTAGAACTAACTCCGTCAATCAACAAATTAAAAAAAAAAAGGTTAAAAGGCAATTTGCCTACTTTTTGTGTAAGTTTTGTTAATAGAATTATTAGATGACTTTCTCACTTGTACCACCAATTAATATTTTTTAAATAATATGAAATATAAAATGGAAAGAAAACCTTTTATTTCGTAAACAAAAAGCAATTATCATCGAATATAGAACACTATGCCGTGATAGGTTAATATGGGAAATCTCTTAAATTATACATTGATTGAAATAAATTGTAAACAATGTGCTAATAAATCCTTTTATTTCATATAAAAATTTGAATTTGTTTACAAAGATGGTTTCCAAATGGGTATACACTGTGTACGTACGCTATTGATAGATATAAATAAAGATACATGAATACACTCATTTTTTTCGTCATTAGAAAACAATGCTTCCTTCTTAAGCAACAAATTTTGATGGTTACCAGTCATTGGACTGAAAGTATGAAAAATAAATTCTTTAATAAAATGACATACTGTTTTCAAAAACTCATTAAATGACAAGTTTTGTCCTTCTTATGTAACTTCCTATTAGAAGTAGGCGAAAGGACTGGCCTCTTTTTCACTAGTCTACGCTTTGGTTGAGCCAGGATTTGAAGAACTGGCGCAGGGCTGATTTGCTATGATGTCGCTAGTTGCTGAACCCTCTTTGGCACTCGCAATCACTGGCGGGTCCGGAGCACGGCGTTTTTTCAAGGATTTCGCCTTCTTTCTTTTCACATTTACAGAAGTGCAGCTATAAGCAGTTGCGGCAATTGGTGGTGCTGTAGAAGACGGCAAAATTCCAGTAGTATCACCAGTGGTGTCTTCGTCTTCTGAAGCGAAGGGGTTAAGGGCCCCGTCATAATCGTCGACTTTAACTTTTAGAGGCACAGGACCCGAGGTTTCTGAGTCTCCTGGAGCTGACTCATTGACTCCTGGAGCTGACTCCTTCCTTAACAAGACGCATACCATCGCGGGAGGAACTGGTGCGCGATATATTTTAATGGATTTTGCCTTCTTCGTTTCATTCGCCAATGGCACTGTTGGAGATGAGTCTTTGATGGCCGCTATAGTTTGCCGAGGGTCTTTGCCGAGGGGAAGGAGTCAGCTCCAGGAGTCAATGAGTCAGCTCCAGGAGACTCAGAAACCTCGGGTCCTGTGCCTCTAAAAGTTAAAGTCGACGATTTCTGACTATTTTTGATGAAGATTGATTTTCATGGGCAAATGGATTCAATTCTTCGGGATAGCCATCCTCGTGTTGTTCAGTGTCTCCGTCTTCTATTGAGAAGGGGCCTATTAGTGCCTCGTCATATTCATTATCTTTGTAAATTGAAGGCACTGGACAAGACGTTTCTGAGGAAGATTGAGGCAATGAGGCTCCATCTTCACGAGCGAATGGGTTAAGCGCTTCAGGATAGTCATCTGCCTCATCTTTACTTGCGAAGGGGTTGAGGATATCAGGGTACTCTCTCCCCTGTTGCCCACTTTCATCTTGCTCATTGTCCAATTTCTCTTCATTCGGCAAGGGGAATTTTGAAGAGGAGCAATTGGAGGGTGGAGCAGTTAATTCATTGGAAAGTGTTGTAGCAGACTGATTTACTAGTTTTGAATCAGCTTCATCTTTCTCTTCTTGCGCGAACGGGTTTAATTCTTCACTATAACCATCTTCTTCATCTTCACTGGCAAAGGGGTTGAGGCTTTCAGGGTACTCATTCCCCTGTTGCACATTTTCGTTTTGCTCATCGTCCGATTTTTCTTCGTTCGGCAACAGAAAGGTTGAGGAGAAGCCATTGGGGGCTGCAGAAGTTAGTTCAGGAGCAAGTGCAACAGAAGGCTGATTGACTATTGCTGCTTCGTTTTCCTCTTCTTGAGCGAACGGGTTGAGTTCTTCGGGATAGTCAATTTCCCGCTCATTATCCTCATCATCACTAGAGAAGGGGTTGAGTTTTTCGGAGTCAATGTCAATTCACAGCGAGTTGATTTCTTCATTATCCTCATCATCACTAGCGAAGGGGTTGAGTTTTTCGGGATAGTCAATTTCCCGCTCATTATCCTCATCATCACTAGCGAAGGGGTTGAGTTCTTCGGGATAGTCAATTTCCCGCTCATTATTCTCATCATCATTAGCGAAGAGGTTGAGGCTGTCAGGGTACTCATCCTCATGTTGCTGACATTCCTCTTTTCCACTGTGTTTTCTTTATTCGGCAACGAAACTGTTGAAGATAAGCCATTTTTGACTTGAGAATTAAGTTCCTGATCAAGTACCAGAGAAGACTGGTCGACTATTCCTGGATCAGCTTCGCCATCCCCTTCTTGAGCAAACGGGTTGAGTTGTTCAGGATAGTCAATTTCCTGTTCATCTTTCTTTTCATCAGCGAATGGATTGAGTTCTTCGGGGTAGTCAATTTCCCGTTCATTATCCTCACCGGCACTAGCGAAGGGATTGAGGGCATCTGGATACTCATCCTCATGGTTGCTCGTTTACTGCTTTCCCATTCGGATTTTCATCTTTTTCACTTTCTTCGGATGCAAAAGGATTTAGATCATCTGGATATTCGTTTCTAAATAGGTTATTTTCTTCTGTGTCATTTTCAACAGGATTTAAGCCCGATGGATTGTCCTAAACGAAAAAAAAAATGTTAAAAAAATTGGACGAAGGTTGTCAAAATGATTAATTTTAAATTACGGATTACTATTAAATTTGTTCTAAAAGATTATTATTTTCAGTAGATAGGTTGTTTTTGATTATTTAAAACTGGTACATATTACGAAACTTAAAATTCTTGAACAATTGGTTTACATTCCCTCCAAATTGCAAGCCTACATCAGAAAATACGATTTTATACATAGCTTAGAGTGATTTTTAGGTTTTTGTTATGAAGCATTTATTTTTAAATTCGCCAACAGCTATATTAAGGGTATTAAGAAAAAAGTACAATAATTTAGATAGATTATAAATATCATGAAGTTTCTTATAATCAAATTATTTACGCCGCTCTGAAAATATATCGAGCTAGTTCACAGTTAAGATATATTTTTATTTTACCTCAGTCTCTTTTTCGTCTATTTCAGCAGATTTTAGGCATGGAAGACATATTGAGCTGCAATAAAAAGAAACAAATGTAATTAGCATATTATATGTGATTTCACTTTATTACAAGCATTCATCCAATTTCGAAATTAAAAAAGATAAATATTAATTTATTGGTTAGCAGATATAAACATACAAGATTCATATACCTGGCGTTGCACGGTAGTACCTTTTAATAATGACTTCTATATTATGTAAACTTTATTGTATGATAATCGACCCCCCCCCCTCCTTACCTGTCAGCAAACCATCAGGATATAATAACCTTTTCTTATACTGAAGTCAGCATTATTTTCTAAAAATGGATGTAAAACTGTATCTCGGCCATTTTTTAATCAAGTACAAACTCCGCATTTGTGCCTAAATATCCCTCAATATTTCAATTTCTTTATCATTGTAAACATCAAAATTAAACATCGCGTTATACAATTAAACCAAAATCGGAAATATTCAAATTGGTCCGACGCTTATACTGTCATCTGACAGAACCTTATATCTACATCAAGCGTAGTATCAGGGCTGTGGACCTTGTCATTTTTTTTTGTTATGTTTACATAAAAAAATTAAATAATATTTTAATGAATTTTACCAAAATAACACTACGAAAAAACTGGTTAATTTTGTTGGTAAGTATTCGTGCAAGCACACAACCTATATAACTATTTTCTTTTTAGTAAGCTTTTAGGTTTCAGGAAATACACTAGTAAAAAACTCGATATCTTTCACACCATGACGGCATTATTGTAAAGTAAAAACAATTTATGTTTATAATGTTATATACAAATTTTATTAAAGTAAAAGTACGTAACCTTTATATTTCTAATGTTCTATTTAAAAAAAAACAGATGGTAGTCGTCTTAACTTTTAGACTTGGAAAGAAATAATAAAAAAACTATTTTTTTATCCAGTCAACTCCATCTTTCTAATTCACATTCAAATAAAGTAGATTTCATTTTGAGTGCTTTTTATCTAAATTCTAAATCTTTCCTCTTTCAGAGAAACCGCACGATGGCTTTGGAGAAATTCGTTCCTTTTCTTTTAGAAAACGAGGATTGGCAGCGCACCAAAATTCGCCAACCACAGGATTAAAGAGCAATTTCAATTCAATATCTGTGGACGTTTTCAAAGAATAGAAAGTTTTTAGAATAGTTTTACTTTCACATAATTGGTAACAAATTTTATTATTTTATAATGATGTATATCTTATTTACATGTATAAAATTTAATAGACATGTTTCAGGTCTTTATTGGAAACATAAATGTTTAATGAAAATAAATTTTTTCATTTGTTAAACAGTGTCATGTGGGAACAGCAAACCCATTGGAGTAGAGATCAACGAGGTATAGCTGAAAGAAAATACGTCACTTGAAACAAGTCAATTGGAAAAATTCTAAAACGTTCATTTTGATTAAATAATGTTTGTGTTTAAAATTTATCTCTGTTTTAATTTTCTAAGAATATTTTTTTTCATTAGTTCAAATCCAAAAGTAACGTTTCGTGGACTTCGTTTGGTTTAGTTTCGAGATAGCTTCGGAATATTTATTTGATGCTTGAGGAATAAGCAAATGATCTTCCCAGAGTATGAAACTTCGAATCTCGCCATCTGCCAGCTATCCTATGAAAGGATTTGTGCTGGTGGAAAATTTGTGCGTTTGTTTGTAAGTGCAAACCACTGCTGGTAATCTGAGTGAGGAGCACCCACGGTGAATCCTTAAGACCAACTGAAAGTATGAAAATGCGGAGACTGTGCGTAGCATGACATTCATAAACATAAAAAGAAGTCTACTCGACAAGCGTCTCGGGAGCTGATTATCCCTAGAGCAAAGTTACAAGGCCTGATGGACCAGCTGAATCTTAAACCATACCGCCTAGTTACGAGGCCTTCTTGAGGACCGATCCTAATTACAGTTCTGTGAGATAATGCGCAATCAACTGACTGAACAACCAGACATGCTTTCGAAAAATAACTGTTGCTGTATAAGTATATACCTAACTAAATGTGAGCCTACTTTTGGGCAACCCTGTATATAATTTTAACATAAAAGCTGAATCGTGAATAAATAACATACAAAATTTACGTCCTTTCAGTCATAGGCAGGAATATTTACCACAATACTACAAATGAATATAATAAACTGCTGAACAAATAAGCTCGGGGACGGAAATTTTGACGTCATAGTTCCGAATGACGTTGTTCCGAAGATGAAGACAACTTGTCTCGAAATCTGTTCGGAACCATTCGTTCACGGCTGACCACAATTTTAGGGTTCCGAATGCGTCCGAACTAGTTTATCGATATTCGGCACTGGGAACAGTGACGTCAAAATTTCCGTCTACGCTCATGTTTGGGAGAGTTTCTCTGGCCTTGTTATTGAAGTTGGCCGTGGCTGAACCCGGTTTCGAAGCACGGGCCTTTAAATCTGCAACCAACGCTCTCAGGATTGATGTGGTTCTAAATTACGACGCCCGTCGCCAATAGGCCTCGTGTAGCTCTAGTGCGACGATAATTCAAACTAAACTAAACTCTCAGAATTGAGCTGTTTCAGAACACAGTTTTCACAAAGAGTTAAAATAGTTATTCGGTTGTATAATAGTGTTCTTTACGCGATTAAAAACAAAAAAAAAATGTTGAAATCCTGGTCGGTAAGGTCCTTGGACTGGCATCCCTGAGGTTACGAGTTAGAGTCCTTCTGCCTTCTGAAACCCCCGTGTACGTTAATGGTGATTGGTGCACGTTAAATCCGTCGTGGTCACAAAGTCCTCCAAGTTCCCATACAAAACAATACGGTTGACAAGCCAATTTTGAGGATCCTCTAGTTGACATCTGTCTCTAAAAATTAGATGGATCCATTTATGTGTGTGTGCGTTGTGTCTGTCTTACTTGACGAAGGTTTATAAGCGGGTCTCTGACCAAGCACACAAACCTGAATATATGTCTACCAACCAACCAACCAACCAACCAACCAACCAAATGTTAAAATAACAGTATTTTCCTGCAAATATAGATATTTTTCAATAAAAATTGCAAGATTATTCCACAGTGTAAATGACTGAATATTGTCACTGCCATAGTGTGACGCTGTAATACGACAAAAATCTTTATACGCTTTGTGTGTATGGAACATAGAGGTAGGAAGGAGGTGTAGAGAGGTCCATCAGTTGAGAGAAATTGAAGCAGGGCTGTCAGGTTTTTCGAGCTACTGCGCATAACATACTGGCACTGAGGTATCCCAAGATGCACCGCTCTAGCCTGCTTCATTTGTGCTCTACTGCGCATATACAAGTACCTCTCTTTTCTCCTTCCTAGCTCTATGGTATGGAAATAGTTCTAATAGTTAGTTTTGGCATATAACCCTAGTCTTGTCATTTGGCTTCCAAGACACGTATTCTCGAATATCGAGTGGGTATTCTTTTATATTCTCCACGGACACGGAAAAAAAACAAAAAAAAAGTAGAAGAATTCTGCAAATGGTCGCTGCAAAGGAATCAAAATATTCCATCGGATTCAAATGAGTATTTTCTGGGGCTTGGGCGATTTGTATGCAGGACAATAGCAGGATTTTGCTATGTTTATTATTTAAAATAAAGACGTGGAAAATTTTCGAAGAATAATTTCATATCTAAGTTGGATTTGCCTGGAAAAGAGTAATGGTCAATGTTTTATCTTTACATTGAGTATATAATTAATGTTCTTTGTTTAAAAATATATACTTACTAGCTCTATAAACCCGGCGTTGCACGGATGCACCCTTAATAATTGATTTTTTTATGTAAACTTTTATACAAATTGTTGTCTTCCATTCAGATTCTCCCTATCCGATTGTACCCGGGCCCTTCTATGAGTTAGAGGGCTTTCCCATTGGCCCCGGTATTCGCCTTGCACACGAAAGGTCACAGGTATACAACCGGATGCGAATAGCTACCCTACGTTAAATTTTTAACTTCGCCAAAAGCCGCCAATGCCAAAATTCAATCGGAAAACAACATTAAATTCGGAAACAAAACAAACAAAAAATCAAAAGATTTAAGTTTAGTAATAGTTATTCATGCAACAAGTGTGAAAAGTGGCACTTTTTAAAACTTACTTACTTACTTATCCTCTTCGTGCCAAGTGGCACATAAGGCCCGACACCTAGTTTGCCAGCTCCGCCGATCGGCTGCGGTAGCTCTTGCTTCTGACCATGACGTCCACCCCGCCTGATTCCTCTCTTGTTCCACCATCCTTCTCCATATTAGTTTAGGTCTCCCTCTTTTTCTTTTTCCCTCTGGTGCCCATTGCATTGCCACTGGTGGATCTTTGTTTGCGGCATTCGCAGCACATGTCCGATCCACCTCCATCTTCTTCTCTTGATGTTGTTAGTTATTGGTTCTAGTTGTGTTTTTTGATAGTTCTGCATTTGATATGGTTTGTGGCCAATAAATTTTTAAAATTTTTCTAAGGCATTTATTTTGCCAGCTATTTAACCTTTTCTCTTGTTGCTTAGTTAATTTCCACGTTTCTGTTCCGTATAGAAGTACACTTTTGACCATAGCATTAAATATATTGATTTTCGTTTTAAACAGTAAACTGCTTGACTGCCATACTCTATTTAGATTTTTAAAACAGTTTTGTGCTTTTACGATTCTTAAATTTATTTCAGCGTCAGTTCCTCCTTTCCCATCAACTAAAGTCCCAAGGTAGGTGAACCTTTCAACATCTTCAATTTGACCGTTTTCTATTTCAACCAAACGTTCTGATTTTGCATTTATTCTCATTGTTTTCGTTTTTGTCCTTGTTTATTTTCAATCCAACCATTTCTGCATATTTTTTCAAAAACTTTTGTTTTGCACTGTAAATCATCAAATTTGCTAGCAAATAACACAATATCATCAGCAAAGTCAAGGTCCTCCAAAGCTGTGGTGAAGTTCCACCTTATTCCTCTCTTTTCATCTTAATTGTATTTCTCATAATCCAGTCTATTATGATTATAAACAGTAAGCCCGACATGACGCATCCTTGTTTTACGCCAGTTTCAATGTTAACGGTTCTGTTAAGTTTCCATTTACTTCTACGCAACAATTTGAGTCTCTGTATAGTTCTTTGATAATGTTTATAAAGATTTTGTTTGATAATGTTTATATTTTTCTTTTTAAAACTAGTGGATTTTATTTCACGAGCGAGTGAAATAATGACACGTGTTTTAAAAAGTTTACTTTTCACACGTGTTTCATACACTATTTTTTTAATTACGTGAAAAAAATCAAATCTCATTGGTTCAAAAATAATTCACGAGCTAATTTTTTTACGTAAAGAAGATCGGCATCGATAAATCTCTGGAACTACAAAAGGAAAACTTATTTTTTTAGTTTAAAGTCAAACATTTGAACATGGATACTGATTCAAAAATAAAAAATAATAATAAAATTCACGCGCATAATAATTATAAATAAAGCAGATCAATAAATTTCTGGATTTTATGAATATTATGGCATAGAAATTTTACTTGAAATGTTGGCATCTTATGAAAAGAGTGAAAAAAAGTACTTTTTTTCACTGCTTTTGGGTGAAAAAAAGTAATTTTTTATCACTGTTTCTAAAAAGTATGACTTTTCGCACGCGTCTGATATTAAAATTATAGTGTAAAATCGGATTTTTTTCACGCAATTATAAAAATAAAATAATGATACTCAAATAACTTTCCTAGAAATTAAACTCACGTGCTTGCGTTTTTGCTCACGCTGAATGCGCTGAAATTTCTTTCAAATTAGAAAACGAAAAGTATTAATTAAAAGTTCATAACAATGCTATTCCTATGGAGAAATCAGCTCACGTTTTGCCTTCCTACGCCCGTTCGGGTTCGAATTTCGAAAAATCGCTTCTTAAATTACGCCTACGATATAAAAAGAATATTTTCCTAAAATTTGGTAGCTCTACCTCCAGTAGTTTGGGCTGGGCGTTGATACGTGAATAGATCAGTGAGTGAGTGAGTCAGTCAGGACTTTGCCTTTTATATATATAGATTATAAATTCAAAACCTCTGGTTCTCAATTACTTCAAAGAGTTTAACCCTTTCAGTCCCAATGAAAATTTGCATCATCATTTTAGAATTATTTTGCTGATCTTCTATAGTCATTTATGATATCAAAAAGCACATTATTCGATTCTTCAAACTTTTTTCGATCAGAAAATATTTTTTATTAATCACAATAGATGTCAGCCCGATTATTTTTTTAAACTTATGATCAGAAACATGATGATGCCAAATGGCATCACTGGGACAGAAAGGGTTAATATAAAAATGAAAAAAAGTGTTAAGTAAAATCTCAAGGTTTATATTAAGTGATAAAACGAAAGTTGGTAATGAATATTAACAAACATCTTCTATCTGGTTGTTAAATTATTCATATTTACAAATAAATTTAATTGAAATTCACCTTCATATAAATTTAAGGAAAATCTTTTTAATAACCATTTTGGAGTGAAACGAAAATATAATTGCATTTAATTCAGTTAAAATATCAAAATTTCTATAAGGGTTCATTCAGTAAAGCGCTTGCCTTATATGCTAAAGGTCCTTTGGGTTCGGGATTGGTTGGTTGGAAGACATATATTTTTTTAGGCTTGTGTGCTTTGTCACAGAGACCCACCTATAAACCTTCGTCAAGAAGAACGGACACGACATACACATACAAGACATATGCTGCCATCTATCGCCACCTCCACAATTTAGACATGTCCCTGAAGGGGAGGGAAATAGTGTCCAAGGACCTGTACCCGTGGTAAACTGCGCAATGACCGACCATAGGACTTTCGGACCCAACATATTTAACGAGCACGTACTCCGCATATACTCGGTAGGTCTTCAGTGGTACGGGGACTCGAGACCGAAACGCTGACCACCAGGCTCAACACTGTCCTTCGGGCTTGGTTATTGCCAAAATAACTGCCGACGTATAATCGGTCGGTGCAGCGAAATTTTCCAACGAATAATACTCCGTATAGAGGGAGTGTACTTAAATATGCTCCAAAGTCCCGAAGCTGCGTATAATTCCAACTCCTTAAAGTTTTGCAAGGTACCTTTCCAGGTGTCGAGTCGTCACTTGATTATTTTCCTAAATTATGACTCCCGTCGCCATTTGCCCAGGTGTAGCTCTGGTGTGACGAAAATTTCAATATAACACTTTGCTATTGTGGGCCTTTATTGTGGATTGGTTGGTAGACATATATATTCAGTTTGTGTGCTTGGTCAGCGACCCGCTTATAAACCTTCGTCAAGTAAGACAGACACAACAGACAACACACACACATAAGTGGATCCATCTAATTTTTAGAGACAGAGGCCAACTAGACGATCCCTAGAATTGGCTTGTCACCCCCAGAGGTATTGATTTGTATGGGAACTTAGAGGACTTTCGGACCCAACAGATTTAACGAGCACGTACTCCACATATACTCGGTAGGTTTTCAGTGGTACCGGGACTCGATCGCAGGACCTTCCGATCCCGAGACCGAGACGCTGACCACTAGGCTCACTACGGCCCTCTTTATTGTGGAAAATCAGGCTCAAGTTACAGTTACTGCAAAAATATAGCTTAGCTTGTACAATAATCGATAATGCCAAAAGAATTTCCATCAGTTCCGATATACATCTTATTTCCCTAGAGAAAATACACAGAGAATCTGAAGAATTGGTCATTTCCATCGGGCCGGCATAAGGTATACTTTCCATCAAATAGAAGAAATCGCCTTTCGGATAGCAAGGGAAATAACCACTGACAAGAACCTATGTTAATCCAAGTAGGGTATAAATGATAGTCAAAGAGAAGGAGGAGGGATGGAGGTGATTATTTTGCTACTCCTACAGAACGTTTGTCATTTGTTCTAGTTTTTATTTTTAGACAATTTTTTTTAGTTATTTACGTTATCATATCACTGATTATACAGCCCCTGGATAAATTATTAGACGCACTGCACTGTATTTTTTAAGTAATTTTATGTTTCTTAAGAGTTTTTATGCAATAATGGTATATTTAAACAACAATATTATTGATTTTTATTTAAAAGAATTGTTGTAGACTACATATTTGTATTTATTTTAAGATAATTTTGATTAATTATGATTAAGATGAATTAATATTAATTAATTATTATAAGATTATTTATGGGTGGAATCATCATCCTCAAATGCAGGAGACAGTACAGTCTCGCATTGATAGCATGCCGCGCTGAATTAAAGCTTTGATAGCGGCTAAAGGTGGCTCAACTAAATATTGACTTTTACTAAAATTAATTTCACTTTTCTTTAAAACTTAATAAACTTATGCTTTTTTTAAAAATTAATTCTGTTTTATTTATGTCAAATAAATCGGTAATTGATTGGATAATATAAAAATAAAAAACATATCAATTTAAAATAATAAAACGGTACGATATCACCCGGTAATTAATATTTTACATGAAATCTTGCAGTGCGTCTAATAATTTGTCCAGGGACTGTAGGTTAGACCCTGACTTATAAAAGACTTCGACACATTATTGTTCGAAGAAATATTCGACTTTCATCCTTCAGTAATTCGATAAAAATAGGACCCATTTGCATGGGAGCTAAACTAGAAATAAGTTTCGGGATATATGGGTTACGCATAGCTTCTACTACTGATTCTCTGAACTTGGAAACGAACATACGTAACTTTCTGGATTTTTTTAAAAATATATTTTTTCTATTTTTGCATAATAAACTTGAAGCTATTTTATTTCAGGATAAAGGTACAATTTAAATGCACCATTAAAAATAAATTTAATAGGAAACAATTGCAATTAGTTTCTGAGAGCCCCGATGGGACTGAGGAGCCCAGTCGGTTGGGCATTCGCTTAGCATGCGGAACGTCCCAGGTTCGGGTCTGGGCATCGCCAAAATAACTTCCGACCTATAAACGGCCCGTGCAGCCAAAAATGTCCGACGAATATTACCCCGTGTGGAGGGAGTGCAAGTGCACGTTAAATATCCTTCAAAGTCCTAACGCTGCGTACGATGTCGCCCTTAATGTTTGCGTTATGGGTAACTACTCAGGTGTCGGCTTGTCACTTGACTGTGGTACTAAAATACGACGCCCGTCGCCAATAGCCCTCGTGAAGTTCTAGTGCGACGATAATTCAAACTAAACTAAACTGGAACCCCCGATTTTGGCAATACATTCTAAAAGCTGACCTAAAAGAGTCGTTTTTTAAATAAAGAAATTATACTAAATGTGAAGCCAATGAATCGAAGAACATATTAAGTTTTGAATGAGTACTTCTTTAAAGCCGATTTTTACCTTGGGAAACGTGTGGGAAATTTACAACATTATTTAACAATGGTTATTTTCAGTGGTATTTTTTGGCGTAGACAAATTTAAGAAATAAGTTTATCGAGTGGTTTTCTAATCAAATTTGGGGACTGGGGTGCCCAGTCGGTTAGGCATTCGCCTAGCATGCGGAAGGTCCCAGGTTCGGGTCCGGGCATCGCCAAAATAACTGCCGACCTATAAACGGCCCGTGCAGCCAAAAATGTCCGACAAATAATACACCGTGTGGCGTGAGTGCACGTTAATTATCCTTCAAAGTCCTAACGCTGCGTACGATGTCGCCCTTAACGGTTGTGTTGGGTGCCTATTCAGGTGTCGGCTCGTCACGTGATTGTGGTTCTAAAATATGATGCCCTTCGCCAATAGCCCTCGTGTAGCTCTAGTGCGACGATAATTCAAACTAATCTAATCAAATCTAAATCTGTCTGACCAGATTGGTTTCAGCGATTAACTTGTGGGCTTTGAAATTATCATTAAAAATTTTATAAATTATATTTATATTCCGCTGTTTTTGTTTGGAAAAACTACGGAAAAATTAAACGGAGAATATTTGCACAATATTATAGCTAAATAGTTGAATAACATAAGCTAAATATTTACTGAGAAATACAGTATGTCTAGGCACCCTAATCAAATAAAGGTTTGTTACACTTTGAAAGCAATATATTGTTATTTATTGTATTGATACTTATTCAAAAAAATCCGCATAAAATACCCCCGAGCACGTTCTGCTGGGCTAAAGTGAACGAAGTATAGTCAATATCACTTGTATTGTTTTAATATCTAAGAATAAGTTTTTAAAACGAACGAACTATAGTTTGTGCCACTAATACCAGGTAAGGAAATACCACAATGTATTCAGCACATCTATCTACAAGAAGCATTCATCTGCATTGAACAAGGAATCTGGGAATCCTGACAAGAAGAGGAGAATAAAGAGATAAAAAAAGAACAAGAAGCCGAACATTTTGTTCTTTGCTGGCTTGTCTCGATTGAAAGATGGTCCTACTCCAAGGCGTTTTTTTCCCCTTGCATCTTGTTTCTTAACCTTCCCTTACTATTTGTCCGAAGCAAGAAGGCCACTCAAATGTTTGCAAGCAAACATTTATTGTCGTTACAAAATAGCATGTAAAGTCTCGGTATTATTGGGGCTGGGGAGCCCAGTCGGTTATGCGCTCGCCTAGCATGCGGAAGGTCCCAGGTTCGGGTCTGGGCATCGCCAAAATAACTGCCGACCTATAATAGGCCCGTGCAGCCAAAAATGTCCGACGACTAATACCCCGTGTAGAGGGAGTGCACGTTAAAATACGCTATAAAGTCCTAACGCTGTGTACGATGTCGCCCTTAACGGTTGCGTTGGGTGCTAACTCAGGTGTCGGCTCATCGCTTGACTGTGGTTCTAAAATACGGCGCCCGTCGCCAATAGCCCTCGTGTAGCTTGTGTAGCGACTATCGTGTGCGACGATAGTTCAAACTAAACTAACTCGGTATTATTAGTATCGTAATCGTTGCACCCATCATGATCAATGCGTTGTTTTGGAAAAGATTCGGGTGGATAATGTTTTGCTGATGTAATGTGGGTTAGGATGGTTGATAACAACCTCTATATTAAAAATTCTAAATCCTCTAATGCGTAATTTTTTACTCCAAGTAATATATTTCGATTTTTGATAGTCATACATTGTGGTCAAAATATTAAAAATATATCCTTGCACTGGAACATTATTATTTAATTTTATAAACCATTGGCTTAGCCATAGACATAGCATTGGGAACGATGTATTGAATTTGGAGAAATTGTATCCGTTTAACTATAACTCATAATTTTTGGTTGTTAAATAGTTAACTTTTTCATACTAAAACATCAATATAGCTTCTAATTAGCGAGCCCAAATAAAAGAACGAACTTGTACTTCAAGTATTAGGTGCGCACTTATTGATAGGCACTGGTCTCTCCAATCTTCTGCCCGTACGTGCACAACCTAAACGATCGCTTTACGCGCAAAATTTAGAATCCGAATGAGTAATTCGCTCTTCAGAGAATTACCAGTTTAATGCCCAATTACCATCGGAACTTTGGATAGTCATAAATTTTACGCGGAGTAGACTATGTATTATTCTCATACAAAACAAAAAGTGAAATTAAGAACCCAGAGGCTCCAAAGGCTAGCTCCCTAACCGTTGCGCCGCCGGGTCGGCTTGTACTTCGTACAAGTATATAAGAGTGGCGCCACTCTGGGAGTGACTGGCAACCGGTTCTCCAATCTTCTGCCCGGTTCGTGCCAACCTAGAATCGTTATCGCTTTTAACGGCGCCAAAGATAAACCGAAACTAAAGTTATATTCGCTCGTTAAGAGAATACAAAGTTTATGCCTCAAATTAATCATAACTTTTTTAGTAATATAAATTTTGTTATTTGCTTTGCTGTGAATTGTAGACTATTGGTTGGATTATTTTTCCATACAATAAAACGAAAAAGTGAAATTAAGCCGATTTCAAGGCAGTGAACCCCCTTTAAAATACAAAATAATACTTTCATTCACGAATGACACTCAATGCCGTATCAGAAGACGTCACTTGACTGTGGTTCTAAATTACGACTCCCGTCGTCAATAGCCCTCGTATAGCTCTAGCACGACGATAATTCAAACTAACCTTTTAGAAGAACCCCAACACTTAAAGCCATCTCGTGCCAAAACGCGGCTTTAGACAACGGAAGTTAGTTCGGCAAATGAGATTGCAGCTGCTTTCCTAGAGTGTCGCCACTCTTATATACTTGTACAAAGTACTAGTTCGTTCTTTTATTTAGGATCTCTACTTCTAATTGATGACAAATTGCTAAAGTTGACGATCAACAATAATATTTTATAGTCATAAAGTGGATTAAGGTGTATAATGATAAAATGACAATAGGATGTATAAAAGGGTGGTGGTCCCCCGGTCCAGCGTGCCCATTCCCTCTTAAGTATATATTTTACCTTTTATAAATGCCGTTTTTAACGTATCTAAGTGTAAGCAAAAAACTTAAAAGCTCATTTACTCGTTTCACGTTTTTGTCACTTAGCACGTTCTTTCACTAAGCTCTTTAATTACGAAATTAAGATTTTATGTGTTAAGTATGTTTAACAGTTAAAATTAGGTATTTTAGTTGGAACCAAGCTTGCTTGGGATCTAAACACTGGGGGTTCCGCGTGAGGCTGACCACCTTACCGGGACATATGCCTAGCACCACAGAGCCATAGGTCACGAAAGCTGAAATGGGCACGGCAGGCCTTGGTCCAGTAATGGGCTGTTACGCCGAGGAGTTAAGTTTTTTAGTTTTTTTTAGTTGGAACAGCATGAAACACTTATTCCTCTTTGTCAAACACTGTCTGCGATAGTAGATTAAATATCTTATGATTCTAGCCAATACTTTGATGTATTACATTGTTAATTTTAATTACTTATTCATAACATGTTACAAATATATCAGCTTTTATTTTTGCAGATTTTGCGGATGTACCAGGAGGAACTGGAAGACTTTTAGAGTCATAGTGATTTCGTCGAAATGAAAAGTTTGAATGTACTCCAGGAATTTCCAATGCCATGTATGTGTTTACCGAAGTTGTACAAGATAGGCCTTGATCTTGTTCCAAAAAAAAATCTATACCATTTCGACTATACGCTTTGCGAAGATATTTTGTTCATATTCTTCTTGATACAAAGGTTGTTATATAGTTTCAATGTAAAATGCATTTTTTGTGCCCAAATATTAAAACTCGAAAATTTAATTTATTTATCTTTTTTTTTCTTTTTGAACACTCACCAAATTATTTTTCAGTGTGATATATTGTAATAAGTTTTATACATTTTTGTTTTATAAATAATTTTTATATATCATTTTAAAATTACTCTAAAAACAAATCAGTAACGTCAATAAAAACCCAGTCTTGAAATAAAATAAATCAAAATAAATCTCGGTGACACGATAGTCTATAGAGCAAAAGCCTGCTGTGTCTATTTCAGTTTACGAAATGGTAAATTTGATTCGTTAGTACATGTATTTCTGGTTTGTGTGCTTGGTCAGAGACCCGCTGTTAAACCTTTGTCAAGTAAAACCGGCACAGACAAAATTTTTACTGACAAAGAGAGAGAGAGAGAGAGAGAGAGCACCCAGGGTGAGAAGGCAGAAATCAAACCCGCACCCGTTACGACGCGCAGACTGTTATCGTAATGGTCTGCGATCAAAACCCACTAAGCCACCCAGGACCCGTGAATTAGGTGTAGTTGGTTGGTGGGTTGGTAGACATATATATTCAGGTTTGGTCAGCGACCCGCTTATAAACCTTCGTCAAGTAAGACAGACACAACAGACAACACACACAAGTGGATCCATCTAATTGTTAGAGACAGAGGCCAACTAAATTAGGTGTATTATTGCAGATGTTCCAGTGTAGTTTTGAATATTTTTGAAGTGAAACATCAATTATACCTGTTGGTTGAGTAAGTTGACCCGATGAGCTCCAGTGGTGCTTGATTTCACTGTAGCTGCTGTCCATTTTCTACAATGTCAGGCCTGACTCTTTGGCCAAACTTTAAGGTTGCTTTCGTCACTTGACTTTAGTTCTTGATTATGACACCCGACCCCAATATCTCTAGCGCGAAGATAATTTAACTGGTGTTGGTGTTGAAGCTCAAGGGAGCCTCGAAATAGACAGCTGGAAAACATACAACCTAACCTAACTGCGCTTGCCTAACTTGCCTAACCTAATCTAGCGTTTGATGTCGCTCGAAGTACAGTTGGGAGCCTGACTGAGGTTCTAAAATACGACGTCCGTCGCCTATAGTCCTCGTGTAGCTCTAGTGCGACGATAATTCAAACTAAACTAAACTACATTTGGGAGCCAGATCAGGTGTCACAAACGTCGTCACTTGACCACTGTTCTAAATTACGAGGCGTTATTGGCCTTGTTAAAGCTTCTAATGGAGGCTAGATATAGACGGCCGGAAACGTTCTAACTTAACATAATATCATTTGTAATATGGGGCGTAGGGAGCTCAGTGGTCAGCGTCTTGAGATCGGAAGGTCCCGCGATCCGGTCCCGGTACCGCTGAAGACCTACCGAGTATATGCGGAGTACGTGCTCGCTAAATCTGTTGGGTCCGAAAGTCCTGTGGTCGGTCATTGCGCAGTTTACCATGGGTACAGGTCCCTGGAGACTATTTCCCTCTCCTTCAGGGACATGTCTAAATTGTGGATGTGGCGATAGATGGCAGCATTTGTCTTGTATGTGTGTATGTCGTGTCCGTCCTTCTTGACAAAGGTTTATAAGTGGGTCTTTGTGACCAAGCACACAAGCCTGAAAATATGTCTACCAACCAACCAACCAACCAACCATCATTTGCAATATCAGTGCGAAGGATGATTTGGTTGTAATATGCTTTATAACTGTTTATTATCAGAGGGATTGCGGATATTCATAAAAAAAAAGTTTGTGCTCGAAAACTGGATATGTATGTGATAAAAATGCCGAGCTTTAGACATCTCAGGAACATTCAATCTACTTCAAATGTCAAAAATTAGGTTTACCAGAAAAGACTTTCTCGGAGATTAAGGGACAACAGCAAATTAATTATTGTCAAAGGTAAGTAATTGTCTTAGTTTCTTTAAATTTTAAGACTTAATTTTACTTTGAAATATACGTGAGGTATCAGGAACGTTAAAATACTTGACCTATATTAAACTCCTTGACAAAATTGAATTTGGATGCTAGGAAGGGTCCAATTCCAAAAAAAGATATGTCTATAAATCGGCCTGATGTATTTTATGTTTTGTATAAGTTTTAATTAGTCAAGTGCAATACCATTTCTGATTTTTAACAGGTTTATAGGTACAATCGGATTACTGTAAATATAACAAAAAGAGTGTTACTTTAGGCGTATTTTAATTTTGGCAATTAATGTTGTGATAATTTATCTATCTGAAAATGACGTCTTTTTTTCACGTAGATCTTGGATAAGTAGATTTTTAAGTCAAGTAATGTTAAGTTCGTAATTCTTTTGAGAAGCACCACGTAACACTGGCGAAAAGGCAGGTTCGTCCCCGATTCTAGTCAAATTGCATCTACAGTTCAATTTATACGACGTTTCTTATAGTCAAGATAACTATCAAGGGCAACTTAACACGTTCACGCCGGCGCGTACCACCGGTGGCCCGCACAAGATTGTCTCATAGGGCGGCGCGTACCACCGGTGGCCCGCACAAGATTGTCTCATCGGGTGTCGCGTACCACCGGTGGCCCGTACAAGATTGTCTCATCGGGTGTCGCGTACCACCGGTGGCCCGCACAAGATTGTCTCATCGGGTGTCGCGTACCACCGGTGGCCCGCATTAGATTGTGCTGTTAGACGCTGAAAATTAAAATAATAAAAATGTAACGTATTTTCATTAAAAACATTTTTAATTACAATTATAATTAATGACGTATCATACACATAAATTTGGTTCAATAACTCAAATTCTACAAAATTAGCATAATAATTCTACATTGTTCTATTTATAACATCATTATTCATTACTTTTTGTGAAATTTTTTTAAAACATTTAAAGCACTACTGAGCTGTACTGTACTACTGAGCAAACATAAAGCGTGTGTGCAGGTTTGAACAGGCATAAATCGCTCGCCGCCAGATAAAGCGCGGCATTTATTTGAGCGCCACCTTACTTACGCCGGCTACCGCCTTTTTACGCCGGCGTGAACGTGTTAAATTAACTATCGTGTTAGCCAAGTTTTATTCTGGGCAGAAATACACTTAGAGACTGTATTCGTTATTTATTATCAGTCGTTTATGGTTCAAATTGACCTTGAAAAATTTAATTGAGAACAGCTTTTCAAGAAATAGTCCCTTGAATACAGAAAATCCGTTTTGCTCCTACTAGTATGTTTCGCTATAACAAAGATTCATCCGCGAAGCAGAATAACTCCTACAGTTATAAGTAATTTGAAGTACAGTAGTTCTACTCCTTGCTGATCAAAAATAATCACAATTTCAAATCTAGTGATTTTTAAATAAAATGTCAGCAGAATTTGAAGCAAAATGCATTACGCTAGAATATTTTTTTTGTTAAGTTACGGCTTTTTATTTTGAAGTAAGATATTGTAATTTTATTTTCTAGTTTAACGACAAACCTTATAAGACAATTCATTTCCTATTCAACCTTCTAAATATTTTAATTACTATTCTTATTCATAGTTCCCCGTGTAGAGGGAGTGCACGTTAAATATATCCTCCAAAGTCCTCACGCTGCGTACGATGTCGCCCTTAACGGTTGCGTTGGGTGCCTACTCAGGTGTCGGCTCGTCATTTGACTGTGGTTTTAAAATACGACGCTCGTCGCCAATAGCCCTCGTGTAGCTCTAGTGCGACGATGATTCAAACTAAACTTATTCAAGGTTCAAATAAATAAAAAAAATATCTTAATTTCACCTAAGTTAACAAGTAAGACAGTCTTTCGTTATAGCTCTAGTGGTTTGTATTGAGGCCGCCTTTTTCAAAATTTTGAATTGAATTTAAGCTTCTCTATACTTATCTTAGTTTTATATCTGGTCCTGGTAAATCTACACTCTTAAAACAAACGAGCGGTTTTGACTCAGTCCGAGTTAATTTCCACTCCTTTCCGTGCTCCTTTCCGTGCACTTCTCCTATAGGAGTGAATTTCACTCTTTTTCGGAGTGGGTAAAAGAAATAAAAGAAAACAATCTGCGTCCTACACTCTTAAAACGAGTGGTTTTAACTCAGTCTGAGTTAATTTCCACTCCTTTCCGGTGCCGAAAATGCACTTCTCCTATAGGAGTGAATTTCACTCTTTTTCGGAGTGGGTAAAAGAAATAAAAGAAAACAATCTGCGTCCTACACTCTTAAAACGAGTGGTTTTAACTCAGTCTGAGTTAATTTCCACTCCTTTCCGGTGCCGAAAATGCACTTCTCCTGTAGGAGTGAATTTCACTCTTTTTCGGAGTGGGTAAAAGAAATAAAAGAAAACAATCTGCGTCCTACACTCTTAAAACGAGCGGTTTTAACTCAGTCTGAGTTAATTTTCACTCCTTTCCGGTGCCGAAAATGCACTTCTCCTGTAGGAGTGAATTTCACTCTTTTTCGGAGTGGGTAAAAGAAATAAAAGAAAACAATCTGCGTCCTACACTCTTAAAACGAGCGGTTTTAACTCAGTCTGAGTTAATTTTCACTCCTTTCCGGTGCCGAAAATGCACTTCTCCTGTAGGAGTGAATTTCACTCTTTTTCGGAGTGGGTAAAAGAAATAAAAGAAACAATCTGCGTCCTACACTCTTAAAACGAGCGGTTTTAACTCAGTCTGAGTTAATTTTCACTCCTTTCCGGTGCCGAAAATGCACTTCTCCTGTAGGAGTGAATTTCACTCTTTTTCGGAGTGGGTAAAAGAAATAAAAGAAAACAATCTGCGTCCTACACTCTTAAAACGAGCGGTTTTAACTCAGTCTGAGTTAATTTTCACTCCTTTCCGGTGCCGAAAATGCACTTCTCCTGTAGGAGTGAATTTCACTCTTTTTCGGAGTGGGTAAAAGAAATAAAAGAAAACAATCTGCGTCCTACACTCTTAAAACGAGCGGTTTTAACTCAGTCTGAGTTAATTTTCACTCCTTTCCGGTGCCGAAAATGCACTTCTCCTGTAGGAGTGAATTTCACTCTTTTTCGGAGTGGGTAAAGAAATAAAAGAAAACAATCTGCGTCCTACACTCTTAAACGAGCGGTTTTAACTCAGTCTGAGTTAATTTTCACTCCTTTCCGGTGCCGAAAATGCACTTCTCCTGTAGGAGTGAATTTCACTCTTTTTCGGAGTGGGTAAAAGAAATAAAAGAAAACAATCTGCGTCCTACACTCTTAAAACGAGCGGTTTTAACTCAGTCTGAGTTAATTTTTCACTCTTTCCGGTGCCGAAAATGCACTTCTCCTGTAGGAGTGAATTTCACTCTTTTTCGGAGTGGGTAAAAGAAATAAAAGAAAACAATCTGCGTCCTACACTCTTAAAACGAGCGGTTTTAACTCAGTCTGAGTTAATTTTCACTCCTTTCCGGTGCCGAAAATGCACTTCTCCTGTAGGAGTGAATTTCACTCTTTTTCGGAGTGGGTAAAAGAAATAAAAGAAAACAATCTGCGTCCTACACTCTTAAAACGAGCGGTTTTAACTCAGTCTGAGTTAATTTTCACTCCTTTCCGGTGCCGAAAATGCACTTCTCCTGTAGGAGTGAATTTCACTCTTTTTCGGAGTGGGTAAAAGAAATAAAAGAAAAATCTGCGTCCTACACTCTTAAAACGAGCGGTTTTAACTCAGTCTGAGTTAATTTTCACTCCTTTCCGGTGCCGAAAATGCACTTCTCCTATAGGAGTGAATTTCACTCTTGTTTTAAGAGTGTAGTTTCGTGATATTTATACAATACCTAAATAATGATGAAAAATAAAACACACTTTAATACTATAAAGAAAAAATATTTATTAAACTGAAATGTTTCGAAAGCTAGTACAAAGTATGAATCGTTGACATAACAAAATCTTTTATCTGGTAAATCAATTTTTCTTTAAACTCCATTTGGAACTTTCTACACCTCCTTTGAACTGTTTTTCGTTGTCGTACAAGGACAGCAGTACTTGAAGACGCTCAGGCATTTGTATTGAATCCACCCAATGAATCTTTTGCGACGTCCCCGAGTTTGTAAGACAGTTGTACTGGTAGAATCCACAGACAGACTTGCTTCAGCAGAGTTATGTCCAACCAAGTTTATTTTGTGACTCTTCTCTTGACTATCTTTACTTGAAACATCAAAGGATTCGAAATTGGTTTCTTCGTAATCTTCATCGTGTTTTAATGCCGAAGTCATGGATACCACAGACTCCAGTGTTGCCCCCTCCAATGAAGTGGGTTTGGATACAGTTGCAAAATCTCCCGCTGAGCCTTTTGATTGGTTGTCAGGACCTTCAGGAAATCCTTGTGTCTCTTTACTTCCAAGACCTACATCTTCGCTTTGGAAGTAAACCTCATCAGCAATGGCCTTAGCTTTTAGTATATTTTCTTCTTTTATACTCCCGGAGTTTTCAATGAGCTCCTTTATCCTCATTCTGAGGTTTCGAATCTTTTCGGAAAGCGGAATTCCATGCTCGGTAGAAAATTTGTTTGTTGATTTAGATGCTAAGGTTTTTTCAGAACTAACTGTAACTTTGGTTGCCATCTGTCTTGTTTCAGAATCCAATTCTGGCACTTCTAGTCCATATTTGATATCTGTAAAAATGTCTTCCGAAAGAAATTTTGTTGGATTGCCTTGATCATAGATTGCCGTTTTTGATTCTTTTGGCTCACTGAGACTAAAAACATCTACCATCATTTTTGGATTGTTTATACCAGAATAGCTATCGGTTACAGAATTGTTCTTGAAAGTTTTGCTAGATGAATGGTACCGCTTTGCAAATTCGGATTTGGGCGACATTTGTGTGACTACTGAAGAGTGCATTGATTCCAACATTTGCTTTTCAAATATTTTACCATTCTCGTTTACCGACGTATCAAAATCTTCTAAGGCCATATCAAAGAAATCATCCCCTTCATTTGAATCATCTTCGTTAGGGAAGCCGATTTCATCATCATCAAACTCTGATTCTCCCATGTACACTGTAATATAGAAACAATAAATATTGTTAGTTTAAAGCAATTTTTTTTCTATTATACCATATTAAACCACACTGACACTATTTTACTTGAAGATCTTTTTGGGCAAATAGTAGATAGTTTAAATCTATGCTGGTTTGTTAGTTACTAATAGCCTAGTAAAGGGCTAGATAAACTGTACTTTAGACTGTTCCAAAAGAAAAAGTCTGTAATTTGTCACACACATCAAATAATATTGTGGAAAATGATAAATTGCATGCGTGGAAAAAAGCTTAAAAATTCATCAAAAATAGGCTGTATTTTTAAATATGTGTTTCGACTTAAACCGCCTATTAAGTTAAATGAACGGTGCAATAGTCAAACACCAGTGGATTTCCTAAATAATAAGTTATTTTTTTCTATTTTGGACACTATTTATATTTATGATAAATCAATGATTTGAATATGGAATCATAAACTCAGATTTTTGAAAATATTTTAAAGTTAAGTGACCACCTCAACTTTTGATAACTAGACACTATGCACACAAAAAATGATTCAAAATTTACTTACGTGAGTCATTCCAAATATCATCAGTCGTATTCACAACATCAGATCCCCCATTCAAAAAGGGGTGATGTTTAGATTCAACTGAAGTAGCTCTTTCCAAAGGATCCATCTTTAAAAAGCCGTGGATGAAATTAAGAGCCACCCTGTAATCTTTTTCCTCATTCTTTTCGACTTTTGTGAATGTCACATCAAAATAGGTCTTAAAAGTCTTTTCCTGTAAAAAATCGAAGGAGTGTTTTAAAAAATTATTACAGAAGCAGTCCTGCAAGCTCGGTTGGTTTGCTTCAATATAGCAAGCTCCCTCACTTAATTTTGTAAAGAAGCAAGGTCAACTTCAATAACAAGGCCAGGGAAGATTTCCCAAACATGAGCGTAGACTGAATTTTTGACGTCACTGTTCCGAGTGCCGAAGATCGAGAAACTACTTCGGATGCATTCGGAACCCTAAAAATGTGGTCAGCCGTGAACGAGGGGTTCCGAACAGGTTTCGAGACAGGTTATCTTCATCTTCGAAACAACGTCACTCGGAAAAATGACGTCAAAATTTTCGTCCCGAGCGTGTTTGGGAGAGCTTCTTTGGCCCTAGTAGTTGAGTAGGCCGTGAAAGAAGCTAAAAAAAGGTCACAAACAAAGTGGCTATAAAGTTGGTAAATATTTATATTTTATTCCTCAAATTTGGCAAGGGATCTATTCAGATTTTTTTTGCTTACCTGTTCCTTGAAATATTAATGTGAGGCATTCTCAGTTTAAATTTCAATAGAAAGCATTGATTCAACTCACACAGCAATACCTGAGTTTCAACCATAACAAATGTACCAATCGAAGATTTTTAAACGGTGAAACGTTACATTTTTACATGTCGCCTAATGTTGCTGCTGAATTGATCATATTGACAGTATTGCCAGCTTAAATCTGGAGCGTAAGCAGATTCAAAAAGACATTATGCACTATTGTCTTTTATTGCTGCACTTCAATATGAAATGTTAGAATAATTATCAAATAAAATCTATTTTTCTCGCATTTCAAAATTCAAATATCATTATAACATTAACATTTGTAATAAAAACTACAAATGGGACCTACCTTCAGGATTTCATGCAAAGTAGGATGGACATCCATTAGCCAGTTGTGCTCAATTGGTGGCAAGTTCTTGGACAAAAAGAAGTCCGTCAAAATTTCGATGGACATGATACCAAAGGCCCACAAGTCGCATGGCTTTCCTTCTACGGTGCCTTCCAAGTAAAATGCTTCTGGTGGCTTATACATCAAAGGCGAGCCAACTTTAGCACTGGAAAATAGAAAAATGTTTAATGTACACAATTTATTAAAAATGAGCATGTCCATGGCGCCGGAGCATAAAATTTGTTTAAATTTTTCACTGAGAACCAAACGTTCTCAAAGACAATATATATACTTACTGGTAGAAACAATTTTTTTAAGACGTAACCCTGTTTGAAGTGTTATGAAATACAACAAGTACTTTATAAAAAATGTTAAGTTAAAACCATAGATATCATAGTAAAGTATTAGATTGGCAGATCACGTGACTCCAATGCTAACGAAGGACGCGCATGGTGGCCAAATAAGAGGGCAGAATGGCCAGTGTTGCTGCCACTTAAGGAGAAAAATACTACGAAAAGAATACCATTTAATTCTAAAATTACAAAAAAAATACTAGAAAAGGATCTAAAAGATACTAAAAAGATTCCAGATACTAGAAGTCACTAAAAAGATTCCAAATGTAGCTAGTATTTTTACGATATTTTGTTGTAATTTTAGAATTAAATGGTAAATTTTCGTACTATTTTTCTCCTTAAAGTGGTGACAACACTGGCCATTTTGCCCTTTTTTTTTTGGCCTCCATGCGCGTCCCGTCGTTAGCAATGGAAGTCACGTGATCTGCCAATCTAATACTTTAACTATGATATCTATGGTTAAAACCTTTTTCGGAAAGTCTTTGTTGTACTGCATAGGGAAAGAGTAGTAAGTTTATATCAATCGTTTTGACCAGTTAATAGATTTTATCTGTGAGAAAATTTAAATTTTTACTCCCGACACCATGGAATTGACATAATTTAAAAAGGGACACTGTTTGACTATAACAGACTTCCTATTAAAATTACAGATTAGTTAAGAGGATACGGTACCCAAAACATTATTTCTAGAAATAATAACATAAACTTGTAAATTATAGTGGTTTGATATAATGTTCACTCTAAATAAACATTTTCTAGCAAAAAAACACAAATATTTACAAGTAGTTTTTCATTTATTTAAAAAGAAGTCAAAATTTTGAACTTTTTGAAAACGCTACTCCTCTTTCAATTTTGAGAATAACTCCACCAAACTTTTATAGTTTGTTTTTAGTACTATTTGTTCAAGAACTGTGCATGGATTTTAAAATGAGAGCCACAGTTAAAAAGAAACATGCATTTATACTGAAAATCACAAAAAATTAAAAATTATTGAACATTTAAAAAAAAAAAACTATACATAGTAGACCTTATTCCTGCACAATTTTGTGCACCATATATATAAGAACACAGGTGAAATATTTCAAAATTCTAACTTAGTTATCAAAAAAGCCTTAGGGATTTATTAAACACAAGAATTGAAAAACGCGTAACCGAGAAAAAAGGTTGCAAGCATTCGAATTATGTATTCAAACTTATAGGAATGACTCCAGAAAATATTTAATAACTTTTTTTCTACAAAAGATATCATTATGAAACTTTCAGTAAATGTTCAGAAAGATATTGTGAATAATAAGAAGTAAAAACTGAAAAATCGATATTTTGACCAATTTTTGGGTACCGTATCCCCTTAAAATATGTGCACTAATAAAAAAAATGAATGATTTACACAATAATAATTTATTTTACTTATGTATTCTTTAGCTATCTTGAAAATAAAACTTAATAATTACTTTCTTAATACAAAAAACCAAGCCTAATCTTTTTACCGGCGTAAAATTGAGAGAAAAATGTATGTTCGTTTTCCTGTACATGTATTTAAAATGACAAACTTATTTACTATCACTAACTAGCTTCATTTATGAAGAGATGTTCAAAATATTACTTCCAAATGAAAATATATCTTAGGTATCGAATGAGGGTTCTAACTTCAAAAATAAATCTAAGCTTTTTAAAATTAAAGAAAAGCTACATAAAGATGTGAAACACAAAAAAAAAATTGCCTCAGCGTGAAGATTGGTTTAAATAAAATGATATATACAGGCAAGTTTTGAAAATAAAACTTATTTGAATTGTTTAAAAAAAACATAAATAAAATTGCTCGCAGCATCTAACTTCTCTACATAGGAATATTCCGTCTAAAATTTATATTAAGTTTAGCATTTCTTTGTGTTCGGTAACGTAAAACAGGTTTGTTTGGTTCAATAGCTCGCTTCGGGAGAATTAAATAGGAAATTTTAACCGGAAATTTTGCTAAAAATTATGACTTAAAATGAAAATATTATGAGGATCATCTTGCCATATCAGAATTTTTTCTACTGTTTGGCGAAAAATCTTAATTTCTTTGGGGCAGTGGTACCCAACCTTTTCTGTACCATCGCCTCGTATTTTAGGTTGATTAACATCCATCGCCCCCTTTTAATTTTCATGTTATGTCTAATCATAATTTGAGTTAAAGTGTAACTATAAAACAGTTTTATAACACTTACTAACCGTTTATAAAAGCAACCAAAGAAGCTTTATCCGGTCACTTTTAAATAAAATAGAAAAAAACATAAAACACATATTTTTAACATTTTTAAAGAACAAAAGTGAAATAATTAACTAAGATATTTTTACTGGTTTCTAGAAAATTTAAGAGAGTGGAATGTAAAAATTGGCTGGTTTGGTTATGGTTGCAGAATGGTTTTACTGTACAAAGGTACAACATTATTTTTATTTCCCCCCTTTGAATACTCATCGCCCCCTGATCGCCCCTCAAGTATTTTTTGCCCCCTTGATAACACAAATCGCCCACTTGGGGGCGATCGCCTCCAGGTTGGGAACCGATGCTTTAGGGTACCAACCTGGGTGTTCTATAGCAGCGCCAAAAAGATTAATAAAAAATTTATCACTTTGGTGTAATAGAAAAAGAGAGCCGTTTTGAAATTGAATACCTGCGAATGGGCTTGTTGGCATTGTTCAGGCACGTAAAGTCACAGATCATTGCTGTGCTGGAGTGGGAAACCAATACGTTGTCCTCTTTCACATCCAGATGGACCAAATCCCGACTGTGAAGGTATTCCAGGCCACACAAAGTCTGACGCAGCCACATTTTTACTTGATCCAAAGCCTCGACCTTCATTTTGAACTCCTTATCACTCATCATGGCTCTGAGGCTGGCCACTTGAATTGGCATGATGTAGGCGACTGCTTTCACAATGCTAAGATCTACGAACTCGGTCAACGGGACGATATTAGGATGATCCAAAGTTGGCCACAGCAAAGACTCGGCTTCGGTGATCATTTTGTGGGTGACAATCTTAGCCGCGAGTGTGGTTTGGCTTTCGGGGTTGAAAAACTTGAAAACGTCGCCATAAGTTCCGGATCCTAGTGCTTCGATGGCGATATAATTTCGTTCAGTCTTTAATAGGTCGATGACTGAGTCAACTACATTCAATCTATCAGGTGTATGGTCTTCGTTTTTCTCGTTTAACATAGAAGTGGCCATTTTTCAAAGGAATTATGAGCGGGAGGGATTCTATTTTATGAAATTGTTTAGAAATGCTTTGATTTCACTTTTAAACTTTAGTGCATTCAAAAAGCAGCTTCTCTCTCAAAAGATTGTTGAATACAAAATTTTTTAATTGTTGTTTTAGAGTTCAAATTATAAAGCATTGTTCGAAATATTTTATCGATTTGTCTAATTTTAATTGTTAGAATTTTTGGTGTTTTAAATATTGTTGTTAACAATTGATATTTTTTTTATACTAGCAAATAAATACCCGTTCTTCGCACGGACTTAAAAAAATTGTAAATGATCCAAGTATATACAATTTATAATCCATTATAGGATAATAAACTTATGTTATTATTCCCGCTCGTTATAAAGTATAAAATACTGTTCCTTATATTACCTTAAAAATCAAAAATAAAAACATACGCACGCATAATAGTTATCGTAATTTCCCTCATAAACAAAAAAACCCTTTTAGCTCATTTGGCGTCTTTTTGGTAAGACTTTTGAGAGAAAATAGATATAGCTCTAGCACGACGACCTTCGAACAATCAACCAACATAAATTTAAACAAAAGGGCTCATTTGGCGAGTTGGCAACGTATTTGGCGAAATAATGAAAACGTTAAACCCTAATATGCAGCTCTAGTACGTTAGGCTTTGAACATCCTTCATAGTTATAGATCACGGAAATAGCTTAAATATGCATTTTTTCAAACAACAAAACCAACCATCCATGAAAAAATCATTACCTAAACCCACAATAAAATCCTGGAATGGAGACTAAACGGAATTTCGTCACTTGAAAAATTTCAATTATTTTTCAAATAATGAATTTAGTTTCTGAAGGTATTGGCAACTGAATAAAATAAACATTTTTAATTTTAATTATTTTCTTAAAAGATTTATTTAATTTCTTCTGCCGAATGGCATCACGAAAGGAAAAAAAATGATCGGATTTGAGCGAAACTGGTGTATTTTTTTCAGAATATTCGAATTTTCTCTAAAAATAGAACATTTTGAGCTCTGAATGTTCAAAATCTGTAAATTAAGTATGAAATACACATTTGTGCCAAGTTACGAGTCAAACAAATGTCTAGTTTATGAGTCTATAAGAGACATACACACACAAACACACAAAACAAACACACATTTTTATTATTATAGATAATTGCAAATAATTGAACGAAGGCCAAGCTACGATCTTGGTGTATACACACACTTTAATTGAAATAATTTACTCATACTTTACAATATATTATTTAAGCTGATAAGGCAGAGTTTCAGGATGATAAAATCGTTGGCACGTTTGTCAGATATCAATGGCGGCACTCAAAATTTCCCTTGAGTACTCATTTGGCTCGTGTACTCTCGGCAAAATTAAATCTCGGCATGCTTTAACATTCACAGAGAGCTCAGATTTATTATAACCCGAGCGTCAAGGTTGTAGTGAGTGTTGGCCAATAGTACTGCATTTTGCTAACAGTTTAGTTTGTTATTCAAATTGCTAGCTATAAAAATTCTGAAAATATTATCCTTTTTTATAGTATTTTCAAACAAAAACATAATAAATAAAATGATTTATGAATCACCGAGTAATTTTTTAAAACCTATTTTGTTACTCCACGTTAATATGAATCCCTATACTAGCTAAATTTGATTAGGTAAATTCATCATATCATTTAAAATGCACAGTAGCATTAAATTCGCATAGTAGCATTTAAAATGCTTTCGAATTAATTTTATATTAACTGATAATAACAGCTCTTTAAACTGACCGCATAAACAAATATATACGAGGGCTGTTTTTTTTTCAACCTTCGATGTGCTGTAACAAAGAGACGGGTCAAAATACAAAAAAGATTTTTTAAACCAAAAGTAATGTACAATACTGCTTATTTCTCCACATAATCATCTTGGCGATTAAGGCATTTGTTATACCTGTAAACAAGCTTTGAAATACCCTCTTCATAAAATGTAGCCGCCAATGATTGGGAGGGAGTTGTGACTGTTTCGTTTAAAAAAAGTAAATTTGGAAGTTTTACGTCAATTTTTTTCTGTCCTCCAAGCCACTGCTAGTCCATAATTCACTTATGGTGAACCTTTGAGTTTCCCTAAACACTTGGTCAACTTGTTGAACAATACCGTCTGTAGTGAAAGACTTGCTTCCTTGGTCCCCTTCTTCATGAACATCAGTGTTGTTCAGCGAGTTGACCAAGTGTTTAGGGAAACTCGAAGATTTACCATAAGTGAATTATTGATAAGCATAGTGGCTTGGATTGTAGCGCTTCCAAGTTTACGTGGAGCTCAAAGAAACCGTCAAAACTCCCTTCAAATCATTGGCGGCTACATTTTATGAAGAGGGTATTTCAAATCTTGTTTACAGATATGACAAATGCTTTAATCGTCAAGGTGATTATATGGAGAAATAAGCAGTATTGTACTTTACTTTTGGTAAAAATCTTTTTTGTATCTTGACTCGTCTGTTTGTTACAGCCCATCGGAGGTTGAAAAAAAACAGCCCTCGTAGCTTTAAAAGTAGTCAAAAAGATTGCTGAAATTCTGAAAAATCGCCCGACCGTGCAGGTTAGTTAATTTAGGGTGTTAACAGAACGTTTTTAGTATGCGCTGTTGAATAAATATGTATTTGTAAGTCATTTAATATTAATAATATTCTAGTTCGAATTCTCTTTAGTAAGTAAAATTAGTACAAATATTTAGGGAAAATACTCTTGAATTGCATTGTCCACTTTTACCCCTACACGTTTGTTTCGCTGTCATACGAACTCATCCGTAGCAAAACAACTTCTACAGATTTATTTTGTCTTTACGCAACCTTTACGTTAGGTTTGAATTATCGTCGCACTAGAGCTACACGAGGGCTATTGGCGACGGGCGTCGTATTTTAGAACCACAGTCAAGTGACGAGCCGATATCTGAGTTGGCACCCAACGCAACCGTTAAGGGCAACATCGTACGCAGCTATGGGACTTTGGAGCATATTTAACGTGCCTAAATATAGGCATTTTTTGGCTGCACAGGCCGTTTATAGGTCGGCAGTTGTTTTGGCGATGCCCGGACCCGAACCTGGGACCTTTCGCATGCTAAGCGAGTGGCTAACCGACTGGGCTCCCCAGCCCTACGAACCTTTACGAATAGACTTTAAATATAAGATCCGGATTGTATAACAAAGGCAACCTAATTTTGATTTTTGTATTTAAAGCAGTAGATAATTTCGTCCTAGTTTTATACTTTATTAGATTTTATACATTTGGATTTTCGTTCTAGAAAAAGCCGTCAGGAATCCGAATATAGTTAAAAATTGTTAAAATATTATTTATTTAATTATATTAGTTTTAAAATGGTTGGAAAAACGTGATGCATTCAAAAAGGCTTCCAATTGATCGTGGCGGATTTGGTGCCAGTGATTGTTGTGGCAAAAATTATCTTTGTGGTGAATTGTATTTAATTAAATTTAATTTCTTTTAATTTTCCTTGTATTGGCACCCCGTTTTGGTAAGTGAAAAATTTCCACACGGACTTCTATTTGCACCAGAATCCTGCAAATTCATGTACTAAAACTAAAGATCTGTCACTCGAATTTCTCAATAAATAGTATAAATTCTAATATAGTCTTAACCAATCCCTGCAGAATAAAGGCGGATAAATTCGTTCCCAGTGAGATTCTAACCGAACAAGACATCACTTTTTCTCCTCTCAATCCAGGGGGCTGTGGAGCCCAGTCGGTTAGGCACTCGCCTAGCATGCGAAAGGTCCCAGGTTCGGGTCCGGGCATCGCCAAAAATAACTGCCGACCTATAAACGGCCCGTGCAGCCAAAAATGTCCGACGAATAATACTCCGTGTAGAGGGAGTGCACGTTAAATATGATCCAAAGTCCCAACGCTGCGTACGCTGTCGCTCTTAACGGTTGCGTTGGGTGCCTATTCAGGTGTCGGCTCGTCACTTGACTGTGGTTCTAAAATACGACGCCCGTCGCCAATAGCCCTCGTGTAGCTCTAGTGCGACGATAATTTAAACTAAACTAATAGTCTTTTAACCAATCCCTGCAGAATGAAAACGGGATAAATTCGTTCCCAGTGAGATTCTAGCCGAACAAGACATCACTTTTGCTCCTACTCTCAACCGAAAAGGACCTGTGATGTCCTGAACTATGATTTTCTTTTTATTCATCGTTATGTAGTTATGTTGTGGCTAGCTAAATTAAATGGTACAAAAAGCCTTCTGGTCATTTTTACCATTACTTCTCGACAACACCACCGGTCACCTCGCCTCATCTTCAAAACTCCCTACAAACTTTCGAAACATTCAAAGAAAGCGTCGACGATTTGTTTCTGAATCAAGACACTATCTCTGTCGGTTTGCAGCATATCCGGTGACTTCCAGTTACAGATTGATATCGAAACTACACTGTTAAAAATTTTGTGCTTGTTTCACCATGATATTGGTTCCTAGTAGCTGCAACGGCTGAATGGTGAAACGTTCCACCATATTTTTGGTATTCGGTTGAACCATTTCTCAGGTTGCTGTTTCCAAATCCAGAAAAATGGTTCAACCAAACACCGAAAAAAAGGTGAAACATTTCACCATACAGCCGTTGCAGCTACTAGGAACCAATATCATGGTGAAAGCAACCAATGTCATGGTGAAAGGAACCAATATCATGATGAAACCAAGCACAAAATTTTTAACAGTGTAGCTATTTTAAAATTACATTTGAATTAAAAATCAAAGACATCGCAGAAAATGTAAACGATATCTCTATGGGATTGCTTATGATGTGCTTTAAACTTTTACCATTTGACTCGTAATACCTAAACTACGATGCTCGCTGCTGGTGGTCGCTGTTAGTGGCTTGAATCCAAACAAAAAAGAGCAATTCCAAATCCCTCCCAAATAACGTCGAAATATTATAACTATTTGGGTTGTTCTATCAGCTATATATAACTATCTGATTCTTTGTATTCTGGGCGATCATCCATTTTAAGTTGCAAATATAATTAAAAGTTTTTTTTAAAAAAAATAATTCAATATTAATTTTGCCTAAAATCGTGTGAACAGAACAGAAACAGAAAGATACATAGATAATATACTTAGTAAATATAATTCCAGAATTACCAAAAATGAAAAAGATACAAGTGATACTGTTGCCACTCAAGACGTGAAACATGGCCATTAGACCACTTAAATCAAATTTACTCCAAAAATAAAACATTGTAAACTCTAAAAGTTCAAAATTTCAAAATCGTAACTTTTGTTCAGTGTTAATTAACGAGGCAAACGAATGCTCCGAATGGTTTTCTATGGCAACATACCTTCATCGATTGTAACTTACGCGGAAAGTAGGCCTACCAAAAATATTAATACCAAATGGAATAGTTCCAAAATGTTTATGTAGGATCAGTAGCCGAATAATCAAATTATATATTACTTGTGTACATATAACCTTTACTTTGTAATTTGCTATGTATCGACGAATTTCCCTGAAGTGTACGGTTTAGCCCCGCTCTCCCCTAAATAAAAACTGTTTGTAGTCGTTTTTAAATATTAACAATTTAATTTTGACAAAACATTTTTCTTTAAATCATGACTTTTTAATCTTAAGGGGGGGATCGGATGGGTCTTTAGGTCAAAAATTTCGATTTTCCTTTTTTTTCTTTTTTGTATTTTGCTTATCTTTAGCTTTAATTTAAGACAAATATCATTGATTTTTGTGAAAAACTCTTAACATCAGTCCTTACCTTAACCTTACTTTTCTTTTGCGTTTCCTGAAATATAAGGTTTTTCAACAGTTAGGAACATTTTTCTCAGGAACCATAAAAGATATCAACACGTTTTGTTTTGTTATTTCTTCTCCATTAATAGCTCTTTGATTTAAACTCAGGAATTTTAAATATCTCTTTTTCAGAAATTTTTTACATAACTTTAAATCTGATTTTTTTGTGTTTTTCAATACTTATTTAAAAAAAAAAATCACTGTAAAAGTATTTTTTAATATTTTGAAATATCCTCAGTTTAAATAAAAAAGCTGTATGTAAGGAACAAACTATAAAAAAAAATTCATAATGATATCTCGTATAGTTCCTGAGAAAAATGTTGGTAAATTAACATGGGCGAGATAGAACCATCTGTTGTTGTTGTTTCTAATGCCACTCGGTAACCGAGCCCGGAGTAGAGAACTACCCGATTTTAAGGCGAAGTGGGGCGCCTTCCGTTTTTATTGAGCGCCACAAGGGAGGAAGTCCGATTTTTGCTCGCAGCATGACACATCCGTTTTACAGGAAGGTCCCTTTCACACATCCATTCTCACTCACATATCGGAATTTTGATGCAGATCAAAGGCCGATAACCCCCTGATCTGGTACCCCCAGAGGTATTAATTTGGTATGGGAACATGGAGGACTTTGTGACCACGACATATTTAACGTGCCCCAGCCACCATTAGCAACACGGCGGTCTTTAGTCGAATACAAGCGCCGACCCAGCAACCATCAGAATTGCGAGCACCGCCGAGGACAGAACCCACAACCCTTCCGATGCGAGCACGACGCTTCACACGACTGAGCTACCGCGGCCATCTGACTCCCCTTAACGTTTACCTTAGTTCAGTTTATTTAATTTTCCAATCTTTAAATTGACCAGCACAATCTTGTAAGAAGTATTTAATTTGAATCTGCTTTATCCAAAAGATCACAACTTAAAAACCCAAAAGTTATTCCAAAAAATTATACACGACCCCATCTAGCATAATTGCAAACGATTTAGTGAATTTTTGCGATTAAAGCCGTATTATATTCATACAAATATAGAACAGCGAACTTTTTACAAAACATAAGTTTTTCCGAGCAGAAAGAAAATACTTCAACTCGGCCAAGCGATCAAAAACAAAATAGAAGGAAGAATGTAGGAAGGAAGCCGAATTAATTCCGGCCCACTGAGACTTTCTTCGCCATTTTTTTCTTCTGTTTTTATGCCAGAAGTTCTTTTAGTCTTCAATTTAAGAAGCTTTTTTTTGCGGTTACGGGTAATCCTGCCATTTTTGACGTTTATATATAAAAGGTACGGCCATTGATTGTAAGCGAACCTCTGATAAAAAATGTCTTGGGTTTTATTTCTTTCTTAAAACGAAACGATAATAACTGATAAAAACAATCGAATTATAAGCCACGAAGTATAGATAATTTTGTTGGAAGAAAATTGTTTTCAAACTTTTATCTTGTTAAAGATATTGAGCATCATTAAAATTGAAAACAATATTTATTTTAAGATACACAATACGAAAGGTTTTAAAATATTTAATTTTATTCAGCAGTATTTAAGAGTTTTAAACATTTATAAAAAAATAATAAAGTTTGTTCACATTAAATCACTATTAGATATCCTAAAAATAATTTGAATTTTCTTACGTTTGATTTGTGTATTATGTCTTAAAGAATTTCTTTTGCGTGGTGTGTTTGCTTGAAAGTGTATGTGGTAAGACAAAGCCTGTAATAGTAACTGTTACTTGTAACCGCTCTTCGACGAACGACAAAATTTTAATTTATTTTCTAAAAGAATTAAAGTTTCTCGAGTGATTGTTGCGAATGGCAATGGTGATTGAATCGCAATAAAAATGGCTTCCTATGCTTTTTAAATGAGCATTAAATTTTGCCGTTTTTTAAATAATTGAAGTACTTCGAATTCTTTTCTGAGAGTTTCAATGTATTCTAATTTCGATGCGCTGAATTTATTGACGTATCACACTTGTCCGTAGCATTTGTAGTTTGGTCTTTTTTGCGTTATAAACGTAGTGTGGAAGCTAAAATTAAAATCTATTATTTATCAGAGTACGCTTAATGTTGTTTTCACTGCCAATATTGTTTTACAACAAAAAAAATCTACAGAACCTTGGTATTAACTGTTACAAACCAACTTTTCATTTCTGTCTTTCAAATTTTAAAAAATAAAACGTCCTTCTTCGAATATTGAATAAAGTACCGACATATTCTGACCCGCTAAAACAATTAATATGAAGTTTCATTTCAACTTCAATTATAATCGGCGTAGTTTGAAACTCTGTGTTCAATATTCCCAAGAAAAGGAATAAGATAAGCGCTGGCGCATGCGCAGTTAAATCCACATTGCGATCCTAAATAAAACAATTTTCTGAGTTTAACAATTATAGTTTGACAAAGTTCAAGTGTACGTGTTTTGATGCCGCCTACTTGGCAGATTGGATACCTCAAATGAATCCTAACCAGTAGGTCCCGGGTTCAAATCCCGGTTGGTAACCGTATGGATGTTTGTCTTGTCGATAAAATGTCATTTGTCTATGTGTTGGTCTTCGTCTTTATTTGTGTAAAAAGAAGTCCAACCTTTTCGGATTCTCTTTCAACCATCTTTTCCATGAGATATCTAGTGAAGAGTTTTAACCAAAGAGTTCTATAGTAGGGTAGAGACTAATCCTTTCAACAGCAAGATGGACCAACACAGATACAATATAGGGTGGCATGTGGGGCCCCATGGCCGAGTGGTCTGGATCGCAGGCCATAACGCTAGCAGTCCACGCGCTGTAACGGGTGCGGGTTTGATTGCCGCCTTTGCCCTGGGTGTACTTCCTTTCTCAGTATCAAAATTATAAATTAACTAGCACTTTTGCCACTATATTCGGACTCCGTAGTGAGCCATGGCTCCCGATGGCAGCTCATTACGAGTCTTTTCCTCTAACCTACTATAGAACTCTTTGGCTTTAACACAGCTAAATAAGCATCGTATTTCAAAACCGTGATCAAGTAAAAAGGTCACTACCTGACTGGGGTACCTAACGATATTTGGAGAATAATCGTAGGCTTATGCCGTTGTGACTTTTAATATTTAACGAGCACCTATGTCCACCGCCAACTTATATAGCAAGGCCAGAGAAGCTCTCCCAAACATGAGCGTAGACGGAAAGTTTTACGTCACAGTTGCGAGTGCCGAAGTTGGAGAAACTAGTTCGGACGCATTCGGAACCCTAAAAATGAGGTCATCCGTGAACGAGTGGTTCCGAGACAGGTCGTCTTCATCTTCGGAAAAACCTCACTCGGAACTATGACGTCAAAATTTCCGTCCCCGAGCGTATTTGGGAGAGCTTCTTTGGCCTTAGTAGTTGAGTAAGCCGTGCTCCGTCCCAGTTTACTCAGAGACCGCGTAATTTTTTAGATTTTATTCCAACAAATATCCGTATGTGGGATTTTTGACCCGAATTATAACCCGAATTATGACCCGGATTATAACTTGAAACTTCTAAATGACCTTTCTTTGCACCCGAGCTAAGGCGCGCTCATCTTTGAGGAATATTGTTGTTGAAAAATGAACTCTAATATTATAAATACTTTATATTATATTACTTTAGATACTACAGATATCGTACAAAAATTTACTTCATAAACGGATTTAATGTTTTAGCTTCCACACTACGTTTAAAACGTAAAAAGTAGGTTTGTAACAAAATCTGCCACTTAACCCGCTTCCACACAACAGTTGTGTTTAATAGGTAAAAAGGCGACAAACACAGCATTGATATTCTATATTAATCATTTACATGCTAAATTTGGCTAGTTTCATTTATTTTATTTCGAAAATTCAATAATTATTACTTATCGTTTGCAAAAATTAATTTATATTTCAAAGAATAAATATGTAATATTCCTATCTTTTAAATAGAATGAAAACATTTCATATCAACGTACAAAGAAAGTCGTAGTGAAATATATTTGACGTCATTTCAAACTGATCGATGTCGCAAAAATAAATTCATTTTAATTTATTGTCTAAAAGAATTAAAGTTTCTCGAGCGATTGTTGCGAATGTTGATTAAATTCTAATAAAAATGGCTTCCTATGCTTTTTAAATGAGCATTAAATTGTGCAGTTTTTTACATAATTGAAGTAATTTGAATTCGATTTACTTTCTGAAATTTTCAATGTATTCTAATTTCGACGCGCTGAATTTTTTGACGTATCACACTTGTCCGTAGCATTTGTAGTTTGGGCTATGGAAGTGGGTGATGGACAGACAGACGTGCTGAACGATTATAATACCTTCCACTTTTTTTCGCTATAAACGTTGTGTGGAAGCTAAAAGTAATGAAAAGTATTGGGATGGGGTCAAAACTCCTCAATGGAGATGTTGTATTTTATACACGTTTTCGACGGTGCGAATCCCGAAAAATTGGCTTTTGAACATTGGCCCGCCTGTCTGTCTTAAACTACTCTTCATGTATGTTGCTGCCTCTGTGTCTTAAGGGGGAATGGGCGCGTTGGACCGGGGGTCTTCAAAACAAAGTGCATCAGTGTTAATCCTATGGCGAAAAAAATATTTTCTCTGCCACATTTCTCCGGCTGTATTGAATATTTTTACAAGCGGATTTTTTTATGTGATAAATGTAGCTGACTTACAGGTCCCGACCTTCCCACTTTTTGAAATAGCTTCTAATATATTTTTTTTTAATTTTCAATAAATAATTTTACACAGTATATTCGAAGCAATTTCAAAAAATCGGAAGATAGACCTGTAACTTATCTACATTTATTATTAAAAAAAACCCGTTTGTAAAAATATTCAATACACCCGGAGAAATGTGGCGGAGAAAATAGTTTTTTCGCCATTGGATTAACACTGAGGTACTTGAGTTTGGAGACCCGCGGTCCAGCGCGCCCATTCCCCCTTAAACAAAAAGAACAACATACATTAAATTTCGTAAACGAGTTCCTGTTTTACGTCAGTCGTAATAAGGATTTTGAGAAATTTGTTCATTCGCAATGGGTAGATGCCAAAGGTGTAGTAGGCAATGGTGGTATAACTCCATTTGTAATAGGGTATTTAACTAAAAAAAATTGTTGGATTAAAATATTCTCGTGCCAAAAATATTAGACCCGTATTTTTCCCTTTTTTTTCAAATACCCCATAAAAAGGGAGAAAAATGAATTTTAAAATTAGGACGAAAAATTACGCCCGAAACCGCTTTGTGGGAGTTACGTGGTATCTATGACGTCACTAGTAACAATAAACAGACTTTGAAACACCATTTTGGAATCTAAGTTAAGCAAATTTGAACTATCCGCTTCTGTAAAACCTTCCATTATCTATATAATTCTTATTTTAATCTTAAATTAGATTAAATCCAGTTTAATTGCAAGTAAGAACATCACACCGGTTTGTTTATATATACTAGTGACGTCAGCCACATCGACGTGTTTGCGATCACGTGACGTACTGATGCAAAATAAGCCATTTTAAAATGATTTTTTATGAATTACTAGCTTTATAAACCCGGCCTTGCACGGGTGTACCCTTAATAACCCTAATTAGTAGTTTTTTATGTAAACTTTTATTTTTACCAATTGATCCCTCCACTGGTCCACTCCATCGGATATTATAATCTCCACCCATTCTGATATGAGGGGTTGATTTTATCCAGGCCCTTCCAAGAGTTTGAGGGCTTTCCCATAGGCTAATGTTCAAATTGCCAGAACAGCTACATGATATAATGGACTGTTTCTATTTCACGATTAGCGCAAAACGCAACTGTCCAAATATGGTAAACATTCCATTTCATATTTCATACAACTCAATAGGGTTGGGGGACCCAGTCGGTAAAGACTTTCGTCTTGCATGCGGTAGGTCCCAGGTTCAGGTCCGGGCATCGCCAAAATAACTGCAGACCTATGAACGGCTCGTGCCGCCGAAAAATGTCCGACGAATAATACCCCGTATAGAAGGGGTATTGATAGAAGCAATATAGAGGAAGGGCACTTTAAATATCTCCAAATTCCCAACGCTGCGTATGATGTCGCCCTTAAAAGTTGCATTGGGTACCTACTCACGTGTCGGCTCGTAACTTGACTGTGGTTCTAAATTACGACTCCCGTTTCTAATAGCACTCGTGGTAGCTTTAATACGACGATAATTCAAACTAACCCTAACCCATACAACTGGATGGGAATAGCTACCCTACGTTAAATTTTCAACTACCAAAAGCCGCCAATGCCAAAATTTAATCGGCCATTACGCCATCTTAACATCAGAAAACAAAACAGACATTCATCCTCTTGTACGGTTGGAAAAGTTTTATAAAGTACAAATTCCTTATTTATTTGCCGAATATATTCCGGTTAACCTAAAGAATCGTGGCCGACAATTTTACGCCAAATCTGGTAATCCCGATGGTAACCTTTGGCGAAATTAGCAATTGCATCGACAATTTCTAAATGTTAATCTATTTAAATCTTAAACGCATATAATTTATTCTGAAGTTTTCTTTTACTAATATTTTATTAATTAGATGCTTAACGATTTTAAAAATTATTTACTTTTTTAAATCAATTCTTCGGCATTTTAAAGTTCCACTTTTTTTATAAATCTAGTCTACAATTTAATGAATTTTTTCGTTGTTTTAAGTCGGCCATTTTGAAATTAGGTAGTATTTTTGGTCATTTCGAGATGGCAACCATCTCGGCAAGTGCCGGGGTTTGTTATCATTTCGACTTGGGCGACATTTTTGAAAATTCGCCAAATCCGACCACGATTCTTTAGGTTAACCTATATTCCTCCATATCTTTATTTTACCATTTGTAAACATCAATTAAATTAAATTCGGATGCATAATTAAAATCTAGTTGAGGAAATCTGATCCACCATAAAAAGAATCAAAAGATTTAAAATCCACAAATAAAATAAAATACTGATATTCAAATAACAATCCAGCAAATTAAACCCACGTGCTCTTTTTTTTTCTTTCTTAATTTTCGTTCACGCTGAACGCGCTGAAATTTCTTTAAATTGAATTAAAATTTCAGCCATTTCAGTTCAGCCGTTCTTGAGTTATAAATAGTGTAACTACACGACTTTCTTTTATATATATAGATTTATTTTCGAAAAACAATATACGTTTGTTATTTTTGGGTTAAAGCTATAATTAATGTAATATTGGAAGGTATTTTAGCGATATAGTCAAGTACCCTATTGAATCCTTATGTTTTTTTAATGATTATAATATTTGCAGTTTTTTTAGTAATTGAAATACTTCTAATTTGATTTTCCATTAACTTCTAGTTAAGATGGGCTTAATTTTTTGACACATCGTACTTGTCTGTAGTGTTTTTGGTTTGGGCCGCAAAAGTGGATGACGGAAGGACAGACAGGCGGACTTAAGCTTCAATAAAAGCTTCCACTTTTAACTTATAAACTAGCGGTGAAGCTAAAACTACCACAAAATAGTATCTAGATAACATTTATTTAAAGTGTCAAACATTAACTTTTCATAAAACTGTTTTTTTTTTGCACTTTCAGTACCAAAAAACCTTACCTGATCCAGTTTTGTTATATTCATTTATAACTCGGATCACAAAATCATGCTATTTATCAGAAATTTCATGCATCCATCGATTCTAAAATTGGAATTGATGCATTCCGACACTTGAATTTTAAAAACATTTAAAACCTAAATCACCTTTAGGGATTTCCCATTAGCCAATTTAAAATTCAATTTCCAAATGCGCTGAACACGGGACACAACAGGTAGTACTTTGCTTATTGGAAGCGACGTGTCTTATTTCGTCCGCACACATTTTTACTTGGTAAAATGCTTTTAAGAAGGGACTAGAAATTCGAGAGGGCAATAACGCTCGTTGTGGAGCCATTTGTGAGGATGTGAAACAAAATTAACAACTTACGCTTGTCTATCTGTTCTTGAGAATCAAAAATTGATTCGGTAGATAAAATTGTATGAAGTTTTTTTTTTTACATATCCCTGGGTCAAAATTAGACCAGTTCCATAATGTTTGTGACTCTGAGAAAGTCCAAAAAATAAAAGTGGGTCGTCGCTGATGTCCTTCCACGTCATACCGAGGCAATGGAGTATGTGTTCGGGACTGGCTATGAAGTTTTTTTTTTAAAAAGTGAAGTTTTTTAAAAAATAGTTACGCAGTTTTGTAGGTTTTTGCATTCAAAAATTATTTAATGACAAATATGTTTTGTTGTAAGTAGTGAAATCATATATTATAATAAACTTTTGTAATCAATAAAAATATTTAACATGTGGACATCGGGTATTAAACTATTATAACTAATTTTTACAAGTCATAATAAAATATTTTAAGTTCGTCTATCTGATATTTTAGCCATATCTGAATAGTAGTATTTGACAAAAACTAGCGGAGGGTAATTTGTTTACATTTGCCAAGTTAACCTGCGTAATAACTTTGAGATAAAAGTTTTAAAGGAAACAAAAGCAGGACTTTGACAAAATACCGGGTGGCCAAGCGGGTAATGTTTGAAACAAATGAAAAAATATAAACAAATAAGAGACATGAGAAGAAATTAATGACGTTTATTGAATGTAAATATTGGGCAATTAATGATAAAGAGGTTCGAAGTGCCCGCCATCATTAACAAGGACAGCAGTTAGGCGGTTCTCGAATCCAACCATACTCCTTACCCATACCTTCCTACTTCCTCCATACTCCTGCCATACTCCTTTTGTTTGGCCAATTCTTTTTGTGGGACTTCCACAAAAATCTAAAAAACACACACAAACACACACATCACAAAATCTAAAAACAAAGCTTCCCACAAAAAGAATTGGCCAAACAAAAGGAGTAGGATATGAGAAGGCTATGGTAGTATGGTTGGATCGAGAACCACCTAAGCTGCTTGTTAAGTCGGGTCAAGACTATTGGTTGGAGTATTGTAAACCGTACATTACTGTTAAAAAGTACTTGTTACGTCACAGATTGACTATTGAAGAACGCGTTCTAGACTTGCCACTCACGTTATTTGGATGTTCAATTATAGTGAAAATGTTACATGGTTTTTACGCACACAAATGTGTTATTATTAATTCACGCTCCAAATAGGTAAGTGGTGTGCAGCTAGAAATTTTCCAAACCAATACGGTGCCAATCTTGCGCCAAAATATTCTTAGTAACAGTGTAACGGCTATCCCTTCGTTATAAAAAGTATGCGAGACGCTTCCAACCTCTTTATCATTAATTGCCCAATATGTACATTCAATAAACGCCATTAATTTCTTCTCATGTCTCTTATTTGTTTTTGTTTTTTCATTTGTTTCAAACATTACCCGCTGGGCCACCCAGTATAAGCCTAAAATAAACCTTTTGTGCATTACATTATACCAGTACCCAAGGGCTAAACTGTTCATACAAAAGAGCGTGTATCTCATCACTTTTCGTCATTTGTGTGTTAAGTGTGAGGGAGATCTCTAAATACTAAGTGCTCTCATGTAAGCAGGTTAGGGGGGATGGGGCAATCTTTCTGTTAGAAACTGAATTAGCGTCAGAGTTTTGTAGCGAGAATTTTGAGTCAAAGTGAAACACGGTGCACTTTGTTCGAATATGATGTATGTTTCAAGCTTGGTACTAAACAGTTCAGCTAGGTGCCTGGAAAACGATAATACAGGGCGGGGCAAATAAAAGTGGCCCCGGTCTAGAGATAGGAATACGTTGAATTGCTTGGCGAGAAAAACTCTTAAAGCGGCCTGAAAGCTTTCCTTTGGAAATAAAAGATTATTCAAGCGTGAAATGGTTTCATTTGACAAACCTGTTTTTGCACTGGTTGAATTGGATTAGTACTAAATAGAGCTACTCAGGGACTATCGGCCAGTTCAGATCGTAGTGAGTCAGCGTGAGTTGCGACTGTGTGAGTGTAAGTTGATCAATCCACAGGTGAAGATGAAACTCACAGTACAGCAGAGAGTGTTCATTGAAGAAAATTTTATTAAAACGAATTCGTGGGAAAAATGTGATACTAATGTGAAACTAAAGACTTATAGGAAAAACTAGGTTAGTTTTTCTTCAATGTCATGTATGATTTTTTATATTTAGTATAAAATAAACTCCTGTAATATACCATTAAAACTTGGACATTCTTTTACGGACACCCTGTATAACACCATTGTAGAACTATGTACTGTCTACTGCAGCGGTTCCCAACCTGGGGGCGATCGCCCTCAAGTGGGCGATTTGTGTTATCAAGGGGGCAAAAAATACATGAGGGGCGATCAGGGGGCGATGAGTATTCAAAGGGGGAAAATTAAAATAATGTTGTACCTTTATACAGTAAAACCATTCCCCAACCATAACCAAACCAGCCAATTTTTACTTTAAACTCTCTTAAATTTTCTAGAAACCAGTAAAAATATCTTAGTTAATTGTTTCACTTTTGTTCGTTAAAAATATGTGTTTTATGTTTATTCTATTTTATTTAAAAGTGACCGGATAAAGCTTCTTTGGTTGTTTTTATAAACGGTAGTAAGTGTTATAAAACTGTTTTATGGTTACACTTTAACTGAAATTATGATTAGACATAACATGAAAATTAAAAGGGGGCAATGGATGTTAATCAACCTAAAATACGAGGTGATGGTCCAGAAAAGGTTGGGAACCACTGGTCTAATGGAATAACTTTGGCGGGTAACTTTGGAATAAGATTTTCAAGATATTAACCTCTCATTAAATACACTCTTTAAAAACGTGTTTGCCCTTTTCAATTCGTAGCAACTACTTCTTGACCTATGGGTCAAAAATATTCAAGGGAAAGCCAGCACTAAAGTTTCATGTTTGGACGAAAACATGACCCTCCAGAGCCAAAGTTACTCCATTAAAAAAAACACAATAACTATCTGCCGGGTGCTCTGGGGATCCCAGTCGGTTAGGCGTTCGCCTAGCATGCGGATGGTCCCAGGTTCGGGTCCGGGCATCGCCAAAATAACTGCCGACCTATAAACGGCCCGTGCAGCCAAAAATGTCCGACGAATAATACCCCGTGTAGAGGGAGTGCACGTTAAATATCCTTCAAAGTCCTAACGCTGCGTACGATGCCGCCCTTAACGGTTGCGTTGGGTGCCTACTCAGATGTCGGCTCGTACGTCACCTGAGTGTGGTTCTAAAATACGACGCCCGTCGCCAATAGCCCTAGTGTGCGACGATAATTCAAACTAAAACTAAAAAAATTCAAACCCAGAGAGAAATATCCTTCAAAGTCCTAACGCTGCGTACGATGCCGCCCTTAACCGTTGCGTTGGGTGCCTACTCAGGTGTCGGCTCGTCACTTGACTGGTTCTAAAATGCGACACTCATCGCCAATAGCGCTCTCGTGTAGCTCTAGTGCGACGATAATTCAAACTAAAACTATAATTATCCGCCAATCAAGCCTAATCCCACCGGCCTTCCTCTATTATTTTAACCTTCTCGCTGCATCTAATGAATCCTGCGTTTGTCAATCCAATCCGCAATCTCCAAACGATTCTCTAAGCGATGATGCATTAATGCTCGGTCAACCGCTACCCTGACAACCGACACACTCCCCCCTCTGATGAATAGGGGGACGGGTGAGAAGCAGCCCCTTAATTAGACAGGGGTGTTGTGAGGGTTGCTGTGATTGGCGAGTTATCCTGGTTTTGGTGAAATTGGTATCTTGTTTGGTGTATTTCGAATAGGTTTGGGTCTTGGCTGGAGTCATTAGGGCATTGGCAAGGTGGGTAGAGTTGTTACCGTCAAAACCCGAAATCAGCTATAACTAGAATTAACTAGTGGGAACTAGTTTCAACTGAGAACATTAGTTTAAACTAGTTTCTACTAGCTAAAATCAGTCATCTCCAGCTAATACTGGTTTTAGTTAAATGGATTGGTTCAAACTAGATTTAACTATAAAAAAACGTACAGTGAAACCCCGATTTTACGTTTCTCAAGGGACCGGGTAAAAAAAACGTAAAATACGGGAAAAACGTAAAATACGGGAAATAGTACATAGAATGCAAAAAACTCTTTTTTTCTTAGTATCGCGCCATTTATAGGTACATTCGCGGCACGAGCTTCTTTAAACCACTTTACTAAGATATCTTCCAGCTCATCGTACGGCCAACTAAGCCAAACCAGGATCCATGAAAAAAAAACCGGTTTCAGAAAACAGGAGCCTGTGGAATGGGAAAAATATTTCTTATTTTAGAAAAAAATTTCTTTTTTTTTACTTTCCAGGGAAAACGTAAAATGCGGAAATTCCATAAATAACAAACTTACAATCCGGGTTAAATTAACATTACAGTATACGGAAAAAGCTGGGACCTGATGAAAAAACCGTAAAATGCGGGAAAAACGTAGATTCGGGGGACGTAAAATCGGGGTTTCACTGTATTACTATATTAGATAAAACTAGAATTAACTGAAAATAACGCGATTTAAGATAATAGGTTTGGTTTAGTTTAGTTGTTTGAATTATTGCTGAAATGCAATGAAGGCGTTATGGTTATTGGGCGCTCAGTTAAGAACGGTACTATGCGTTTATTTTAAGGACTACATTGTCGTAATACGATTATAAAATTCCTCTTTTCAAACATTTAATAATGGATTCGTGTTTAATTAATGAAGCATAGTGGTAGATCTTAAATTTCGTGCAACAACGACGTTTTGCAACAACAAACAAATCTTTTTAAGTTTGCGTATTGTCACTTCTTTAAAAAAAAAAATAACGTTCACAATAATTTAAAAGTCAAGCATTTGCAGTTATTTCGACTTTTCTGGATGTCTAGTTTTAGCTAGTGGAAACTAGTTTCAACTAATGGCCTCGGTTGAAACTAGTTCTCACTAGTTAATTCTAGTTTTAACTGATTTCGTGTTTTAACGGTAACATAATCATGACTACCGGCATTCGCCAAGATTATTAGATTGGTTACGCATAGCAATTGGCCTAGGGGTATTTATTGGCACAAGATTGTCAAGGGCTGTGAAAGGAAATCAAGTTAGAATTTCCCCCAAAACTTTGGGTTATCACGACTCTTGTGGACAGGGCACGACTAAGAATAGCATATATTATTGGCACAACAGGGTACGGTGCCCCTTTGCGGAAAACTTCCTGGTTGTATCCATATATATCATAGTTAAAGTATTAGATCGGCAGATCACGTGACCTCCAATGCTAATGACGGGACGCGTATGGAGACCAGAATAAGAGGGAAAATGGGCTAGTGTTGCTGCCACTTTAAGGAGAAAAATACTACGAAAAAATATGTAATTCTAAAATTACAAAAAAAAAAAAAAAAATACTAGGAAAGTATTTAAAGTCACAAAAAAGATTCCAAAATGCAACTAGTATTTTTACGATATTTTTAAGGAGGATATTAGTATTTTAGAATAATTCTAAAATTACAAAAAAATATCGTAAAAATACTAGCTGCATTTTGGAATCTTTTTAGTGACTTTAAATCCTTTTCTAGTATCTTTTTTTGTAATTTTAGAATTAAATGGTATTTTTTCGTAGTATTTTTCTCCTTAAAGTGGCAGCAACACTGGCCATTTTGCCCCCTTATTTGGCCTCCATGAGCGTCCCGTCGTTAGCATTGGAGGTCATGTGATCTGCCAATCTAATACTTTAACTATGATATCTATGGTTGTATCCTATCTATTGTAACATCAGTTACAGTATGCCAAAACACGCTGTTAATTACAAAAAAAATTACTAGGCGAAATAAGTTGTTCTGAAGGACTGACAGTTTGATTTGGGATTCATATTCTGATTTTCGTTTTCTTTTTGAATACTCCGATGGGTATTTACGCGTATACAACAAATTTTTTGAAACATTTAAATAAAATAAATGATAAACTGAAAAACGTGGATGGTTGATTGATTGGTTGGTAGACATATATATTCAGGTTTGTGTGCTTGGTCAGCGACCCGCTTATAAACATTCGTCAAGTAAGACAGACACAACAGACAACACACACACATAAGTGGATCCATCTAATTTTTAGAGACAGAGGCCAACTAGAGGATCCCCAGAATTGGCTTGTCACCCCCAGAGGTATTGATTTGGTATGGGAACTTAGAGGACTTTCGGACCCAACAGATTTAACGAGCACGTACTCCGCATATACTCGGTGGGTCTTCAGTGGTACCGGACTCGATCGCAGGACTTCCGATCCCGAGACCGAGACGCTGACCACTAGGCTCACTCCGACCCTATCTATGGTTGTATCCTATCTATTGTAACATCAGTTACAGTATGCCAAACACGCTGTTAATTACAAAAATTACTAGGCGAAATAAGTTGTTCTGAAGGACTGACCGTTGATTTGGATTCACATTCTGATTTTCGTTTCTTTTGAATACTCCGATGGGTATTTACGCGTATCATCAAATTTTTTGAAACATTTAAATAAAATGAAGTTCTGAAAAACGTGGAAGTCGGCAGTAAACAAACGATTTTAAACCTCCTCAACTCGCTTCGATTTTTTTTAAATTAAAAGCTTTTTGTGGAATCCAACTTTTTGTATTTAAATATCAATTAAAAAAGTTTTAGTTAGGAGAAATTTAGTTGCCAGCAAAATTCGGGTACCCTAGGCTTGGGCTTAATGGATAATCAGGACCTGCTTGTGGACGTATTAGTAAATGCCGATACTATTATTGAGGAATTGAATATTGGCTAAATTTTGGGCATGCAGTAATGCACTGACTGCTGCTTAGACTAAAAAGGCGCGTTCTCATGCACGCGAATTGGGAGGAATATACCGGAATTTAGGAACAAAAATCCCTTCTTTAGGGAAAATTGGGGGTTCGAAATCGTACCCGCATTCTTCCTAGTCATTGTACCGGCATTTATCCGTGATGCATTGCGGTTTTGAGAATCAAAACAAAACAAACATGGCGGACAGGTGGAGAGAGGAGGAAATTAGGAAATTTAACGTGTTTAACCTCCCTCTATTTTTAATAGAAGGATAGTTTTAAGAATTTGCCGCGAAGCCATGGCGGCTTAAAAAATAAACAAACTCTACAACGTGACTGAAAGTAAACAGGATGTGACGTTAAACCATACGTCACTTCCGAAGTCCCGGTTTATTCTGGGTACTCATGTGAACGGGTGTTTTTGGTTTAAGGAATTGAGCCTGCTTAATACCGGTACTTAGTCCGTGCATGTGAACGCGCCTAAAGAGAAATGTTATATTTGTTTTACACATCTTTATTTACTTTAAAGATGTCCTATCTATTGCTTTCGAATAAATATAATGTGTTTATTGTGGCTCCTTTATTTTGGTAGTTGGCAAACATTAATGGTGCAAGAGTCTGGCTGTAACACATGTCTTACATGAAGTGACACTAGTTTCTGATTGGACAGATATAAAATAATCTTTTTTATTATGAACCGGCTTCTCGAGTTTTTTTTTTAAATGCCACCATGAATTATATTAGTTTTTACTTTTTTTAAAAATAGTTTTTTTTTTTTAAATTCTTGTGTGTCCACGAGTAAATGATTTTTAGTTTAGGAATCAATGATATAGTAGTAAATTAACAAAAGCGCTGTGACACTCAGTCAACAAGGATTTAAATCATTTTGTTATCAACCAGTTAGTTATTCCTGAGTCAACTTTGTTAGGTATCTTTAACTTTATATAATACATTTCAATTTGGCGGCATTAATTTTATAAACGAGGCCAAGTGGCTTAGTGGTAGTGCTTCGCAGTGCCACGCCACAGGTCCGGGGATCGAATCCCGGATTGGGTGTTGTTGACCCATCCTTTCATCCCTTGAGTGGGTCGATAAAATGGGTTCCAAGCATGCTTGGGAACTAAACACTGGGGGTTCCGCGTGAGGCTGACCACCTTACCGGAACATATGCCTAGCACCCCAGAGCCCTAGGTCACGAAAGCTGAAATGGGCACGGTAGGCCTTGGCCCAGTAATGGGCTATTGCGCCGAGGGGTTTAGTTTTTAATTTTATAAACCCACTCAAAATCAAATACAACCCCAGAAACGCCACAGGATTGAAATTTCGCGCCAACAGGGGGACTTCGGAACTATTCCGAGACGTGTGTCAAACGATATCTTGAATAAATGAGTCGCGAAATCTCGTCTGTTTGGAATGTGGAAGTGGAGACGAACCGGATGTTCCGTAGGGGAAGTGCAGGGGGGTGCTTAGGCTTAAGGTTGGGGGCTGAGCAGAAGAAGACGCTGATGATTTATCGTTTGAAAGAATGGGATTGGTTGGAGAGGAAGGGAATTTAAATGTTGTGGGTGACGGATGTGAATGATTTATGTGCCGGTTTTGAATCTCGTGTTTAATTTATGCCGGAAAAGGGATTTTTAAAAGTACAGTTTGAGAACAAAGTCAAAGCATATATATTTTCATATAGCAAGATAGAATACATTGCATACTATTTTTCAGAGAATAGTTTAAAAACTACTTACTTTTAAAAAAGAACAGCATTTAAGTCAGGATAAATAATAATTAAGCGTCAAGATTAAACAAATTATTTTTCATCGAAATTTAAATAATTATTACGTTTTGTTTGCTAAATTTATTTGTATTTCGAAGAAAAAATATACAATATTTATTACACTTTCAAAAAAAACCCATTTCATGTCGACATACAACATTGAACCTGTATTATATCAGCTTTAAAACGTAACTGAGCAAAACTATTGTTAATAGGATTTCAGAGTTCAGTTTGAAAAACCTCGGCTAAACCTCGTAATTAATAATTAATTAATAAATTAATTAATAATAATTAAATAATTAATAATTAATTAATAATTAATTAATATAATTAATAATTAATATAATAATTAATAATTAATTAATTAAATAATTAATTAATAATTAATTAATAATTAATTAATAATTAATTATAATTAATTAATAATTAATTAATAATTAATTAATAATTAATTAATAATTAATTAATAATTAATTAATAATTAATTAATAATTAATTATTAATTAATTAATTAATTATTAATTAATTGTTAATTATCTTAAAGCATTCTAATTCATTAATAAATGCTTAAGTATAAATGAAAATTTACGTCTTTTTAAAATAAATAAAAATAGAACGTTTTATTCATCTTTCTAACAAATAATGGAAACCCTCAAAGAGCATCATTTAGACATGCATTATAGCGTCATTCTAAACTGATTTATATCACAACAAAAAACAAATTTTAATATTGACAAAGCACGTCCTGCGTTTCTTGTGAGTGACAATGGTTATTTAATTCCTTTGTAAATGGCCTTCTAATGCTTTTTAAATGAATATTAAATTTGATGAGAGAAATAAGATTTTGTGATTGTTCGTATTATTATTATTATTATTAATTTTGAAAAAAAGCACAAGGCCTATATATATTTTTTATTTTAAAAATCAGACATTGTTTTTGATTTACATTTTAGCATTTACTAACAAATAAAAAGGTTTTTCTAACAGCAGAAAATTACAAATATACTTGAAAATATGCTGGATGTTTTTTGTTGTTGTATGTATTCGTTAATCTATACAAATTCCATGGTTAAATTTAATATATTTTTTTAAAGATTTTCTTTTATTTTTATCAAAATATAATTTAAACATTCACAAGGCAAACTTTTTGTTAAAATAACTTTTTTAACGTGTATTTTTAGTTTGAATTATTTTTTTATATTTAAAAAACTAAATATTTCGAAATTATATTTACAATTTTTATATTATATTACAGTTTATATAGCTTTATGTATTTAGGCTCAAATATATTTAAAAGTTCCAACTTGTTTATAATGACAATGTTTGTTTAATGTTACAATTAATTCCAAATAATCCAGGTATTAAAGTTAAATAACTCTTGGTTTCAAAACTTTCTTGCTACAAAAAAAATCAATTACTTTTACATGCAATATAAATTTCTTGATTGAATTCTTTCCATCAGTATTTCTTGCATTTTTGCGGAAACATAAAACAGTTACGAAGACAAATATTTGTTATACGCAATTGTTGCTTATGGGCCATAAATACATAAGAATCATGTTATCAATAAAAATGTCAGCATTATTAATTACGTAAGAAGACGCTCAGATTTCCCGGAAAATAATAATTTCCAATTACTTTTGAAGTGGTGGCAATGGTTCATTCTATCAATCGAACGATTATTATGTCGATAAAATGTTGAGTGTCACGCAAGTCGTAATTGCTGTGTAAAATTACGGAAAAGTTTTTTTCTTAAATTAGTTTAATTTTTTGAAATCTGTTTTTATACCGAATACTTACTACGAGAAAGATACGTTTTTTACGTGATCTTGGCTAAATAGGGTTTTTTAAAGTCAATTTATGCTTATGGTTAGTCTTTTTTGGTTCCATTTGACCTTAATTGTTTTTCTTTAAGGTATCCATATACCTTAGAAAACGAAAAAAATGATCTAAATATGTGTTCTGATACTTTGGCATTAAAATATTACCTGATTTTTTTTATCTTTCATTTGGTAAAAGAAGATTTCTTGTACTGTAAATAGTTTTTAATTTACAGGCAGTCTTTTAAGGGAAATTCTACTGTCTTCAATCTTACAATGAAATCCTTGAACTCATTTTCTGAAGAACGATTTTTTTCATAATATGCTTGTACTCCGAGCAAGATATTTCAAATTAATATGCTTCGATTTAAAAAATTTAAAGTGAATTTTAAAGAGTAAGAATCACGGCATGTGGCCATACTTTTTATAACAATTGTAAAGAATATTTAATTTTTACAGACTTTCAAAAAATTAAATTATTAAAAAAAATCATATTTTAAAGCTATAGCCATTTCAAATTATCATAATTAAATAACTACTTTGCTTAGAGCTTAGATAAAGTATGATCACATGCCTGGATATTTACTGTTTTCTTTTCTGCAAAAATTTTGTAAAACAAGTAATTAGGATTGTCGTAAAGTTGCACACAATTTGGCCCTCTTTAATTAATTAATTGCTAATTAATTTATTAATTAATATATTTTTTTATTGCAGTAAAGTATTTTTATGTTAGTTTTTATGTACCTGATCTTCTCACAAAGTTTAAAAAGTCTATCTCAAAAATTAAAGAAAAAGTTGTCTAAGGTATGTGGATACCTTAAAGTCAATTTATACTTATGGTGAGTCTCTTCTGGTTCCATTTGACCTTAATTGTTTCTCTTTAACAAGGATACATCCGTATCAGAACAAAATTTAAAGATAGGTTTCAGTTGCTGTAGCTGTACTTCTTGCTGGACAAACATAAACACGTTTACTAGTTTCCCAAGTCACATGATTTTTAATCATATTAGCATAAAAATTTTCACCAAATGCCTAAAACTAGAACAATTTCCTTTTTTCGAAGAATATTGTAATTTAATTTTTAATTATACAACACATCTGTTTACTCGGGTTATTCCAAGTTTAAATAAATAAAAGTCAACTTTGTTTCATCAAAGTTACTAACTGATATTCTCTTTCTTTATAAGCTACGTGGTATATGTTAAAGCCACCTTTTCCAAAAATATTAAATGTAATTACCGCTTCTTAATTCTTATCTTAGTTTATTTTATGGTCCTGGTGCATCGAAACTAGTGATAAAGATACAATAACAAAACATTAAATTGAAACACAAACACTTTACCGCTATAAACAAAATATTTATTTATTAAGAAACTGAATACTGGTCCAAAATCTTGTACAAAGTAGGAATCGTAGACAAAACAAGAACGTTTATCTGTAAAATTAATTTTTCTTTAAACTCATATTTTCTCTTTTTACGCCTTCCTGGAACTATTTTTCGTTTTCATACACGGACAACAGAACTTCAAGACGCTCAGGCATTTAGATTGAATCCATCCAACAAATCTTCTGCGACGTCCCTGAATTTGCAAAGAGGTTGCAAAGTTGGAGTCCACGGGCAGTTTTGGTTCAGCAGTGTTCTGTCCAACCAATTGTACTTCAAGACTCTTCACGTTATCCTCTAAAATTGAGATTTCAAGTTTTTCTGCAGCTTCCCCAACAGCCGCGTATGAAGAAAATTTTGATATGTTCGCTTTAAGACAGCATTCTTTAGTCTTGTCTTCAACGAGTTCAAATGTTTCAGCAAGTTGTTTTATTCTTTGTCTTAGTTTTTGCACTTTTTGAGTAACTGGAACGTGATCGTTTTCAGGATAATTTGTTTTGGGATTCAGTGTTCCATACGGGCAAATACTATCTTCCTCAATTTGTGCATTTTCATCGTATATCTTCCCGGGGTTTTGAAATAGCTTTCTTATCCTCAGTCTGAGGTTTAGAATCATTTCGGAAACTAGGATTCCATTCTCTGCAGTATATTCATTTGTGGATTCAGCTAAAGTTGCTTCAGAATCACCTAAAAATTTGGATGGCGTCTGACTTGTTTCAGAATCAAATGCTAGCTCTTCGAATCCATATTTAATGTCTATACCATTTTCTTCGGAAGGAAATTTGGATTTAGAGTTCTGAATAGATTTTGTTGTTTTTGGTTCTTGTGTTTGGTTCTTGTTCTTAAAATTTTGATTCTCATTTTCCATTAAATAAAAATCTTCCAAGAAAAAATCACTGCCGTCATTTGAAACATGTTCGTTGGAGAGGTCACTCTCATCAAAGCTGCTGATGAAGGTGTCATCAAACTCTGTGGCGCCCATGTAAACTGTAACATAGAAACAATAAATATTGTTAGTTTAAAGAATTTTTTACTATTATACCATATTTAACTACACTGACACAATAACATGAGGATCCTATTTGGCAAAGAGGAGCGCGTTTAAATCTATGCTGATTTGTTAGTTACAGATTGCATTGTAAAGGTCAAGATAAATTGTACGTTAGGCTGTTTCAAAAACAAAATCTGAAATTTATCACACACATCAAGTAATATTGAAAAATTATTTACATGCGTGGCTCAAAACCTTTGAAAATTCATGAAAAATAGGCTGTACTTTGAAATATGTTTCTACTCAAAGACCCATCTAAATAAACTAACGCCGTAATTGCCGTACACTAGTAGATCTTGTAAAAGAATCGGTCAATATTATTTTAAAAATATTTTTAATATATATATTTGTGATAATCCAGCTACTTGTGTGAGTGGGGAAAGATGAGCTATAATAAATAAATAAAAAATAACGTGGATACCGAAAATTTTAAATACTAGAGTCTATACACAACAAAATCAGACAAAATTTCGACTTACGATCGTTATTCCAAATATCATCAGTCGTAATTTCAACATCTGATCCACCAACTAAAAAGGGATGCTCTTTTGCTTGAAAGGAAGTTGCCCTTTCTGAGGGGTCCATCTTTAGAAAGCTGTGGACGAAACCAAGGGCCATCATGGCATCTTTGTCTTCATTCCTTTGAACGTTTGGGAATGTCACATCCAAATATGTCTTGAAAGTCTGTTCCTGTAAAAACCGAAGAGTTGATTATTAAAAACTGTCACAGTAGCAGACATATAAACATTTTCTATTTGCCATACATATTTATAGCAATCCTAATCACTTCATTTAGTAAAGGAGCTAGAAATGGCACTACCAAAGTTTGTCTCTATAAATTTGGTAAATATTTCTATTTTATTCGTTAATTTTGGCCCAGTAAACTCTTAAAACAAACGAGCGGTTTTAACTCAGTCTGAGTTAATTTCCACTCCTTTCCATGCCGAAAATTCACTTCCCCTATAGGAGTGGATTTCACTCTTTTTGCGGAGTGGGTAAAAGAAAACCATCTACGTCCTACACTCTTATAACGAGCGGTTTTAACTCAGTCTGAGTTAATTTCCACTCCTTTCCGGTGCCGAAAATACACTTCCCCTATAGGAGTGGATTTCACTCTTGTTTTAAGAGTGTATTGATTGGGAATTTGTTTTTCGATTAGCTGTTCCCTGAAATATTAATTTGAGGCAATCCGACGGTAAATTTCCCTATGAAGTATTCATTCAACTCAGCAATACCCGATTTTTAATCATGACAAATGTATCAGTTGCGGATTTTTAAACGGTGAAACGTTAAATTTTTATATGTCGCCTAATGTTGCTGCAGAATTGATCATATTGACAACATTTCCAAATTAAATCTGGAGCGTAAGCAGATCCGAAAAGATATTGTGCACTATTGTCTTATATTGCAGAACTTCAATACTAAATGTTAGAATAACTATGAAATAAAAGCTATTCTTGCATTTCAAAATTCAAAAGTATTATTAAAACATTGACATTTGTAATAAAATAAAACAAGTGGGACCTACTTGTAGGATTGCATGCAAAGTAGGGTGGACATCCATGAGCCAATTGTGCTCAATTTGCGGCAAGTTGTTGGCTAAAAAGAAGTCCGCCAAGATTTCGATAGTCATGATGCCAAATGCCCATAAGTCACATGGCTTTCCTTCTACGGTGCCTTCCAAGTAAAATGCTTCTGGTGGCTTATACATGAAGGGGGAACCAACTTTAGCACTGGAAAATACAAAAAGAGTATAATTATTGTACACAACAAATTGTACATGAATATTGTACAAACACACAATATTCATAAAAAAAATTCAATTAAATGTCGACAGAATTAAAAATTTATTAACATTGTTTACTGATAACCAAAAGTTCTCAAATGTAATACATATATTTTTTGGTAGAAACTATTTTGTTAAGACTTAACCATGTTTGAATAAGGGTTCTAAGAATAAGCTTGTCATCAATCTCAACTTTTAAAGTTAAAGGAAAACCACATAAAGACGCTAGACACACAAAAAAATAAGCTTGTATATTGATTTAAATTAAAAGTTACTCACCTAGTTTTGAACATATAGCCTACTAGATTTTTTTTAAAAGTCTTATGAATATATTTAAAAGTAAGATATGAAAAGTATGTTGCTATATCAGAATTTTTCTACTGTTTGGCGAAAAATCTTAATTTCTTTTGCGTACCAACCTGGGTGTTCCATAGCTGCGCCAATAAGATTATAAAAAAATAATTTCACTTTTATGTGAATGAATACAAGTAAAGAGGTTTGGAATTAATTACCTGCGTATAGGTTTGGTGGCCTTGTTCAGGCACGTAAAGTCACAGATCATCGCTGTGCTGGAGTGCGAAACCAATACGTTGTCCTCTTTCACATCCAGATGGACCAAATCCCGACTGTGGAGATATTCCAAGCCACATAAGGTCTGGAGCAGCCATTTCTTGACTTGGTCCAAAGCATCGACCTGCAATCGGAATTCCCTTTCAATCAACTTGGCTCTGAGGCTCGTCGCCTGGATTGGCATGATATATACGACCGCTTTCATGAGGCTGAGGTCTATGAACTCGGTCAACGGAACTATGTTAGGATGATCCAAAGTTGGCCACAACAAAGACTCGGCTTCTGTGACCATTTTATGGGTGACAATCTTGGCCGCGAATGTGGTTTCGCTTTCCGGATTGAACATTTTTAAAACGTCGCCGTATGTTCCGGACCCTAGTCCTTCCATGACGTCGTACTTTCTTTGGAGCTTCAATAAGTTAATAACCGATTCAACTACTTCCAATCTGTCAGTTGTGAGATCTTTGTTTTCATCGTTTGTAGCCATGTTTCAAAGAAATTAAAGCTGGTAGGATTTTATTGTATAAAATTGCTGTGAAATGCTTTGATTTCGCTTTTAAACTTTAGCGCATTCAAAAAGCAACTTCTCTCTTAAAAGTTTATTCAGTACAAAGCTTTTTAATTGTTATTTCTAAGAATGAAAGCAAAAAGCATTGTTTGAAATGCGTAATAAAAGTTTTTTTTCTTTGAATATTGGTCTGAATTCCATTGTTCAAATTTCTGGTAGAACAATTGAGATTTTTTTATACAAATGTTCGGGAATAAACAAATATCAATAGTCTTAACCTATTAATCTATACAAAATAGTGGGTCTAAAACCTACGTCTATACAAAATAGTGATTAAGAAAATAGATAAATTTGAAATATTTAATCCATACACTCTTTGCTTCAAATAATTTACTCTTACTTTATTTACAATATATTATACAAGCACGGAAATGAAGTACTAAAAAATTAACTAATATAAATTATTTAAAATAAAATTTATTTTTATTTATTAATTTTTACCCAAAATTTTGAACATCTTATGTATCAAGTGTTAATTATTATAAAAGAAATTTTTAAAAAATAGTAATTTGCAAAAAATTTACCTCAAATACCTCAATACCTCAAATCAAATATACAAATACAAATACAAAAATTGTCGACCAACAACAGGCCAGAGGCCCAGCAAGGTTGGTCCAAAATAAATCTAATACATTACCAGTTTCCAATGAACGTAAAGTTTCTTCTTAAAATCTTCTACTCTCTTCGAATGCACAACATAATCTGGTAAAGCATTCCACTCATTGACAACTCTATTGTAAAAATGTTTTCTTACCTCCCTTCTAAAGCTCGATTTATTCAATTTCTGATCATGTCCTCTGGTCCGGCTATTTAAGGTAAAACCTAAGCCCTCCATGTCTCCCTGTTTTATGAACTTGAATAACTGTATTAAATCACCCCTAGCTCTCCTGTTTTCCAGGGAATACATGTTTAAAGATCTTAATCAGTTATCATAATCAATACCAGTAGACCCTTAATCATTTTTGTAGCCCTACGTTCAAGGTCACGAATTTTTAATGGTAATAGTCAACAGTCTAGGGATAGTGGTCAAATTAAGACCCGCGAGCTGTACAAGGAGGTAAAAAAAATCCTCGGTGTGCCCATATTGGACAGGAACGCATATATTAAACTTTAAACGTCAAATTTAAACAAACTATTTCACACCAATTTTATTAGGTATTACTTATAGTTTGCTAAATTTATTTGAATTTTGTAGGATAAATGTGTAATGTTTCTCATACTTAAAAAAAAAGGAGCTAAACATTTCGTATCAACACACAACATTGAATTGTTTATGACCTTCAAAACATAACTAAATGCATTGATTTTTAAATGTCATTTACAAAAACAAAAGTTAATGAAATAAACTTTGCTAAAATAAATAATCAGTATTATAATGTCATTATAAATAAATACATGCTGAAATTTAAATGAAAATTTACGACTGTTTAAAATAAAAAATATAACTCATTGTGCCTTATTTTTTTACAAATAATGAGAACGTTCAAAAATTATCATTTAGATATACATTATGGCGTCATTCTGAACTGATTTATATCACTAAAGTAAATATTCTTGAAATTTTTATTCAACATGTATCTTCTGCGTTTGTGGTGAGAGGCAGTGGTTATTTAATTCCTTTTTAAATGGCCTTCTAATGCTCTTTAAATGAATATTAAATTTGCTGAGAGAAATGAGATTATTTGATTGTTCGCATTAATTTTTTTAGAAAGAGGCACTAGGCGTTCTTTTTAATTTAAAAATCACACGTTGTTTTCCATTTACATTTGGGAATATACTAATGAAAAAATTACGTTTTAATAAAGTACGTCTGGACGAATATTTTGTTTAATGCTTTTTTTTAATTGTATGAGTACATATACACAAATTCCATGGTTTGATGCATTCTTCAAATTTTTAGGGAGTTTCTTTTAAATTTAGCAAAACATAACTTTAGTCATTCTTAAACAAACTTTTTAAAAGGTCTTGATATATTTTTAAGTATAAACTATAGTTTTTTTCACATTTAAAATGTTTTACTATTTTTTTTTCTGAGGCCCAGTGGCTTAGTGGTAGGGCTTCGCATTGCCACGCCACAGGTCCGGGGATCGAATCCCGGATTGGGCGAGGTTGACCCATCCTTTCATCTCTGAAGTGGGTCGATAAAATGGGTACCAAGCATGCTTGGGAACTAAACACTGGGGGTTCCGCGTGAGGCTGACCACCTTACCGGGACATATGCCTAGCACCCAAAAGCCCTAGGTCACGAAAGATGAAATGGGCACGGCAGGCCTTGGCCCAGTAATAGGCTGTTGCGCCGAGTAGTAGGAGTATAGTTTTTTTCACATTTAAATTTTTTTACTAAGTGTTTGAAATTATGTTGCAATATATTAAGTTTTAAGACCTTTAGATATTTACGCTGGATATGTCTTTAACATTTTATATTTGTTTGAGATATACGTTTGTTTAATATGCTTTCAATTCATATTAATCCATATATTAAAGTTAAATAATTTACCGTTTTCAAAACTTTCTTTCTGTATATAATTATTTTATTTCATATATATAATATTTTAGATGCAATTCAAATTTCTCGATGGAATTGGTTCCGTCAATATTTGTTGCATTTCTGCGAAAACAAAAACTAGTTATAAAGACAAATATTTATTATACGGCAATTGTTGCCCATAAGCCATAAATATATAAGAATCATGTTATCAATAAAAATGTCAGCATTAATAATTACGTCTATAGCCGCTCAGTTTTCTGGGGAAATAATAATTTCCGATTATTTTTTTCATCGGTGGCAATGGTTCATTTAATCAATAGAACGAAAGAGTTTTGTTTCGGATAAAATGTTGAGTGTTACGCAGGTTGTAATTAGCGTGCCATGAAAAATCGCGAAACTGCTAAAGAAGATTCCTGAAAATACAGAGTGTCAGTAAAAGAATGTCCGTGTTTCAAATTGTAATATAGTATTGTGGTTGAAGTGTAATTGTAATGTGGTTGAAGGTGACAATTAAAGAATAAATCCAACAGTTTCAGATAAGCGCATGCACTCATACCGCTACATCGTTTTCACAGTTGCAGTGTCATCTATTCAAAATGGCGACTTCTAGGCGTAAAGCGTTTTGCGTTCTACAATTTGCTAAGAGTGATTCCGTATCACTAAAAGTGCACACATTGAGCACTTATAGGAAAAACTAGGTTAGTTTTCCTTCAATATCATGTATGATTTGTTATATTTAGTATAAAATAAACTCCTGTAATATACCATTAAAACTCGGACATTCTTTTACGGACACCCTGTATTGTTTTGCTACCAATCGAACAGATTAAAAATCAGTAATGAATTTGTATTCATTCAGAATTTATGTGTCCCACTCATAATTTGAAGCATGAACATTAGTTTAAAAATAACTTGGCGCTCAGAAAATATATTTTCATATATATTATGTTGCGACAATTTAAATTGTTAAAATGTCATTTTAGCTGCCCCTAACTTAGTTAAATCAATGTAATAAAAGTTTTTCATTTTACATATTTCAAAGAAAAATGATTTATAACATTAAAGATAAATAATGGTACATGATATTAATGTAAGGAAACCATTCTGTGTAACTCGAAATAAAATGAAAAAAATTCCCCTTTATGGAATGTCTAGTTGAAATCCTGTAAGACTTTGCAAAATATCCAGACGTGTGAAATTTAGTGGTGCATTTTAATTATGCTGTCCTTCAACTCAAATATTTATACGCTTCGGTAATTTAAGTTTCTTAATTGTTAAAATGACACTTTTCGAAGACATCTTTCTAAATTCTTAACAACGGCGTTTAACAATTTTGTTTTTGAATAGACCCCTAAGCTGTGTACGTATAGAATTGTATACGTATAGAAACTATATACGATGAATAAATATTTATTTATCCATTTTTGGCATTGCGATTTATAAATAACAAAAGTAATTTTGAAGTTGAAATATTTTATATAATTTCAATAACTTATAATATTAAATTATATGAAGGGTATAGTTTCAAAACTCCCATTTTATTACTAAGATATAGAGTTCGGCTCCTTCATCGGCGACTTTTAACAATAGTCAATTCAATTGAATGAAGTCGTAACGATATAAGCTCTGGTCCATTCATCATTTATATTGAAGTACATTACAGTCCCGGTTATCCGAAATTCGACTTAACTGAGAAGCTTCGGTATTTTTTTGCTAAAATATGAAATGTACGCATAAACGCCTAAATAAAAAAAAATCGTACTTACAAAGTTTTTATTTCTCAAAATATGCAGTAATTTTTTTTACCGCTCAATTTTGGTTCGTTTTAAAGCAACCCTGTCCTACCTTTTTTTTAAAAAAAAAAGAACATCTGAAGTAGTGACTTCATATTGCGCTTCTATGTTTCTAACGGCCTGATCTAAGAGATTTTTATAACTTCCGTATTCAAAATGTTGCACTTGTTAGACTCAGGCTCATCTTCATTATCGGTTTCGTTTTCGTTCCGGGTTACTGGTCATTTTTCTAGGCGTGAGGTGGATGATTCCCGATTATCCGAAAATTCCTATGGAATCTCGATTAACCGAAAGTGCTCCGGTAACGTACCTTTCGGATAAGCAGGGACTCTACTTTATGTTCGTTTACAAATACACTCTTCAATGAGTGTTTCAAATGTTAATAATGTTGTAAGTCAAGTTCAAATAACTGTTTCTTATGTTAAAACAATTTTGTTTAAATATAATTGAGACATGTTTTGTATTGTTAGTTTTATCAGTTTGCAAAAAAAAAAGATTTTAATGATATTTACAATCACACACTTTAATTGTTTAACAAAATATTAAATTCTACTTTATATTAGCAACAAGAATTCAATCCATAAAATAAATAAAAAACCAATGTGAGTAACTAAAGTTCTTTTAATACAACTTATAAAATTTCTCTTTTTAAAAAAACAAATTTACAGAATGGATTTTTAGATTGAAGGCCGTTTATTATTAAAAATATAGAACTGTCTGTCAAAAACAGTTGTCGCGGATTGAATATGTAACACATTTCACTTGAATATCTAAAATCGATAAATCCTTTAACCATTACATAAAAACTTTTCAAAATACGAATTGTTAGTAAATACCAATAAAAAAAGTTTGTTTTCGGTTTGAAATTTCATGATATGTCTCGCTAAAAAATGTTTACCTTGATATATTTGCTACATTTTTTAAAAGTAACCTCTAAATTTCTTGTTGTTGGGAATCAAGTTAGGAAAATATAATTTGTTGACTTAGTGTATTTATTGATGTAATATTGTATCTTTCAAGAATCTAGTAGATTTTTAATATATGTAGTTTATTTTAAGGAGTAAGTCATGATATAGTTTGGATGGTGTTATACAAAAACGACTCAACCCACAAAAACCTGATTTTGAGATAATGGGCTTTAAAGTCAACAAACTCTGGCAAATCATGAGCTCTATATCAATATACCAATGATATGTTACCATGAACGCAATATTTAAACTTATTTTCTCATGTGTTTTTCAATAAAAAATTTCAAGTGTTTCTTTATAAAAAAAATAAAAATGTTGGATGAATGCTTTTTGCTTTATAGGTTATTAAGGAATGGAGGGTTAAAAAAATAAGGTAACCCACATTATTAATGATGAATCATGTGTTTTATTGATAAAAAAAATGCTGTACAAAAAATCAGTCTTTCAGAAATAATTAAAATTGTTTAAAAGATATTAATCCTCATCTTCATCAATGTCAAAGTCCACATTTGAAACTCCCAAACCGTCAACATCATCTGAAAATTCCCCCCGTTGAGCAGTTCTCAAGAAATTATAAAAAATATTTTAATTCTTGTGGTACTAGCTTCAAAATTTCTTTGAGGTCTTTGATCTTTTCTTTTGACAGTGGTTTACCCGTTGGCCATAAGGAATCCAACTGTATATCTTTAAACGACTTGTGTTGTCGACCTTTCTTCTTTTTTTCTATATCTATTATCTGCACGTTTCCTTCTGTTGTGCTAGTTTTCATGTAGAGCTTGAAGGGCTCACTTTTCAAAATTTTGATCTCATGGGTCTTACCTTATAAATTATAAACAATAAACGTTCAATGTTTTCAGTAAATAGTTCAAGAATGAAAGAATCGATACAATGAATTCATTTTGAGGAGTGGATCGAAACTGAATCGTTCACTTAAACGAATCGTTTTGCCCACCCCTAGTGGGTATGTGGGTTGATACAGTTGCTTGAGTGTTTGTTGCAAAATAGCTTTCAAACATCAAACTGTTGGATGAGTGTTTTGTAGCTTCACTCAGTGGTTGAATGTTTTTTACTTAATGGTATATTGAAGATTCAAGGATTGTGGGTTAAAATGTTATCTGTATTAGTCCTTGAAACGCGGCCTAAATCATTTTTGCTTAATGTAGAAAGCAACATATTTTACCATCAGAGTTGGATAACTCATTTTTTTTATGTTTTGTGGGTTAACTCCTTTTTGCGTAATACCATCCATTTGTACTCGTATAAAAAAATAAAAATAATAGTACAAATTTTAAATTTAATTTTTGAAATTTTATATTGGGCTAACGCCCAATATAAAATTTCAAAAATTAAATTTAAAATTTGTACTATTTTTTAATGGTACCGTTAAATACCATTTAAATACCATAAAATACCATTAAATACCATTTTATCAACTGTCTTATAGTACAGATATTGTGAAAATTTTATTTAACACAAACAAAATTTTCCAATATTATTTTATAAGCTGAATTAAGACTATACGAATCGTATAGGATTTAAGAAACAACTTAATAAATTCTTCTTCGGTAAATGTATAAGACATTTTGCAGTAAAACAAAGGTTGGAATGGACAAGAAATTTCAAAGAAATTGACAGGTTTTTTTTATATAATTATAATACACAAAGGTTGTGCATTTTTACCGTTCAATACCTGAAATAGCACTAAAATTACGTCTTCCTAAACCTTAATTTTTTCAAATCTTAGTGTAAAAATACTTTTAAATTGTATAAAATATATTTATATAAAAAAAATATATTTATATAAAGAATATATGCATATTTTTTTCGGGAGTGAAGAGGATAGGTATTAAAATACCCTGGAAAATAGGATATCTCATTTCCTGCAGAAAGCCTTTGTTATACAGGGTGTCCGTAAAATAATGTCAGAGTTCTGTTACTCTGGTCGCCTCGTTCACCTGATATCACGCCTTGTGATTTCTTCCTTTGGGGCTTCTTAAAAGATCTTGTCTACGTTCCACCCCTACCCCACGATTTACCAAACTTAAAAGGTAGAATTGCACAGGCTTCCATTACTCCGGACTTGCTGCAGACAGTATGGGAAGAATTGCATTTTCGTTTGGATGTGTGCCGTATCACTAAAGGCGCACACATTGAGCACTTAGGAAAAACTAGGTTCGTTTTCCTTCAATGTCATGTATGATTTGTTATATTTAGTATAAAATAAACTTCTGTAATATACCATTAAAACTCGGACATTCTTTTACGGACACCCTGTATGACCTTTACGTTCTTGAGTACAACTGATTTCGTATTTTAAATCACACTAATTATTGGCGAAAGATTGCTGAACAACATGCTCCTTTTTTCAATTTGAGATAAGTTTGGAATTGTTCCAAAATCTAATCTCTAACCGACCGATTCTTTCCCTTGGATATAAGTCTCCACTAATTGCTTGGAAAGTTTATGACTACAAGTTTGGCATCTTGAAATTAGGAGCAATTTTTTTATTCTTAATTTTATTTGAGTAGAATATATTTAAGAATTCTGTAAATTTTTATGGTCAGCAATTTGTCTAATCATTTATTGAAAGTACGATCAAAAACATCCTTATATAAATATAAGGAAAAAATTGCAAATTATTTAAAATTACCAGTTCTTCAGACGACTTCATATTAGCAACACTCAATGTTATTACGAAACAAAATCTTTGAAATCTTTTAAGTTACTATAACTTCTTTTCATGATCCCGAAACTACATCTTATTTTTTAAGACACTTCTACAAATCCACTTTCAAGTGCACAAAGTATAAAAATCCCCCTGTCTCTTTTATTTTTTTTTAAGAATTGGGGCTGATTTTAGTAAAAAGCACTAGTCCGTGATTTTTAGTGATTATAGCGAAGTATCTGATATCCTTTCTAGTGATTAATAAGGTTTTCGTGATACGGTAACGGACTAGCTGAACTCGGGAAGTTGATATTTGGTTTGTCAAAGATTTAACCTACACTGTTAAAAATTGTGTGCTTGGTTTCACCATGATATTAGTTCCTAGTAGCTGCAACGGCTGTGTGGTGAAACGTTCCACCATATGTTTGGTATTCGGTTGAACCACTTCTCAGGTTTTTGTTTCCAAATCCAGAAAAATGGTTCAAAGAAAAACCGAAAAAAAAGGTGAAACATTTCACCACACAGCCGTTGCAGCTACTAGGAACCAATATCATGGTGAAACCAAGCACACAATTTTTAACAGTTTACATTTAATAAGGTTTTTGTAAACTAATCGTTGTTAATATAATTATCTAATATTAATTAATATAATAATTTTGTAAAATAATAGAGAACTCAAAGAGAGGATATGGGAAAAATGAACTCAGCCAAAACTCATTATTTTTTTGTAATTCAAAGACTATGACAACTAACAGTTAAATATTTTAAATCTTTTATAATTATTCAATGAACTACGTTTTTAAAAGTATTTTATTATTCATGAAAATAAGTGTGTTTTATGTTGGCTGTTTTTTTATTGGCTTAAAATATTCTTATGCCAAAAATATTAGACCCATATTCTTTTTTTCAAATACCCCATAAAAAGGGAGAAAAATGCATTTTAAAATTAGGACGAAAAATTACGTCCGAAAACGCTTTGTGGCTGTCACGTGGTATCTATGACGTCACTAGTAACTATAAACGAACTTTGAAACACCATTTTGGAATCTACTTTAAGCAAATTGAAATTAATTTTTTTTAATAATTATTTTATTTTTATTTTTTTAATTTATTAAAAAAATATTTTGAACCCAAAGGGGTACATAACATTTTACCCAAATGTAACATTTTTATTTTTTGGTATTTAATAATAACTTTAGCAAAAAGAAATATATCAATTATAGTTAAATATTCCGAAGAAATTAAATATTTATTTATACATAGACATTTCATTTATTTATAAAAATTTATTTCATAACAAAATTACTTTATACTTAAGCAAATCATTTATACATACAAGTATTCATTTGAATCTGAAAAATATCCTTTTTCTATTGAACAATATTCTAAATTAAACGGCCCAAAACAATGCCAACGTTTAAACAATGCCTTTATTAATGTTTTTTTAAAATCAGATGTAAAGTTGGTATCCACTACAAAACTTTATTAACAAGAAGTTCTTAAAGAACTAAAATAGCCTACTTTCCTGTTACTTAAATATTTACTGAAATTCTAATCGGGAAACAACTAGGTTCATAACAGTAAGTACCATCAACAATCGTTTCTACACTAGATTTACACACATTAGAAAAAAAAATCGCTGAACACAGCATCCAGCTACAATTTAAACTTCTAAAAGCCAAAATCAACTATTTTCCTTTTCATTCTTTCACAAATAACTTAATATTATTTATCGTCTGCCCGATTTATTTGTAGTTCGAAGAATAATTAAATATTTATTTATAACAAAAATAATGAAACTACTCCAAACTGCATTAAAAAAATAAATGTAAACTAAAACTAAGCAGAATTGTATGCAAGAAATGCCTTGCCACTTTCTTGGTAAACAATAAATGATCAAAGAATCACATTGTGCTACATTTTATGACTTAATTCCAAAATGATTCATGAAAAAATTATTTTGCTTCAAATATTTTTAAATAAAGTTTCTCATACCATTGTTAATTTGGCAACAGTGATTTAAATGCTCAAAATTGCATTTCAATGCTAATTCAATGGGAAATTCGCCGACATATAGAAGATTTATGTCCGTCCGGAAGTACAGACAGGCGGACAAAAAGTATGAAAGTTGGGTTTCTGAGGTCATAGCTTTCTAACAAAAAAAAAGAAATTTTAAGATCCGAATGATAGAACCGATTTTGGAAGGGGGATACGGACGGAAGACGGACATCGACCGCATGTCAATACCTTTTTTTTCATTTTTTTATTCTTTCGAATTAAAAAAAAGAAAAACAGGCTAAATATATCCTTTTTCTATTGAACAATATTCTAAATTAAACGGCCGAAAACAATGCCAAAGTTTAAACAATGCCTTTATTAATGTTTCTTTAAAATCAGATGTAAAGTTGGTATCCACTACAAAACTTTATTAAAAATATATAAACCTCAATTTTGATGAAATTGTTTGTTACATTTTTATCAAACCAATCCTGAGAAGTATGACGAAAAATAAGTTTTTGGATGTTTCGGGATATTTTTCTTCGAGATTGGAAATGTAATTGCTCTTTAAAGTTGGGAAAATTCTTTTAAAACCAGTTCTAGTTTTGATGAATTAAGATGTTCCATGTTTGACATGTAATTCCTTATCACATGATTTTTGCAGTCTTTATATATAATTCCTTCTAAGAATCGAACTAGAGTTTAAAATTATTGCTTTGTATTTTGTTCTTATATCATGATTTTGATTGTTTTGTCACATTTCATTCAGGATCTATGTAGAATTATAGGCGGCGGCTTTTTTTCTGGCTATTAAAATACACTGCTCAATAGAATCAGGGGAATGCATGGTTTAAACCCTTTCACCCCCAATGATTCCATATGGAATCATCAGCTTGCGATTTTTTTTCTCTCTAAGTTGAGCTCGCACTTATTTATCGTTAGATGGAAGAATCATGTCTTTTGAAGAATTAAATAATGTTTGTTTTAATTGAATGAAAATATGAAAAACACGATAAAATAAAATTTACTCCCAAAAAATTTTATGAAATAAATTGACCCTAAATTCTTCACGATTCTATTCTTAGATGTTTAAAAATTGATTTTAACTTTTTTTTAACAAATAAAGTTTTGAAAAATTATTGTTATAATTTATTCAAAATTTATTATTCCAATTTTTTCCCCCTTAAATTAATTTTTTTAACTACAATTGTAGTTAAAAAATTAAGATTTCCCCCCCTAATTTTTACCTTCTCATTCTGAACGCAAAATGAATCTATTTCACAAATTTGAGATATTTAGAATAAAAAATAAAACGTTGGAACTGAAAGTGTTAACAAAAGTACGCAAAGTGCTCCCCTAAATGTTTTGAGCAGTGTAAGTTGATAACATTTTCATGCTTAAAATTCTCTAAATGCTGCTTTTATCGATATATATGATAACATAAAAGAACTTAGTTTGTGGGTGCCCTAAAATGCAAGAAAAACCCCAAGAATATTTAGTTAAGAAATTAAAACATTCCTTTATTTACCATTTGAATACTTGTAAGTAAACTACATAGTTTAGAGTTTATTGTGGTCGCGGTTTTATTCCATAACTAATAACAAAAAAAAATCAATTTCAAATGATGTTACAAGGTAGAACAAAATGTCAACAAAATGTCAACAACAGTTTCGATAGAGTTTGTCTGTTATTTTTCACTTACGAAATCGTTTCAACGGTTATTTTCTTTTCAAATGAAAATTCGACCATTCGATAATAATTTAAATTACGCCAAAAACTATTGAGAAACGTCACCACCACGTATCGGGAAAACGATTCTCGTGGTCCAATCAAAACATTCATCACACTATCGACCAACCAATCAAAACATTCCATCTTATTATCGAACAACCAATCACCGTACCAGAATCTACTTACCTCGACAACATTAAACGTCCGGTCTTGGACAAAAGGTCATTCTTCAAAATAAGACAATTACCTCGCTAGTGGCTGTGTCGAGACAAATTTAATTAAAGGTAGAATTCTTAGTTCACTACGGATTGCAGTCTTGTTCTTAGTAGTAGTTGTTGGCTTAGATAAAAATCCCACTAAAGAGAGATGCTTGGTGTGCCGACTTGGTTGAGTTGAGGTGAAACATCATCACACTAGCGCGCTACACGAAGGGGTGAAGTGATGAGCCGATACTAAAGAGCCTAAATAAAAGTACGAACTAGTACTTCGTACAAGTATATAGGAGTGGCGACACTCTTATATACTTGTACGAAGTACAAATTCGTTCTTTAATTTAGGCTCACTAGCCGATACCTGAGTAGGCACCCAACTCAACTGTGCGACTTGGATAAACGCCGAGAAGGTTAACGTTTCGGGTACAGGGCTTGTCTAAGCCATATTATAAAGGGATCATGCTGGACCAAAAATATCGTGCCCATAAATATGACTGTGTCTATGGGATTAGTGTATATAAATCTTAAGTGTTTTAAGGTCTTATCGCAATTTACGATGCTCCTATGAATATTATTGTTTGCAAGCTCAGACGTAATTCATCGCAACTTGACCACTGTTTAACACATTTACGACGACTATTTGAATAACATTAACAGCTTCATTTCCGAATTAAAACTTTAACTTAAAGCTTTTAAAATGTGTTTTTCGTCTAATTTAATTTGTTCTACGTACATTGTCAAGGAGTATCATCTTCATTTGTCTTATACAGGGTGTCCGTAAAAGAATGTCCTAGTTTTAATGGTATATTACAGGAGTTTATTTTATACTAAATATAACAAATCATACATGATATTGAAGGAAAACTAACCTAGTTTTTCCTATAAGTGCTCAATGTGTGCGCCTTTAGTGATGCGGCACACATCCAAACGAAAATGCAATTCTTCCTATATTGTCTGCAGCAAGTCCGGAGTAATGGAAGCAACAGCCGGTGTAATTCTACCTTTCAAGGTCATTGAGCTAGAAGGGAAACTGGAGAGAAGTGTCAGCGAGCCGAAAACCCACTTACACCCTTTTGAGCGAACAGGGCAGAAAAGGACTATTTTCCCTACACTTGTATGCAATGCTTGTATGAGACCCCTCTATCATATTGACTTGTGCTTCCAAATGTATTTTAACATTTTTAGTTCGAAATAAATTAACTTTCTTTAACTTTAAATTGCAACTTTTTTAAACAATAACCATGTGGATCACTAACTAAGAACCAGCGAAGACGAACCCAATAGCGAAATAGGCGATTTTCTAAGTTTTCTGCCCGGTACGTTTCTGCTGCAGTGCCGTGTATTCCTGCGCTTTTCGTTATTGAACCTGCTCGTTTGCTGCCCTGTTTAGTGAATCACACACCTCACTCCACGTTTCTTCTAGCTCAATGTTCAAGGTTGGTAAATCGTGGGGTAGGGGTGGAACGTAGACCCGATCTTTTACGAAGCCCCAAAAGGAAGAAATCACAAGGCTTGATGTCAGGTGAACGAGGCGGCCAGGGTAACAGAACTCGGAGGGCCCGGATGGCCGAGTGGTTTGGATCGCAGACCATTACGCTAGCAGTCTGCGCGCTGTAACGGGTGCGGGTTCGATTCCCGCCTTCGCCCTGGGTGTACTTTTCCTTTCTCTGTGACAGTAAAAAATTCTTTCTGTGTTTGTCTTACTTGACGAAGGCTTATAAGCGGGTCTCTGATCAAGCACACAAGCTGGAATATATATGTAACATACCCTACCCTACCCCTAACAGAACTCGGACATTCTTTTACGGACACCCTGTATTATATTTGTTTAGATAAACTTATTGTCTTAAAAACTAGGTTTTATACTAATTTTCTTGAAAATGATCGTTAATAGGTTAAAACCAACTAAAATTTATTCGTCATCTTTTTATGAATTCTACCTATCATATAGATCGTTGTTTCTTGCTAAAATTAAATTTAAAGTACTATACAAAGTAGGGTAGGGTAGGGTTGATACATATATATTCCGGCTTGTGTGCTTGATCAGAGACCCGCTTATAAACCTTCGTCAAGTAAGACAGACACAGAAAGAATTTTTACTGTCACAGAGAGAGAAATTACACCCAGGGCAAAGGCGGGAATCGAACCCGCACCCGGTACAGTGCGCAGACTGTTAGCGGAGGCAGCTATCTTAACCACTCGGCCACCCGGGCCCCAAAGTAGTTTATATTATCTATTATCTAAATTGATTTGTTATTTTCAAGTTCCAGTTAATGACCGAAAGAGTTTTAGAAAAATATATAGTGGAAAGTTATACAGATCAATTTTGCATCCAATGTCCAATTTTGTGAAATAAATTAAATAACAGTGTCCTATATCTCGGTATATTAAATAAAATATCGAATTGCTAATTGATTTATACCAGGCTTTCGTTCGCAAAGAACGCAGGTTCGTTTCGTTTTAGGAATTACCTTCAAAATTTAAATCTAGGGGGCGTTAGCCTTTTCCTAAGTCGAAATAGTGCAGCTCTTGGTGCGACGATGTATGTCGCCCTTAACGGTTGAGTTGGGTGCCTACTCAGGTGTCGGTTCGTCACTTGACAGTGCTTCTAAATAGGGTATTTGACTAAAAAAATTTTATTGGCTCAAAATATTCTTATGCCAAAAATATTAGACCCATATTTTTTCTTTTTTTCAAATGCCCCATAAAAAAAAGGAGAAAAATGAATTTTATAAAATAGGTACTGACTAAATTTTTTTATTGCTTAAATATTCTTATGCTAAAAATATTAGACCGTATTTTTCTTTTTCAATACCCCATAAAAAGGTAGAAAAATGAATTTTAAAATTAGACGAAATCACTCCCGAAAACGCTTCCTGGCTGTCACGTGTATCTGTGATGTCACTAGTGACTATAAACAAACTTTGAAACCAATGGAATCGATTTTAGGCAATTGAAATATCCGCTCTGTAAAAAGCCTTACATTATCTCAATATTATTATTTAGAGTAAATTAGATTAATCAAGTTTAATCAGAAAACAAAAACTCACCCGGTTTGTTTATAGTTACTAGTGACGTCCCCAAAGCGTGTGTTTGTGATCACGTGATGATCACGTGAAAAAATGCCTTTTTAAAATGATTTTTTTTATGATTTAAAGATTTATTTTGCAAAAAAATTATATACATTTGTTATTTTAACTTTCAACATAATTTAAAATATTGGAAGGTATTTTGGCGATCAGAAGTACCCTATTAGGTCGAAACATTACGCTCCGAAAACGCTATTATGGCTGTATAAGTGAGTATCTATGACGTCACTAGTACATAAAAACTTGAACACAATTGGATCTACTTTAAGCCAATTTGAACTATCGCTTCTGTAAACCTCCTTCTTATCTAATATCTATTAATCTAATTAGTATCCTTTAATTGCAAGCAAAAACACACACGGTTGTTTATATATACTAGTGACGTCGGCCAAATCGACGTGTTTGTGAACACGTGACGTACCAATGAAAAATAAGCCATTTTAAAATGATTTTTATCAATTATTTAAAGATTTATTTTGTAAAAAAATATATACGTTTGTTATATTTGGGTTCAAACTATAATTTAATTAATATTGGAAGGTATTTTAGCGATATAGTCAAGTACCCATTATTACGCCCGTCGCCAATAACCCTAGTGTAGCTCTAGTGCGACGATAATTCAAACTAATTTAAGTTGAAATACGCTTTCTAACATTCCCAATGGTGGGATTGGCCTTTGCTTACGCAATTAAATAGAATCTTCTAGAACCGCGTATTGTCGGAAATGCGGTATCTAGACTAATGGGCTAGTATTCGTTGGTAAAGGGGTCGACCATTGAAACTTGGATCCCTTGTTTCGGTTGCCTTTAGGGTATTTTATTAAGTGACAAGCTGGTTATACAATGTATTTAAAGAACATTTTGTGGTCTTAACCAATTGGTGAAAATGGTTGTGGCGTAAATGTTTCTCCTTCAGGTGAAATTTTGCATAGATATCACAGTTAAAGTATTAGATTGGCAGATCACGTGACCTCCAATGCCAACGACGGGACGCGCATGGAGGCCAAATAAGAGGGCAAAATGGTCAGTGTTGCTGCCACTTTAAGGAGAAAAATACTACGAAAAAATACCATTTAATTCTAAAATTACAAAAAAAAATATCGTAAAAATACTAGCTGCATTTTGGAATCTTTTTAATTACTTCAAATCCTTTTCTAGTATTTTTTGTACTTTTAGAATTAAATGATATTTTTTCTTAGTATTTTTCTCCTTAAAGTGGCAGCAACACTGGCCATTTTGCCCTCTTATTCTGGTCTCCATGCGCGTCCCGTCGTTAGCATTGGAGGTCACGTGATCTGCCAATCTAATACTTTAACTATGATATCTATGGTCTTAACCTATTGATGAAATTGGTAGTGGCGTAAATGTTTCTCCTTTAGTCGGAATTTTGAAACCCTTGTCTAAAATTGATTTATTTTACTTGAACAATGTTTTAGAGAGTTTTCTAATTGTTTTTAAAAATTAAAATTTAAATAAATCACAATTTTTTTTATGAAACAAAAATTGCATTTTTGAAATTTTAGATACTTTTACAAGATTGCAATAAATTATTCTCAAGCCCCTATTAGTGAATCTATGTGTCACAGAGCACTAAATGGAGTACCGATCGAAGACAAGGCTGAAATGAAAGGTAGAAGGAATACGTCACGTGAAACAAGCCAATTAAAAATCATTTCGTTTATTATGGTTGAAATTCACGAGTTCCGTCACTAATTGCCCTTATGTAACTTTAATCTAAGATGTGGCATTTAAAATTTACGTCACTTTAAATTTTCGTCTTTCTATCCAATTAATTACCAACACGTCATATTCCCGGTGGCATTTATTGCATTTCCCAAGTAAGACTGCTAAAATCAACGACATGGATAAAGAAAAGTGATAAGTTTGTCGTGCAAAAAGACCGGTTAGTTTGGGGCCAATATTAATCCCTTAATTGACAAAAAAGGTTGCTGTATTTGGAGACTTAGCACCATTTTTGGCGAAAAATAATAAAACTAAATGACAAAGAAAGTTGGTTTTTTTGTATTATTACGTCTATTATTTTCCAACAAAATTATCACCAAACACTAGGTATCAGTATGATTTTTAATAAATATAATAATAAATATTTTATAAGTATTATAATAAAATAATAGTCAATTTAAAAACACTTATAAAAACGTAAGTAAAAACAAACTGACGCATTATAATTAAATAGAAAATAATATAAATAGAAAATACATAACGATACAATTTTTAATTCAATAATAAAATATAAATAAAAATTGTTCATGAAAAATAATGTGCCTAGGGAATTGGCGAGCGTACGCAGGTCAAAAGGATAATACAAAAGTACCTGAAAATTTTATGTGGGAGTTATCTACAATAATAAACAAGTAGGTGTGTTTTGTTACAGAATCTGTCATTTAAACCGTTTCCACACAGTATTTGTGCTCGACAATAAACACACTATTTATACATCTCTGAAAAAAATCGCCAAACAGGGCCTCCAACTTATAATTTATTTCTAATGCAAACTTTTAAACGCCAAAATTAACTATTTTCATTAATCTTCTTTCGCAAATTAATAATTACTCATCATCGTTTGCTGAATTTGTTTGAAATTCGAAAAATAATGATGCAACTTTTTGGTAAGAACAATCTTCCATTTGCCACGTTTTCTTTTCCTTTTTTCGCCAAATACGTTGCCAAATTCTTACCTAAAAGCGTTAAATTATTATTTTTAAAAAAAATTATAAACTGGTTTATTGTTCGAAGGCCATTGTGCTAAATCTGTATAATAAGAATGTTTGTAGCTATATCTCTTTTCTCGACAAATTCTTACCAAAAAATGCGCCAAATGAGCTAAAAGGTTTTATATGTTTATGAAGGAAATTACGATGACTTTTATGCGTGGTTGTTATAGCGTATTTTTTATTTTGGATTTTTAAGGTAGTATAAGTAACAGTACTTTATACTTAAGAATGAACGGAAACAATAACAAGTTTTTTTTAATCCTAGAATGGATTAAATGGTGCATATACTTGGATCAATTATAACTTTGTTTTGATCGTGCGGAGAACGGGTATTTATTTGCTAGTCTGTAATAAATATTGCATTTTAATTTCAATATAATTACAAAAAAGTATTTAATAATAATACAAGTTAGCTCAAGTTATTTAAATATTTTACAGTGTGTTGAAATAGAATGCACGCCAAAAGTCTTTTTTTAAAGCCCACTTGACTTTCTAAGGATGTTTGTAACTAGTTTAGGTTTGCAAATACTCGGTCTTCTTATTTTGAAGTTTTTGCTCAAAACTAGATTGCAATCTTGACACAATTCCCACACTTGACGCTACAGAAACAACTTCAAAGCGCCTACGACAACGTAACCGTTAAATGCAAAAGTCGAATTGGCAATTTCCCAACTGGGCTTCTTAACAACAGTATTTTAGTTAAAGAATAAGCCTGCGAGAAAATCTTTCTATTGACTTAACCAGTTTTCTAATTCAGCGGTTCAGCTCCACCCGAAACCCCGCTTTTAAAGATTTGTCAAGATTTGGGCGTAATTTTCTGACTTTTAGTTGCAGGAAACGAAATGACATTTCAAAATAGTTTGTATTTCTGGTTGTATTTGAGCGTCAGATTACAAAATCCCTGTGGTACGGATGTCAGATGTTAAGCGGAAATGTTTAGAATGAATGTGAAGGTTTTTAATTAGCTTCTGTACATTCATAAGCTTTGTAAAAGATGCTTTGATAAGTTTTTATTGATAGAATATAATAAACATATATTTAGAATAATTGTTTAAATAGTATATTTGTTGTTTTGTCTATTTGTTGGGAAAATGTTTGGTATGAATATAACGGTTTTTAAATTTGAGTTTAGCACAATTAAATAAATGTCCATTTGTTGTGAAATAAATACGTTCTTGAGAAATGCAGTTACTATGAAAGATTAATTGGTCAGAATGTATAATTAAAATGTTTATTTTCATATAAAAATATATTAAACACTAGCAAACTTATACCCGTTCTTCGCACGGAATAAAAAAATATCAAATAGATTCCAAATATGTGTACCATATACCCTGTTATAGGATCATAAACTTATTATTGTTTCCGCTCGTTATAAATTATAAAATCCCGTTTCATTGCCTTAAAATTCCAAAATGAAAAATACGCTATAAAATGCACTCATAAATGTCATCACAATTCCCTCATAAATACATAAAACCTTTTAGCTCATTTGGCGCGTTTTGGGAAATAATTTGGCGAGAAAATAGATATAGCTACCCACACCCATTATACAGCTCTAACACAATTACCTTCGAACAACCGACCAGCTTATACATTATTTATAAAAGAAATTGCTTATTTGGCGAATTTTAGTTAATAATTTGGCGAATTTGGCAACGTAATTGGGGAAAAATAAAGACATAAAACACTAATAGCTCTAGTGCGATGGCCTTTATTAACCTTCATAGTTCAGTAATAGCTTAACTATATACATTTATTGCTTAAATATGCATACATGCAATCAACATAAAAATCAATGAAAAAAAATCATCAAATAAACCCACAATAAAATCCGGGAATGAAGACTGGCGGAATTACGTCACTTGAAACATGTCAATTATTTTTCAAGTAATGAATTTAGTTTCTGAAAGTAATGGCCAAAGAATAAAATAAACATTTTGAATTTTAAATGTTTTCGTTAAAAGTTTTATTTAATTTTTTCATCCGATGGCATCAGGAAAGAGAAAAAATAATCGGATTTAAAGCGAAAGTGGTGTATTTTTTCCAGAAAATTCGATTTTTCTCAAAAAATGGAACAAATATGAAAAATCTAAGCCTCAGGTGCACACGTTCATATTAAAGGGAATCTATCTTAAAAATTTCGAATTTCTGAGGGCAGTATAAGTAGGTCTTTTACGATCCGAAGACAGACACACAGACAGACTCTTTCTTTTATTATTATAGACTAGCAAATTTATACCCGTTCTTCGCACGGAATAAAAAAATATCAAATAGATTCCAAATATGTGTACCATATACCCTGTTATAGGATCATAAACTTATTATTGTTTCCGCTCGTTATAAATTATAAAATCCCGTTTCATTGCCTTAAAATTCCAAAATGAAACGGTTGCGTTGGGTGCCTACTCAGGTGTCGGCTCGTCACTTGACTGTGGTTCTAAAATACGACGCCCGTCGCCAATAGCCCTCGTGCAGCTCTAGTGCGACGATAATTCAAAACTAAACCGAAATGAAAAATACGCTATAAAATGCACTCATAAATGTCATCAATTCCCTCATAAATACTAAAACCTTTTAGCTCATTTGGCGCATTTTGGGAAATAATTTGGCGAGGAAATAGATATAACTACAAACACACCCATTATACAGCTCTAACACAATGACCTTCGAACAACCGACCAGCTTATAAATTATTCATAAAAGATATTGCCTATTTGGCGAATTTTAGTTAATAATTTGGCGAGTTTGGCAACGTATTTGGCGAAAAAATAAAGACATAAAACACTAATAGCTCTAGTGCGATGGCCTTTATTAACCTTCATAGTTCAGTAATAGCTTAACTATATACATTTATTGCTTAAATATGCATACATGCAATCAACAGAAAAATCAATGAAAAAAAATCATCAAATAAACCCACAATAAAATCCGGGAATGAAGACTGGCGGAATTACGTCACTTGAAACATGTCAATTATTTTTCAAGTAATGAATTTAGTTTCTGAAAGTAATGGCCAAAGAATAAAATAAACATTTTGAATTTTAAATGTTTTCGTTAAAAGTTTTATTTAATTTTTTCAGCCGATGGCATCAGGAAAGATAAAAAATTGACCGGATTTGAGCGAAAGTGGTGTATTTTTTTCAGAAAATTAGAATTTTCTCTAAAAATGAAACAAATATGAAAAAACTAAGCCTCAGGAGCACACGTTAGTATTAAAGGGAATCTATCTTTAAAATTTCGAATTCCTGTGGGCAGTATAAGTAGGTCTTTTACGATCCGAAGACAGACACACAGACAGACTCTTTCTTTTATTATTATAGATTAGTAGATGGCTATTTGTTTTATAAATCATATTTTTTTTATCTATAGTGAGAAATTATAATTAAACTTTGGTCATTATGTAGAAAAAGCTAGTTGGTGGAATTGTAATTAATATGATTAGCTAGTAGCAACAAGGGACGTGTATCGATCAAATATTATTATTTTTTAATTTATCATCAAACTTATTTAATTATCCTCCAAACTTTTAAATAGCAACGTTTATTTCCGATTCTGGAAATCAAAACCGATGATCATGCATTTAACAATTGCTGTCTATAATTCCTTACAGCATATTTTCACTTACAAAAATTTCCCGAAAATTTTCTTTTGGCTATCTCTCTCTATCTTTGTTGATATGCTTACTACCTAAACATTTTATGTATCCATACTCTGCGAAACAAAAGTTGATTTTTAATTGTATTTAAAAGAATGTTAAAATAATATAAGGATATTTGTTGATTATTGCGCGCACCTTTATAAGCTTAGAGTAGCAAATATTAGTATAAAAAATATAACAATCTTTAATTTCATATTACAGCTTATTTTTTTCATTTACATTTGATATGCTAACATTAGTATAGAAGGTATAATAAACTTTAATTTGGTATTAAAACAATTTTTTTCTAATTTGATATTCTTATTAATTTTATATCTATTCTTTTTTACGAGAAACCTTTACTTAAGCTCCATCAAATTATCAAAAAAAAGTAGGTTTTCAACAGAATCTGTCACTCAACCCGATCCACACAACAGTTGTGTTCAACAGGAAAGAAGGCACCAAACACAGCATTAATTCTATATTAAACATTTACATGCTAAATTTAGCTTTTTTTTATTTATTTTATTTCGAAAATTCAATAATTATTACATATCGTTTGTAAAAATTAATTTATATTTTAAAGAATAAATATGTAATATTCCTCGTTTTTAAATAAAATAAAAATATTTCATATCAACATACAAAAGAATCTCGTAGTGAAATATATTTGACGTCATTTCAAACTGATCAATGTCACAAAAATAAATTTATTTTAATTTATTGTCTAAAAGAATTAAAGTTTCTCGAGCGATTGTTGCGAATGGCAATGGTGATTTAATTCTAATAAAAATGGCTTCCTTAAATTTTTTTAAATGAGCATTGCATTTTGCATTTTTTACATAATTGAAGTACTTCGAATTCGAATTCTTTTCTGAAATTTTCAATGTATTCTAATTTCGATGCGCCGAATTTTTGGGCGTATCACACTTGTCCGTATTTTTTGTAGTTTGGGCTATGAAAGTGGGTGACGGACAGACAGATGGACTGGACGATTATAATACCTTCCACTTTTTACGTTATAAACGTAGTGTGGAAGCCAAAAACTAGTAAACGGTAGTAGATGCGCATTTCTATTTTAAGTCATATTTTTTTTAATGAGAAACTATAATTAAACTGTCGGAAACCGTGTCTTTATGTACAGAAAACTAGTGGCTGAAACTGCATTTTATTTGTCTGGCTATTGGCAAAGGACAAAAATCATGTTATCATTTTTGAACTTATCCTCATATTTGCTGTCTTCCTTCAAGCCACAGTTAAAAAAAAAAATGAATTTTAAACTTAAAAAAAACTCTTGATTCCAACCTTTTAAATACTAATATTTATTTCCGATTCCACAAATCAAAAAACATTAATATTACTTTTAAAAATTGTCACTAACGGACATTTTTCGAAGTAATTCGTTTTCTCATGATGTTTATAGCCCTATCTGCCAAACCATTTATTATATACATTCGATGTTAAACGAATATTGCTTTTTACTTGCGTTGAAAGTCTTTTGAAAGTAATGTTAAAAAAACCAATTTTTTTTTTCGAATTTTGGTATCCAATTTTAAATTAAAAGTTGCAAATATCACTATAAAACATAAAGAGCTAAAATTTATACTATAACAGTATAATAAATTTTTTATAATATCGTGCAAAAAAACTAACTTTTTCAAATTAATAATCGTGGCAAAAGTGAGGCTTTTAACGAAATCGTGTTTCAAAGTTATTTTTACGCACTAGTGCGACAAAGTAAACAAGAGCATCTGATTGGTGTAAAATTCTTTATTTGAGCGTTATATTTTATTCGGCGGCTTTGTGATTGGTGTAAAATTCTTTATTGGAACGTGATTCTTTATTTGGCGTCTTATTTCCAATGCCAATCTAAGAAATACTTTTTGCACGTGTTTTTAAAATAATCATTAATATAAATAATCACTATTTATAATTTTATCGCATAAAATTTCTAATTCTAAATCCATATTTAAAAGCACCAACGTTTTCATTTTTTTCCTTCAAAAGATAATTAAGTTTTTGCCTGGTTAATTATTAATGCCAATTTAATAAATACTATTTTTTACACGTTATTATAAAAAATAGTGTATGACAACACGATGAAACTAGCCTTTTTTAAACTCGTGAATTTATTTCACTCGCTCGTGCTTCGCTCGTGAAATAATTTATTCAAATCGTCGTATTTTCCTTCAAAAGATAATTAACTTTTTGTCTGGTTAATTTTCAATGCCAATTTAATAAATACCTTTTTTTACACGTTATTATAAAAAATAGTGTATGACAACACGTTGAAAATAGCCTTTTTTAAACTCGTGAATTTATTTCACTCGCTCGTGCTTCGCTCGTGAAATAATTTATTCAAATCGTTTAAAAAAAGCCTTACTTTTCACACTAGTTGCTAAATAACTATTAAAGTATGATCCTATTTTTATTAATTTCATACATTTTCATTTTTTCTCAAGAAAACTTACTTAACTCCATCAAAAAATCAACAAAAAATTACTTATTAACGACATGCTTAAACTTCAAATTTGCGCTTCATCTCATATAACTAACACAAAATGCATCATGTGCATCTATACCTTTCCCTACTCTAACCTTAGACAAAATAAAACCTCCAATCAAAAATAAGCACACAAAAAAACCCTCCCCTGACATTAAGAATAAGGGGATACTTGATATCCCGGATTTTTTTTCCTGTTTATTTTTTTTTCTGCCCTTGGGGAACACCAGATGCTATCCTGTTCCTGTATTCTTATCCAGTACTTATATTTTCATTGTTATAGTATGGGCCTTCTCTTTGAGAGTTGCAATGTGTAAGGTCTTGTAATTCTTTAGTTTTTTGTGGGTAAGGTTGTTGTTTTGAATATGGGATGTTTTGTATGTTTAGTTGTAGGGTGGGATAAGTTTTTTTTTATGGTGTATCTTGACGCGATGGAATAGTTGGTAATTTAATATGCTCTAAAATAGTTTTAATATACAGTCCCTGGACAAATTATTAGACGCACTGCAAGATTTCATGTAAAATATTAATTTCCGGGTGATATTGTACCGTTTTATAATTTTAAATTGATTAGTTTTTTATTTTTATATTATCCAATCAATTACCGATTTATTCGACATAAATAAAACAGCACTAATTTAGAAAAGCATAAGTTTATTAAGTTTTAAAGAAAAGTGAAATAAATGTTAGTAAAAGTCAATATTTAGTTGAGCCACCTTTAGCCGCTATCAAAGCTTTAATTCTGCGCGGCATGCTATCAATGCAAGACTCTACTGTTTCCTGCATTTGAGGATGATGATTCCACACATAAATAATCTTATAATACATAATTAATATAAATTAATCTTAATAATAATTATCTTAAAATAAATACAAATATGTAGTCTACAACAATTCTTTTAAATAAAAATCAATAATAATGTAGTTTAAATATACCATTATTGCATAAAAACTCTTAAGAAACATAAAATTATTTTAAAAAATACAGTGCGTCTAATATTTTGTCCAGGGTCTGTAATTCTAAACCCGAATCATTCATTTTAAAACTAAAAAATATCTATATTAAACAAAAAAAATTGCATTTAAATTGAATTATTTTTGTACATAAATCCTTCTATAACATCAAGAATAAATTACCAAAAAATCCAAAGTCCAGTGGAATAATAATAGAAGATTTCATTATTAATTAAAAACAGTTAACCGCATCGTTAAGCGAGCTAATGGCAGAAAAATGACTTTTTGATTACCTCAACTTCTTCGTTTTCATTGTCTTAGTTCGAGAATCGGGCAGAAGTTGATCATATCTTCGTTAATGAACTGCCGTTATTAAAATTTCATAAACGAATCTTTAGATCATTATTTTAAAATTTTCTTCAAGAAAATGTTTTTTTTCTGGTATTTAAGGTAATAGGGAACAAAACGACCACTCAAAATATCGAATTTTCATTTAAACTTTAGTTACTGAATCGTGCCTTTACGAAAAAACTTCTATGATGCATATTTGAATATGGGGTTGGAGTTTGCAAATTTGGTAGTTAGTTTCAATATAACTTTGTTGCCAGCTCCATATTGCATTATTTTAAAACACCGATTTTCAGCCTTAAGAGTTAAGACTTTTCTCTTTTTCTAGTTTACTGGAAGGGTTGAAATTTTCTGTGATGTCGTATACATGTATATTTAACACAGTGAACCAAAAATATTCCAAAAAAATATTAGGCGAGTAAAAATATGACGATTTTTCTGATTTAAGAAATGCGCAAAATTTCTATTTTGGTTAATAACTTAAAATTACAAATGTTTTATCGTCAAACTTGAAGTTCATTGCGTTGAATGGACTTTTTTTTGTTTCTATAAAAAATTACTTTGAGATACACGCAATAGTTGTGCTGGAAAGTGTACCTAATAGCTAAAAATCGGTGTTTTAAAATAAGGACATATGAAGCTGGAAACAAAGTTATATTGAAATTAACTACCAAATTAAGAACTCCAACCCCATATTCAGATGCGTATTATATAAAAGTTTTCGTAAATATTATTTTTTGTGATTGAAAGTTAAAATGAAAATTTGATATTTTGAAGCGTTCCCTGTCCCCTTAATCAAACTAGTTAAAATTAAATAATGATGGTTCTAAAAACAAGTACCTATATTTGGATAAATGAAATATATTGAAAGAAAATATGCGGCATTTTGTGTTTTAATGCTTGGTTTGAATTTAGAAGAAACGTATTGTAAAAAATCATTTTTACTATTGATAGTTACCCAAGTCTTTACGTTTAGAAGCGAAGTAATGGAATTGTGTGTGTGTGTGTGTGCAAATAAAACGTTCAGCTTTAAGTTCGATGATGAATTATTCCATAATATTATTTAAATCGACAAAAGTAAAAAGTACATTTATTTTAAGTAAATTATATATTTCCTACACTCTTAAAACAAACGAGCGGTTTTAACTCAGTCTGAGTTAATTTCCACTCCTTTCCGTGCCGAAAATGCACTTCTCCTATAGGAGTGGATTTCACTCTTTTTTCGAGTGGATAAAATAAATAAAAGAAAACAATCTACGTCTTACACTCTTAAAACGAGCGGTTTTAACTCGGTCTGAGTTAATTTCCACTCCTTTCCGGTGCCGAAAATGCACTTCTCCTATAGGAGTGGATTTCACTCTTTTTCGAGTGGATAAAAGAAATAAAAAAAAACAATCTACGTCTTACACTCTTAAAACGAGCGGTTTTAACTCGGTCTGAGTTAATTTCCACTCCTTTCCGGTGCCGAAAATGCACTTCTCCTATAGGAGTAGATTTCACTCTTTAGTTTTAAGAGTGTACATAATATATATCATTTGTCATGACCATCCATGAATATATATTTAATTTAAATGCAGTATTGCACAGTAAAACCGTCGGTTCTTAAACTCTTATTTAAAAATGCAAGTATTTATATACAGGGTGTCCGTAAAAGAATGTCCGAGTTTTAATGGTATGTTACAGGAGTTTATTTTATACTAAACTAGCAAATTTATACCCGTTCTTCGCACGGAATAAAAAAATCAAATAGATTCCAAATATGTGTACCATATACCCTGTCATAGGATCATAAACTTATTATTGTTTCCGCTCGTTATAAATTATAAAATCCCGTTTCATTGCCTATAAAATGCACTCATAAATGTCATCACAATTCCCTCATAAATACATAAAATCTTTTAGCTCATTTGGCGCGTTTTGGGGAATAATTTGGCAAGAAAATAGATATAGTTATCCACACCCATTACACAGCTCTAACACAATGACCTTCGAACAACCGACCAGCTTATAAATTATTTATAAAAGAAATTGCCTATTTGGCGAATTTTAGTCAATAATTTGGCGAGTTTGGCAACGGATTTGTACGCGAAAAAATAAAGACATAAAACACTAATAGCTCTAGTGCGATAGCCTTTATTAACCATCATAGTTCAGTAATAGCTTAACTATACATTTATATTACTTAAATATGCATACATGCAGTCAACAGAAAAATCAATGAAAAAATCATCAAATAAACCTACAATAAAATCCGGGAATGAAGACTGGCGGAATTACGTCACTTGAAACATGTCAATTATTTTTTAAATAATGAATTTTGTTTCTGAAAGTAATGGCAAAAGAATAAATAAACATTTTGAATTTTAAATGTTTTCGTTAAAAGTTTTATTTAATTTTTTCAGCCGATGGCATCAGGAAAGAGAAAAAATGATCGAATTTGAGCGAAAGTGGCGTATTTTTTTCAGAAAATTCGAATTTTCTCTAAAAATGGAACAAATATGAAAAAACTAAGCCTCAGGTGCACACGTTGGTATTAAAGGGAATCTATCTTAAAAATTTCGAATTTCTGAGGGCAGTATAAGTAGGTATTTTACGATCCGAAAACAAACACACACACACAGACACACACTCTTTCTTTTATTATTATAGATATAACAAATCATGCATGACATTGAAGGAAAACTAACCTAGTTTTTCCTATAAGTGCTCAATGTGTGCGCCTTTAGTGATACGGCACACATCCAAACGAAAATGCAATTCTTCCCATACTGTCTGCAGCAAGTCCGGAGTAATGGAAGCAACAGCCTGTGCAACGATGTAGCGGTACTAGCGCATGCGCTTATCTGAAACTGTTGGAGTTATTCTTTATTCGTCACCTTCAACCACATTACAATCAGGGCCGGATTTCAAAATAGGCTAAGTAGGCTGTAGCCTAGAGCGGCGAATTTTTTGGGGCGGCAAATTTTACGACCAATTAAAGCGGCATTCGGCAAATTTTTTTTAATTAAGATACTAATATTTTAAAGAATGAAAACAAATAATTTACAACAATCCGTAAACCGTATATATAGCACCCGCTAGCTAAGCTTGTCGTCGCTGTGTGGTTCACATCAGTTACACCTTAATATGAGACCAGGGTAAGTGATGATATTATAAATGATCTGATTATATTGTATTTCAAATAAACCTATTTTCCTTCTTTTGTATTCGTTGTGATAATTTTAAATAGCACATTATACCACCCTATTTTGCAGCTATCTTTTCCCGAAGGGGGAGAATATTGTGACATGGTTGGCAAATCTACAGCCTACAGGCGGCAAATCTTCAAATCCGGCCCTGATTACAATTACACTTCAACCACAATACTATTACAATTTAAAACTCGGACATTCTTTTACGGACACCCTGTATTACCTAGGTATCAAAATATTTTGAGTTACGTCTTTTAATTTATAGCAAAAAAGTCGTTCCACACAATAGTTCACTAGTCCCTGTGCGACTGAATTTCTATTTAGACGAATCAAATATCTATGGTAGTCCATAGCCTTGTTTCTAAACCGGTAGCCAGATATGTCAGATTCGCTACAGTGATAATATTTTCAACTAGGAAGTCATCATAACTTTTTAATGAATCTTAGTTTATTTATGTTTCGTTCAGAAAACAAACAAGTAGGTTTGTTACAGAATCTGTCACTTAAACCGCTTCCACACGGTATTTGTGCTCAACAAAAAACGCACTACTTATACACCTCTGAAGAAAGCCTTCAGCTGATAATTTATTTCTAATTCAAACTTTTAAACGCCAAAATTAACTATTTTCATTAACCTTCTTTCGCAAATTAATAATTACTCATTATCGTTGGCTGAATTTGTTTGAAATTTGAAAAATAATTAAGCAACTTTTTGTAATAAAAATCTTTTAGTTGCCACAATTCTCCATATTCATTAACTTTATTTCGAAAAAGAGAATAATAAATAATTAGTAAAATTGATGCTTAAAAAATAAAAGCGAACTTTCACTTATTTTTTTATTCAAAGTTTGAATTCTCTATGCATCCTTCCTCATACATATATAATGAACCATCAAAAGAACTCTATTGTGATATTACAACAATCCAAACTGAATTATATCACAAATAAATATTCTTTTAAGAGTCTTATTTTTATTTTAAATAAAGTTTCTCGTACGTTTGACGAAATAGCAACAGTGAAAATATTGAATGAATAAAAGGCGCCAAACACAGCATTAATTCTATATTAAACATTTACATGCTAAATTTGGATAGTTTCATTTATTTTATTTCGAAAATTCAATAATTATTACTTATCGTTTGCAAAAATTAATTTATATTTCAAAGAATGAATATGTAATATCCCTCGCTTTTAAATAGAATGAAAACATTTCATATCAAAGTACAAAGAATTTCGTAGTTAAATATATTTGACGTCTTTCAAACTGATAGATGTCGCAAAAATAAATTTATTTGAATTTATGTTTGAATTTTTGTTGTTCAATGTTGATTAAATTCTAATAAAAATGACTTCCTATGCTTTTTAAATGAGCATTAAATTTTGCAGTTTTTTAAATAATTGAAGTACTTCTCGAAATCGAATTCTTTTCTGAAATTTTCAATGTATTCTAATTTCGATGCGCTGAATTTTTTGACGTATCACACTTGTCCGTATAGCATTTGCAGTTCGGTCTATGAAAGTGGGTGACGGACAGACAGACGGACTGAAAGATTATAATACCTTCCGCTTTTTACGTTATAAGCGTAGTGTGGATGCTAAAACGAATAAAATATGCGTTTATTTTGGTAATTTTTTAAACTAGATAGTTAAAGAAAAACACTCAGATGTAGTGCGAAGTGCAACACGTGTGGTCATTCTACGTACAGGATGCCTTTTTTTGCACTGCTTTTTAGATATAATTTTGCCTTCGTTAGATGACTACGATTCAAAATTACGAGACCCAAATGCAATAGACCATATCTACTTCTTCATTGAGACTTCAATTTAGTGAAATCAAATCCTCTCAAAACTAAACCTTCATAAATTACATTGCATTATACCAGTATGTATCCTCGAATGATGGTTATATTGAATTGAGAACTACAAGAATCCATCATCCAGACAAAATAAAAGTCAATTGAATGTAATTTATCTGCGTAGTTTGTCAAATGGACCGATAGGAAACGTATATCAAGTCAATGGGACACGCTATCATTAATCTTTGAGTGCAAAGTTTAAATTGAAAATTCCACTTCAAAATGAAGTGTTCAACGATGAGTGAAACTGGAAATGCTTATAAAGTCAGTTGCAATAACTTTTCGGTAGTTTTTCTTTTAGATTTTTGTGAAAAGTCATCAATTGAGTATATTTATGATGTAAAAACGTCGATAAAATATTTTGAAAACTATTATAACAGGATTTGCATCAACACGAAAACATATATGCAGCTGTTGTAAGCCAGTAGGTTGCCCATATTGACAGAAATATATTTATTACAGAGAAAGTTACAAATATTTAGTCAAAATAACATGTACACTCTTAAAACAAACGAGCGGTTTTAACTCAGTCTGAGTTAATTTCCACTCCTTTCCGTGCCGAAAATGAACTTCTCCTATAAGAGTGGATTTCACTCTTTTTCGGAGTGGGTAGTATAAATAAAAGAAAACAATCTGCGTCCTACACTCTTAAAACGAGCGGTTTTAACTCAGTCTGAGTTAATTTCCACTTCTTTCCGGTCCCGAAAATGCACTTCCCTTATAGGAGTGGATTTCACTCTTTTGTTTTAAGAGTGTAAAAAGACATTTCATTGAAATATTCTTAAAGATTAATTTCGGGATTTTTCAATGAGAAATCGATAGTTTCTTGTTTTTCTATTAAATATTTCCGAAGCAATATTACATATTTTGTGTTTAAAATATTTTACCCTTTTTAGACGACTTTGCCTTTTACCGTCTTTGAGTGAAATAAGAGACTATGAGAAAAGCTTTAAATAAGCGGCGCCAGTAATGTTACTCAATGCATTTAAAGAAATTTACAAAAACATGTCTGCTATTTGGACAAAGGTCTAACAGACGTTTTATTGATTTTAAATAATCGTGTAAGAAACTAAGAATTGTATTTGTAGCTTTTGTTTTGCTCATGCTAAATCTATATAGTACCTTAAGGGGGAATAGGCGTCCTTTGACCGGGGGTCTCCAAAGGAAAGTGCTTCAGTGTTAATCCTATCGCGTAAAAAATATTTTCTCTGCCACATTTCTCCGGCTGTATTAAATATTTTTACAAGTGGATTTTTTTATGTGATAAATGTAGCTGGCTTACAATTCCCGACTTTCCCACTTTTTGAAATTGGTTCGAATATTTTTTCAATTTTCAATAGATAACTTTACTGAAAATATTCAAAAAGCAATTTCAAAAAGTGGGAAGATAGAGACCTGTAAGCTATCTACATTTATTATTTTAAAAAACCGTTTGTAAAAATATTCAATACAGCTTGAGAAATGTGGCAGAGAAAATATTTTTTTCGCCATAGGATTAACACTGAAGCACTTTGGGCGCGCTGGACCGGGGGTCTCTAAAGCATTCTCCCTTAAGCAGCCCAATATCTACCAGAGGTATAGATATGAAGAGCTGAAACTGGTGTGAAGAAACCAGTTTTGCCTTGGTTTTTATCAAACGGTGCACAGGTTTACTATCTCTATGATCGAGATTTATGCCAGACACTAGACTGACGTCATAAGCAAACCTCAATACGGATAGATTCCCATTCAATGAAGGGTTTTTCCCCTGTTTGTCTGCAAACGCAAGTCTAAAAACCTATATCATAGTGAAACTATTTTTATCCGTAAAAAAAGTATGTGTTATTATTAGAAAGAAATTATATAAAAAGAAACAAGTAGGTTTGTAACAGAATCTGTCACTTAACCCGCTTCCACGCAACATTTGCGTTTAACAGGAAAAACGTGCCAAACACAGCATTAATTCTACATTAAACACTCACACGCTAAATTTGGCTAGTTTCACTTATTTTCTTTCAAAAATTCAATAATTATCGTTTGCTAAAATAATTTATATTTCAAGTAATAAATATGTAATATTCCCCGCTTTTAAACAAAAGGAAAACATTTCATACCAACATACAATCAAAGAATCTCTTTGTGAGATATATTTGACGTCATTTTAAACTGATTTATGGCTCAAAAATAAATTTATTTTAATTTATTGTCTAAAAGAATTAGTTTCTTGAGCGATTGTTGCGAAAGGCAATGGTGATTTAATTCTAATGAAAATGGCTTCATATGCTTTTTAAATGAGCATTAAATTTTGCAGTTTTTTTTTTTAAATTATTGAAGTACTTCGTATTCTTTTCTGAAATTTTCAATGTATTCTAATTTTGATGCGCTGAATTTTTTGACGTATCACACGTGTCCGTAACATTTGTAGTTTGGGCTGTGAAATTGGGTGACAGACGGAGCGACCGACCACTTTTTGCGTTATAAACGTAGTGTGAAAGCTAACACAAAATGTTGACGAAAAAAGTTGGTTACATGTATTTTAATCCAATGCATCTATACGTTGAGTTTGTTGAAAGTTTATCGGAGAAATTTAAGAATATAGATACTTCAGATGGATTTATCCTGTCCCATTTTTCAGGAACATCGAAACATGCTTCTTTTTTTCTCAAATTACATGGTATTTAGCAAACAGTCAAATATTAAGGCTTTCTGAAGACTAAATATTTCTTCTTTCACATAAATATCTGATGTCCATACTAGAAGAGCTTTATTTTTTGACGGATACTTTTACAAAGTATCGAATAAACTTGTTTAGGGGTTTACGAAGCATATGAAAATAAAATTGTTCTATTTTGCTCTAAAAACACAAATTGTGAGCCAGCCTGTTAACTTAAACTAGTACACTGTAAAAAGTTTCTGTTGAAATATATCACAATTGCAACCTATCCACAACTTTTTTTGTTGAATTTGATGGCAGATGATGCTGTAAACACAATTCACAGCACCGTTTCCTTTTTTCTTAGCTTGTGCACGCTCATACTTAGCTGATGCACATGTGCTTGAAAGTTACAGCACACCTTGAAGTCTTTATAATAAAGCAAACGCGCTGGTAAACGTGACTGATTTCTTTTACAGTGTAACATTAAAAAATCATCTTGTATATCTAAGTATGAATTTAATGTTGACTAATATGTTGGTTATATTTTTCCTAATCTATTACAGCTCCTTTTAGCACATCCCCTCCATTCTTTATTTATGGCTTTTCATTATACAGGGTGTCCGTAAAAGAATGTCCGAGTTTCAAATTGTGACCTGACATCACGCATTGTGATTTCTTCCTTTGGGGCTTCGTAAAAGATCGGGTCTACGTTCCACCCCTACCCCACGATTTACCAACCTTGAAAGGTAGAATTGCACAGGCTTCCATTACTCCGGACTCGCTACAGACAGTATGGGAAGAATTGCATTTTCGTTTGGATGTGTGCCGTATCACTAAAGGCGCACACATTGAGCACTTATAGGAAAAACTAGGTTAGTTTTCCTTCAATGTCATGTATGATTTGTTATATTTGGTATAAATAAACTCCTGTAATATACCATTAAAACTCGGACATTCTTTTACAGACACCCTGTATTTAGAATTAATATTCATGCTACTTATATTTTTTTCTTCTAAAAATCTTGTTTATATACAGAAAGTAGTTTATTTAACAGCGTTTCCTTATTTGCTCCATGACCAGCCAATAATGAGAGTAAATCTGTAACCGATATTATGATTTTGAAACATGATTTTAAACTTTATAAACGCATAAAAATCTTAAGTGTGCCTTGTTCTTTATTTTTTCCTTAAAACATCTTTTGATATTCTCTTTGAAAACATACGATTAAAAATGTGTAAAGTAAAATATATAAAATTATATTAAAAGCCTACATTATATTGTTTCCTTATATTAAATAAGAAAACCCATATTGATTGAGTTAAAAACCAGATTTAATCGACTAATTATTTTGAAAATTTCTAGAAACAAACTACCATAAAAGTGATATACTTTACACTATTATACTTTATTTTTATATTACGCTTTTATTGACAAAATAATATTCAAATACAAATACAAAAATTGTCGACCAACAACAGGCGAGAGGCCCAGCAAGGTTGGTCCAAAATAAATCTAATACATTACCAGTTTCCAATGACTATCAGGACTCTTCTTAAAATCTTCTACTCTCTTCGAATACAACACATAATCTGATAAAACATTCCACTCATTGACAACTCTATTGTAAAAATAATGTTTTCTTACCTCCCTTCTAAAGCATGATTTATTCAATTTCTGATCATGTCCTCTGGTCCGGCTATTTAAGGTAAAATCTAAGCCCTCCATGTCTCCCTGTTTAATGAACTTGAATAACTGTATTAAATCACCCCTAGCTCTTCTATTTTCCAGGGAATACATGTTTAAAGATCTTAATCTAATCAATACCAGATAGACCCTTAATCATTTTTGTAGCCCTATTCTGAAATTTTTCAAGCAACTCTATATCTTTTCTGAGGAAGGGAGACCAAAACTGAACAGCATATTCCAGATGTAGTCTTACCAATCCCCTATACAATGGCAAAATGATCTCCCTAGGTTTAGAAGTGATACTTTTTCTAATATATCCCAACATTCGATTGGCTTGCTTACTTGCTTCAACACACTGTTTACTCATTTTGAAATCATTGCTTGAATCTAAACTCGTTTTTTAGTAACGTAGGGAAAACAATATATGATCTAAACAAGCATTCATCAATAACCATTTATAATTACTAATAAACTTTCGATAATCAATTGGTAGTTCAATTTCTCAAGCCCAATATCCAATTCAGATCACACTCGGATATCAATAACCGCTGGCGATACATCAAAAATGCTCATTTCCCTGCCACGAACACCATTATACATCATCATCAGCATTATCATTCCGTCAAAATCTAACGTAAAAATATTGAGGTGTGAAAGAGAATGATTGTTTGGCCTTCCTTACCAGTTTTTATTTTCTTTTTGAAAAAGCAAAGAAGCTGTTTTTATTAACAGCGAATGAGCCCGAATTACCGCGGGTCCCCAAACTAAAGTTTATTTGTGTTACTTACTTTTACCTCTTTCACTCCAACATGGAGCATAGGGCCTCCGTCATGGTCCGCTATCTCACCCTATTGGCAGCAACGGTCTTAATCTCTCCCCATGCTTTGTTCTTTAACTTCCTTGTTGCGCCACGTTGTTTTTGGCTTCCCTCTTTTTCTTTTGCCTTGCGGATTCCATTCTAAAGCTTCCTTTACTTTGAATTTTTCGGGCTTGCGTAGTACATGCCCGATCCACCGCCATTTTCGTTTTCTAATTTCATATTCGATTGGTTTTTGATTACATGTTTTTAATATGTCAGCCTTTGTGTTGAGCCAAAGGAAAATATTATTTTCTAAGCCACATTTCGCCGGCTGTATTGAATATTTTTCAAACTTTTTTTAATATAATAAATGCAGCTGACTTACAGGTCTCTGTAAACTTACTTCTTTAACTATCTGTAAAATTATTAGTTTCCTAGTGAGACTTTCAAATTATCATAGAATAATGCTATATGTTTTTAAGAACATTTTTAGGGTTTCTTTCACCACATTTTGCAAACTTTTAATTAATATTGAGCCTATAAAAATGTATCTTTGCTTGAAAACCGCATACTTCAAGGTTGTGAAAGACATTGCTGGTACATCTTTAATCTATTTTTTTTCCTGAAAGGAACTGCGTTTTTGGCGGATGAAGCCTTACAATATGTTTAGATAGTCAGTACTTCTCCGCTTTGATAAAAATAAGTCACTTTTAATTATCTTTTCTTTAATTTACAGATATTTTCATTATAGACACGAAGTTCGAAATTTTATTTTATAATTTTGTTTTTCTTTATTAAAACTATATACCACTACTGTTTACTAGCAATGTTTTTAAAATTAATTTAACTAAAGTGGGAATTAGAAAAACAATATTAAATCCCAAAAATAATTTATGAAAGTTTGTACATGGTTCATAATTGCAATTTTATAAAAGGACCCGTGATCAAAAACGATAATAAAAACAACAAGATTTTAACAGTTTTTTAATGTTTATTTTTTTAAAACATATTTTGATGAATCTGCTTTTTTTTGCATTATTATTCATGAAATTTTTCATTAAAATATTTTTAAATTAAGTGAATGAATTTTTAAAGAACAAAATTATCAATTAGTTTATTTTTGAGATCACTGACTTGTGTTTTTGGAAATTTCAATTCTCTAATATGAAAAATAATTTAATATTCAAAATATTGTGATGGGATCGAAAATGGATATTTTGTGGTTTCTTTACAATTTGGAGAGTGCTAATTCTAAAAAAGTGGTTGTGCTGTCACTATGTGTGTGATACTCGTTGGGTGGTCTTCTTTGGTGTTGGTGAGCAAGATTTGTACGAGATGGTACAGTTGTGCAACAAAGCTTTAGTTTCGGTGGAGCCAAGGGATGACACTTCTCAGGTTGTAAATTCTCAATGAATGACAGCACTGCTCCAACGATGTTGGAGGCTCAAGAGCGAATTGGAGTGAGAGTGTTCCTTGAGTGACAGCGGTTGGACCAATGAAGTTTTGGAAGGCGGTCGGAGTGTTGAGATGCTTTTCCGTGTGAGACTTTGAGAGACAGAATAGAACTGATTTTTAACGGGGACTAGACCCTTACTTTTTACTAATGATTCCAAAAAATCTTGTGTGTAAAAGTACGATGTTTCTAGCTGTACGCAACTCCCATTTAGTATGTAACATTTTGAGAAATATCTCTAAAACCTCCATTAAAATATCTTACGATTCTTAGTTTAACCTTTGTTTATTTTATTTATTAATTTTTCAGAGAGAGAGAGCATTAAGAAAAACTTTGAACCTTAAATTTGGGATGTTTAATTTAATCAGTTTTAATCATGATGCATTACGTAATATAAGTACACTAGCCACTTAACATTATATATCCAAAACTATACGACATGCGGAAGGTCCCAGGTTCGGGTCCGGACATCGCCAAAATAACTGCCGACCTATAAACGGCCCGTGCAGCCAAAAATGTCCGACGAATAATACCCCGTGTGGCGGGAGTGCACGTTAAATATCCTTCAAAGTCCTAACGCTGCGTACGATGTCGCCCTTAACGGTTGCGTTGGGTGCCTACTCAGGTGTCGGCTCGTCACTTGACTGTGGTTCTAAAATACGACGCCCGTCGCCAATAGCCCTCGTGTAGCTCTAGTGCGACGATAATTCAAACTAAACTAAACCAAAACTATACGACACTATTTAGTATTTTTATGGTACTTTTTTGTAATTTTAGAACTAAACGGTAATTTTTTCGTAGTATTTTTCTTCTTAACGTGGTGGAAACACTCACCCATTTGCCCTCTTATTCTGGTATCCATGCGCGTCCCGTCGTTAGCATTGGAGGTCACGTGATCTGCCAATCTAATACTCTAACTATGATATCTATGGATATAACATAGTCAAGAATTGGAACTTAATGCATTCTTACGTATTCACAATGTAATATTCAAAATGCCATTTCTAAGTATTAACATTGCTTCAAACATTAATTAAAATACCAATAAACGTAACAGCTTTCTATCGTAGTTATAAATGGATTAATAAACTATTGTATCATATAGTCAAAGAACTGCGGCATACAGTGTTCTTTAAGACCAACATAAACTAACAACTACACGTAAAAAATATTCAAATAGCAATAAACGAAACTGGGCTCTTAGGTAGTAAGGAAATTGATATCATAGTCACAAGATTTAGATATAACATAGTCAAGAATTGGAACTTAATGCATTCTTACGTATTCACAATGTAATATTCAAAATGCCAATTCTAAGTATTAACAAACTTCAAACATTAATTAAAATACCAATAAACGTAACAGCTTTTATCGTTAGTTATAAATGATTAATAAAACTATTGTATCATATAGTCAAAGAACTGCGCATTACAGTGTTCTTTAAGACCAACATAAACTAACAACTACACGTAAAAAAACTTATCAAATAGCAATAAACGAAACTGGGCTCTTAGGTAGTAAGAATTGATATCATAGTCACAAGATTGATATACATAGTCAAGATTGGAACTTAATGCATTCTACGTATTCACAATGTAATATTCAAAATGCCAATTCGTAAGTCATTGACAAACTTCAAACATTAATGATAAATACCAATAAACGATAAACAGCTTCTATCGTAGTTATAAATTGTTAATAAACTATGTACATATAGTCCAAGAACTGCGGCTACAGTGTTCTTTAAGACCAACATAAACTAACAACTACACGTTAAAAAAATATTCAAATAGCAAAACGAAACTTGGCTCTTATGGTAGTAAGGAATTGATATCATAGTCACAAGATTTAGATATAACATATCAAGAATTGGAACTAATGCATTCTTACGTATTCACATGTAATATTCAAAATGCCAATTCTAAGTATTAACAAACTTCAAACATTAATTAAATCAATAAAGTAACAGCTTTCTATCGTAGTTATAAAGGATTATATAAACTATTGTATCATATAGTCAAAGAACTGCGCATACAGTGTTCTTTAAGACCAACATAAACTAACAACTACACGTAAAAAATATTCAAATAGCATAACGAAACTGGCTCTTAGTAGTAGAAATTGATATCATAGTCACAAGATTTAGATATAACATAGTCAAGAATTGGAACTTAATGCATTCTTACGTATTCACAATGTAATATTCAAAATGCCAATTCTAAGTATTAACAAACTTCAAACACTAATTAAAATACCAATAAACGTAACAGCTTTCTATCGTAGTTATAAATGGATTAATAAACTATTGTATCATATAGTCAAAGAACTGCGGCATACAGTGTTCTTTAAGACCAACATAAACTAACAACTACACGTAAAAAATATTCAAATAGCAATAAACGAAACTGGGCTCTTAGGTAGTAAGGAAATTGATATCATAGTCACAAGATTTAGATATAACATAGTCAAGAATTGGAACTTAATGCATTCTTACGTATTCACAATGTAATATTCAAAATGCCATTTCGAAGTATTAACATTGCTTCAAACAATAATTAAAATACCAATAAACGTAACAGCTTTCTATCGTAGTTATAAATGGATTAATAAACTATTGTATCATATAGTCAAAGAACTGCGGCATACAGTGTTCTTTAAGACCAACATAAACTAACAACTACACGTAAAAACTATTCAAATAGCAATAAACGAAACTGGGCTCTTAGGTAGTAAGGAAATTGATATCATAGTCACAAGATTTAGATATAACATAGTCAAGAATTGGAACTTAATGCATTCTTACGTATTCACAATGTAATATTCAAAATGCCAATTCTAAGTATTAACATTGCTTCAAACATTAATTAAAATACCAATAAACGTAACAGCTTTCTATCGTAGTTATAAATGGATTAATAAACTATTGTATCATATAGTCAAAGAACTGCGGCATACAGTGTTCTTTAAGACCAACATAAACTAACAACTACACGTAAAAAAATATTCAAATAGCAATAAACGAAACTGGGCTCTTAGGTAGTAAGGAAATTGATATCATAGTCACAAGATTTAGATATAACATAGTCAAGAATTGGAACTTAATGCATTCTTACGTATTCAAAATGCCATTTCGAAGTATTAACATGGCTTCAAACATTAATTAAAATACCAATAAACGTAACAGCTTTCTATCGTAGTTATAAATGGATTAAAATAAACTATTGTATCATATTGGCCAAAGAACTGCTGCATACGGTGTTCTTTAGTTGATATTACTTAATAGTTATTTAAGCAACTAGTGCCGAAAATAATACTTTATTAAGCGAGTGGCTTTTATTTCACGAGACCGTAGGTCGAGTGAAATAATGACAATAGCTTAATAAGGTATTATTTGGCACGTGCTTGCTTACAATTTATATAATGTTTTTTTATAATAAAGTGCAAAAAAGTATTTCTACCAATGAGTGATTTTCATGACATCATTTAGTTTCCATGGCGATATTCGAAAACGCAAAGTAGTAAAAGAAAAGTTGTAAAATAATTTTCTATTTTGAATCAAAATTCATCATTTTTGTAGTACTTGTAGTTTCCATGGAGATATTAGAAAATGCAAAAGTAATGAACCAATAGAAATAAGTGAGGTTCATGACATCATTTAGTTTCCATGGAAATATTAATGACATCGTTTTGTTTTTCTACCAATCAGATACTCTTATTTACCTGTTACCGCACTAGTACCGAAAGCATTAACGTTTGTGACACGTGTCTGTGACGTGTAAGACGTAATAAAGTGTCATTTTCGCAAACGATTATGAATGAAATTGATATATAAAAAAATGATTTTTTTTTGCACGTTGTATATAAAAAACTATTTTTTGCAATACCAGTTCTTCGAGACCAACCTCAACTATCAACCACACACAAAAAAATATTCAAATCGCAATAAACGAAACTGGGCTCTGTGGTAGTTAGAAATTGATATATCATAGTCAAGGATTGGCGCATAATGCAAGTAGGGTAAAAAAAAATGCCCAGAAAAACCACCGGCAATCAGTTACCCGATTAGTGGCCCAAGGGGGCAATTTGGACGCGTTTATTGACTGACTTGCTGCGATTCGGGAATGTAGTTATATTGATGGGATCAAGTTGGTAGAGGTGTATTAAATTTCGGGGATATTTGGGAGGAGATTAGTATGGAAGTGTATTTTTGTATAAATAAATGTATTGGGCACTCTCAAAAAAATTTACTAAGGTAGCTTTGAAATTTTTAAAAAATAACTGATGTTTTTATTTTACACTTTTTTTTATTTTATCGTTTTTACTATTTTTAACAAAACTCTGTCTTATAAATTACGATAGAATTTTCAGTGCCCCAATTTACATTTATACAATGGAAAACGTGAAAAATGTTTTTTGTTACCACTCCGTAAATATGTTATTTCAAGTACACAAAAAGCTAACATTATTTTTAGCTTCCACTTACGTTTATAACGTAAAAAATGGAAAAGCATTTATTCGTTCATCTCGTTGTCTGTCCGTCTGTCGTCCTTCTGTCCTCACCCACTTCCATGGCTGAAACTACAAATGCTAGGACAAGTGTGATACGTCAAAAAATTCAGCGCATCGAATTTAGAATACATTGAAAATTTCAGAAAAGAATTCGCATTCGAAGTACTTAATTATGTAAAAAACTGCAAAATTGAATGCTCATTTAAAAAGCATAAGAAGCCATTTTTATTAGAATTAAATCACCATTGCCATTCGCACATCGCTGAGAAACTTATTCTTTTAGACAATAAATAAAATAAATTATTTTTGCGACATCGATCAGTTTGAAATGACGTCAAATATATTTTACTACGAGATCTTTGTATGTTGATATGAAATATTTTTTATTCTATTTAAAAGCGAGGAATATTACATATTTATTCTTTAAAATATAATTTAATTTTTTCAAAAAATAAGTAATAATTATTGAATTTTCGAAATAAAATAAAAGAAACTAGCCAAATTTAGCATGTAAATGTTTAATATAGAATTAATGCTGTGTTTGGCGCCTTTTTATCTGGTAAACACAACTGTTGTGTGGAAGCGGGTTAAGTGACAGATTATGTTACAAACCTACTTGTTTCCCTTTCAATTACGTATATGAAATATAAGGGAATGTAAGTATTGCGATGTGATCGAAAATTAAGATTTTGTATGTTTAACATGTTTCAGAAAGGGGTGATTCCAACAAAGTCGTTTTTGAACCTTTGTCCGAATGTCTCACGGCCTACTCAACTACTAAGGCCGAATAAGCTTTCCCAAACAAGCTCGGGGACGGAAATTTGACGTCATAGTTCCGAGTGGGCGTTGTTCCGAAGATGAAGACAACCTGTCTCGAAACCTGTTCGGAACCACTCGTTCACGGCTGACCCCATTTTTAGGGTTCCGAATGCGTCCGAACTGGTTTCTCGATCTTCGGCACTGGGAACAGTGACGTCAAAATGTCCGTCTACGCTCATGTTTGGGAGAGCTTGTCTGGCCTTGTTCTTGAAGTTGGCCGTGCTTGTCTGTGTGCCTAAAAATAATGTATTGCTCGAAAGAATAGAGCAACGGACTTCAAATTTGATGCACGAGTTTCCAGTACTTCTCGGACGTCTTAGGATACGGTTCCCCAAACATTATTTCTAGAAATACTAACATAAACTTGTAAATTAACGTGGTTTTTGTATAATGTTCACTCTAAATAAACATTTTCTAGCAAAAGAAACGAATATTTACAAGTAGTTTTTCATTTATTTAAAAAAGTCAAAATTTTGAACTTTTTAAAAACTTTACTACTCTTTCAAGTTTCAGAATAACCCCACCAAACTTTTATAATTTGTTTTTAGTACTATTTGTTCAAGAACTGTGCATGGATTTTAAAATGTGAGTTACAGTTAAAAAGTAACATGGATTTATACTGAAAATCACAAAAAATTACAAATTATTGAATTCAACATTTTTTAAAAAAACAACTATACAGAGTAGACCTTATTTCATGCACATTTGCTTGCACCATATATAGAAGAACCCAGGATAAAAATTTCAAAATTCTAACTTAATTAGCAAAAACGCCTTAGGGATTTATTTGAACACAAGAATTGAAAAACGCGAAACGGAGAAAAAAAAGGTTGGTAGCAGACGAAATACGTATTCAAACTTATAGGGATGACCCCAGAAAATAATTAATTAATTTTTTCTACAGAAGATATTCTGAATCTTTTTGTAAATGTTCAAAAATATACTGTGAATAATAAGAAGTAAAAACTGAAAAATCGATAATTTGACCAATTTTTGGGTACCGTATCCCCTTAAGATATCGATCCGGCATAAATGACAGCTTCCGTAGAATCATTTAGGTTAGGGTACATAATTGTTTTGAAATGTATCGATTTATTGAATGGTAATTGAAAGTAGCGTAGAACTACTGTTTTTATAATTTATTTTTTAAAAGTGTAGTTACAAAACTCGCATTCTCCAAAGCAAATATAGGATATAGAGGCCGTCCCCTTTATTGACTTACCATTTTCAAAAGTTGCCAATGAATGGATCGGCCCCTAACTTAGTAATCTATTAAAGAATTTGAGTTTGGCAAGTAAAATATTCAATTTATATCTATTTTGTAACTTAAGTTCAGCCGAGATCATATACATAATTCTTTACTGACGTAAAATTAAGATCTAGTATCATAACAATATGAGTGAATTGTATTTCTGGTTACAAATATTTTCAAATGCATCAAATATTCCATTTCAAAGATGAAATAATGTTTTTTTTTTTAAATGAATGACACTATTGGTAACAAAATAAGCATTGTAACTCTTTTAGAAAAAGCTAAGGTGACTCATAGAATATCTTTGTATTATATTCCTTGCGACAGAGATGAACATTTTATGCTGAATTAAACATGAATAATTCTATTGCGAATTCCACTGTATTTGTGAGAGCGGACTTTTTATATATGAAGAGTACAGGGGAAAAACCACCTAATTTCGTAGAAAACTTTCCTCATCAGACATATTTGGCGATGATAGCAAGTAATCGCCTAAACTGGTCAAGCGAAAAAGAGAGAAACCGGTTTCCTGCCGCCAATGTCCGCCAAGCAGACACAATTACGGGACGACTCCTAATAAATCAAGCGGTTCTTCCCCTGTACTCTTCATATATATAAGGATATAAAAAAAGTGTTGAAATTGTAGAAGGGTAAAGCAAACTATACAAAAAAAAAACTCCTCTAGAAAATCATGCAGTGAAGGGTAAAATTTCCATTTTGTTTTATTTCTCATTCCTTTGAAATCAGTATCAGCATTAAACATAGTATTATTTTAATATACACTGCGATGCAAAAGTTTAGACAAAGACGTTTTTTAGCTGTAAAATTTAGAATTGTGATTGTAGAATTACAAAACACCCCTAAACATATTAGATGAATATTTTGAAATGCTATAATTGAAACATAATTGTTTGATTTGCTATAACAATTTTTTTTTTATAAAATAAAAATTTTTACGATGCAAAAGTTTAGACACAAATAAGAGATTATGCTAATTTAAAGTAGATAATGGCCTAATTTCGCATATTTATTGAAGAATTGAATTTGATAAATTGAAAAAACACGATATCCGGTGAACTAAACAGATTTAATAACGATATTGGTTCAATTTTACACCAAAAAGACAATATAGCCACTTTAAATCTTTATTCAAATCATTTTTGCTTCAAATGTACAATTTAACATCTCTAAATACGAAAGAAATACCTACCAGTCAATCACCTTAAAGTTTTAGCACGAATTCGTGGATTTATAGACATGCATTGACCGATTTTCTTGATGAAGAGTGCAGTCTTTCCCATATAAAATCACAAAATAGCGGCATATTATTCTTTTTTGCACTTTAGTACAATGCAGATGTAGTCACCTCTTCAAAAACAACAAAAAAGTCGTTCATATTTTAACGTAAATTCTCTCCACACCATTACGAATGTTCCTTCTTTATGCTAGAGTTTTTGAGAGGAAAAACCGGTGTTTCCAAAAGGTTATTTTCAATATTCGGTTAAACTGAACGTGTTCAAATAGCACTAAAGAGACCGGTTAAATTGTAACCGGTTCAAAGAAACCGGTTTTTCAAAAGGTTATTTTCAATATTCGGTTAAACTGAACGTGTTCAAATAGCACTAAAGAGACCGGTTAAATTGTAACCGGTTCAAAGAAACCGGTTTTTCAAAAGGTTATTTTCAATATTCGGTTAAACTGAACGTGTTCAAATAGCACTAAAGAGACCGGTTAAATTGTAACCGGTTCAAAGAAACCGGTTTTTCTCAAGAAATTTCAAACTTCAGTATAAAGAAGGGAACTTTCGAAATCGTGTGGAGTGAATTTACTTTAAAATGAACGACTTTTTTTTGTCGTTTTTGAAGAGGTGACTAGCTCAGCATTGTACTAAAGTGCAAAAATGAATAACATGTCACTATTTTGTGATTTTATATGGGAAAGACTGCACTTTTCATTAAGAAAATCGGTCAATGCATGTCTCTAATTCCCCGAATTCGTGCCAAAACTTTAAGGTGATGGACTGACTGGTAGGCATTCGATTCGTATTTAGAGATGTTAAATTGTACATTTGAAACAAATATGATTTGAATAAAGATTTAAAGTGGCTATATTGTCTGTTTGGTGTAAAATTGAAAAATATTGTTATTAAATCTGTTTAGTTCACCGGATATCGTGTTTTTTTTAATTTATCATATTCAAAAAATACAATTCATCAATTAAATTGCGAAATTAGGCCATTATCTACTTTAAATTAGTATAATCTTGTCTAAGCTTTTGCATCGCAGTGTACCAAAGGGCCGCATTTTAGAAGAGGAAACGTTAAACTTTCTCTTGATACTTCTCTTGATAGTTTTGAATTTTTTCCGCACTAGAGCTACACGAGGGCTAACGTCTAAAAACGTCATTGTCTACACTCTTAAAACAAAAGAGTGAAATTCACTCCTATAGGAGAAGTGCATTTTCGGCACCGGAAAGGAGTGGAAATTAACTCAGACTGAGTTAAAACCCTCGTTTTAAGAGTAAAGGACGCAGATTGTTTTCTTTATTTCTTTTACCCACTCCGAAAAAGAGTGAAATTCACTCCTATAGGAGAAGTGCATTTTCGGCACCGGAAAGGAGTGGAAAATTAACTCAGACTGAGTTAAAACCGCTCGTTTTAAGAGTGAAGGACGCAGATTGTTTTCTTTTATTTCTTTTACCCACTCCGAAAAAGAGTGAAATTCACTCCTATAGGAGAAGTGCATTTTCGGCACCGGAAAGGAGTGGAAATTAACTCAGACTGAGTTAAAACCGCTCGTTTTAAGAGTGAAGGACGCAGATTGTTTTCTTTTATTTCTTTTACCCACTCCGAAAAAGAGTGAAATTCACTCCTATAGGAGAAGTGCATTTTCGGCACGGAAAGGAGTGGAAATTAACTCAGACTGAGTTAAAATCGCTCGTTTGTTTTAAGAGTGTAAACTTTTGCATCGCAGTGTAGTAGGGCAATTCCATAAGTGACGGAATGACATTTTGAATCGTAGAATTGAAGTAAAACAATTACCACGAAGCTAATTTCAAAGGAAAATTGGTTTCTCAGTTTATATATTACTGTTAATAACTAAAAGATAATAAAAAAAAAGTTGAAATTTTAAAAAAAATATTTTATTATTTTATTTTTGACTAACTTCTTTTTGTGTGACGGAATGACATTTTTGCAACCACGACTGCATCCTGGTACTTAAAAATGGAAACTTTTTTGAATTAACAATACATTGAGATTTTAAACTAATGCACATCTTATATATGATATATAAACTATGTAAAATTATAATTTAGGGCAACCTGCCTATAGCATGGTTTAAGTTATTAACTGTCATTTGACGTGACGGAATGACTAAAAGTTTCATAGCATATCTATTAAATTAAAAGTGTGTAAAGTAATAAATTTAAGAGTTTTTATCATCTAGAATACTAATAAGATATTAAATATTACATTATATACATTTATTAACATGTTAAAGGTTTTTCAAACACGTATGGAGGACGATTTTCAACTTGTTGAAATGCTGGCTGAATTTGCAGAGCCAACAAATCTTTTTTTGTTCACTCTGCATCTATCTTCTTTTTAGGGAAATGTGAATACATGTCTTTTATCGTTCTGCTTCCTTAAACCATAATTTGAAAACATGGAATATATTTTTAAATATAATTTGTAAAAATTACAAAGTTGGCATTTTTATGGAATTGCCCAGTAATTAAATGTTATACGTATTTTAAATTTGAGGCACGCGTGACGAAAATAGTGACGTTTAACCGTTTGTGATCGCGTCATTTATTGACGTTTTTGTTTACTTTATAACTCGATAATAGTTATTTATGCAACTAGTGTGAAAAGAAAGACTTTTTTTTAAACGAGTTGAATAAATTCACGAGTTTAAAAAAAAGGCTATTTTCAACGTGTTGTCAAACACTATTTTTTATAATAACGTGCAAAAAAGTATTTATTAAATTAGTATTTATTGATTGGCTTTTAATTATTTTATTATCACGTTTAAATGATTTGAAAGTGATTATTTATATTAATGATTATTTTAAAATCATGTGTCAAAAAGTATTTCTTAGACTGGCATTGGAAATAAGACTCCAAATAAAGAATCACGTTCAAATAATGAATTTTACACCAATCACAAAGCCGCCGAATAAAATATCACGCTCAAATAAAGAATTTTACACCAATCAGATGCTCATATTTACTTTGTCACACTAGTGCGTAAAAGTCACTTTGAAACACGATTTCTTTAAAAGCATCACTTTTGCCACGATTATTGATTTGAAAAAGTTAGTTTTTTTGCACGATATTATAAAAATATATTTTTTCGTAAATTCATTTGCTAATTCGGCTGTAGACGAACTTTATCTTGTGAAACACTCATAAGATCAAAAATATAAAACATGCTGACCTTTCTCTTAATGGACAACCTGTATTTCAAACCCACTCCAACTTTGCGTGACGCAAGTTACATCGTTGTCGAACCAGCAATGCCTCAAGTTCGTTAATTCTCTCATTAGAAAGCGATATCCCCCAACAACTTGTGCCCCAGAACAATCGATCTTTTGAGACGGCCGCATCATTAATTTTCAATTCACGAAATTTCTCTTGCACATCATATCGGAAGTCCTAATTCAAGGGATGCGGAAGAAAATTATGTTAGTTACTTTAGTCTTGTATGAAGCATTATTTTTTTGTACTTATCCGTGGGTCAAAATTAGACTAGTTCCGTGATGTGTGTGACCCTGAGAAAGTCCAAAAAGAAAAACTGGGGTGCCCAGTCGGTTGGGCGGCCGCCTAGCATGCGAAAGGTCCCAGGTTCGGGTCCGGACATCGCCAAAATAACTGCCGACCTGTAAACGGCCCGTGCAGCTAAAAATGTCCGACGAATAATACCCCGTGTAGAGGAGAGACGAATAATACCCCGGAACGCTGCGTACGATGTCGCCATCAACGGTTGTGTTGGGTGCCAACTCAGGTATCGGCTCGTCACTTGACTGTGGTTCTAAAATACGACACCCGTCGCCAATAGCCCTCGTGTAGCTCTAGCGCGACGATAATTCACACTAAACTAAACCAAAAAGAAAAGTGGGTCGTCGTTGACGTCCTTCCACGTCAAACCGAGGCAATGGAGTATGTGTTCGGGACTGGCTTGAGCACCTCCACGACAGTTGGGGCAGTCAGGGAACAGCTTGGTTCCGGCCTCAAACTTCAAACTCTTTGTGCGTCCCGTCCTGAATCTGGAGAGAGCAGTTTGGTCTTGCCTGCATAGTTGCACTTTAGAAATCTCGCCTGCACTCTGAAAACAAACGAGCGGTTTTAACTCAGTCTGAGTTAATTTCCACTCCCTTCCGTGCCGAAAATGCAATTCTCCTATAGGAGTGGATTTCACTCTTTTTGCGGAGTGGATAAAAGAAATAAAAGAAAACAATCTACGTCCTACACTCTTAAAACGAGCAGTTTCAACTCAGTCTGAGTTAATTTTCACTCCTTTCCGGTGCCGAAAATGCACTTCTCCTATAGGAGTGGATTTCACTCTTTTGTTTTAAGAGTGTGGTTTCTAAGCGCCATACCAAGAATGTTGAGGGGGACCCCCAGTCTATTGCTGTATGAAGCATTCTAAAGAAGAGGTGCCGATGCGTAGATATTTTATTGTGCGAGGGACAATTATAAAACCACGCGATCATTTTGGGTCACGTAATAATTTTTAAAGAGAATTCACTTTTTTAAGACAACATTTAAATTTGTTACCAAGGTACAAAGTTACAAAGTTCCACCCAAGTATAAGAATAAAAGTCTTTAGAGAAGCTATTTCTGGGGCCCGGATGGCCGAGTGGTTTGGATCGCAGACCATTACGCTAGCAGTCTGCGCGCTGTAACGGGTGCGGGTTCGATTCCCGCCTTCGCCTTGGGTGTACTTTTCCTTTCTCTGTGACAGTAAAAAAATTCTTTCTGTGTTTGTCTTACTTGACGAAGGATTATAAGCGGGTCTCTGATCAAGCACACAAGCTGGAATATATATGTACCTACCCTACCTACCCTATTTCGTGTTGTAGTAGTAGTTATAGATTTCAAAAAGTCATTCAGATTTGCTGTAATATTTGAGTATTCGGCAAATATATCTAAAATTTATTATTATCTACACTCTTAAAACAAAAGAGTGAAATTCACTCCTATAGGAGAAGTGCATTTTCGGCACCGGAAAGGAATGGAAATTAACTCAGACTGAGTTAAAACCGCTCGTTTTAAGAGTGTAGGACGTAGATTGTTTTCTTTTATTTCTTTTACCCACTCCGAAAAAGAGTGAAATTCACTCCTATAGGAGAAGTGCATTTTCGGCACGGAAATTAGTGGAAATTAACTCAGACTGAGTTAAAACCGCTCGTTTGTTTTAAGAGTGTAAGAAGTCCGAGTTTTGGTGATGGAATATTCTCCAAATGCCTTAAACTAGAATGTCACATTTCTGGGTTAGGGTGTCACAGGATGTCTTCTACACTTTTAAAACAAACGAGCGGTTTTAACTAAGTCTGAGTTAATTTCCACTCCTTTCCGGTGCCGAAAATGCACTTCCCCTATAGGAGTGGATTTCACTCTTTTGTTTTAAGAGTGTATATACGTTATTCAATCGGCAGTATTAGATCATTCACTGGAGTGATATCACATGAAACAGTACCGAAAATAACAGTCGAAAAGTTCATAATATAATCCACGTGAGTGTAAATTCCAATCGGGTCTTCTCGAAGACCGTCTGCTTACAAGCAACACCTTTTTTAGAGAAGGCACCTGCACTCAAATAATAACGTAGTTGAATTAGAGCTATCTAACCAATAACAAAGCGAGACTTACGAAAGCACTTTTTTATTATTCCAAAAATAAATATTTGTTATAACAATCCAACAACAAGTACGTTTGTAAGAGAACCTGTCAATTAACCCACTTCCACACAACAGTTGTGTTTAACAGGTAAAAACGCGACAAACACAGCATTGATATTCTATATTAAACATTTACATGCTAAATTTGGTTAGTTTCATTTATTTTATTTCGATATTCAATAATTACTTATCGTTTGCAAAAATTAATTTATATTTCAAAGAATAAATATTTAATATTCCTCGCTTTTAAATAGAATGAAAACATTTCCTATCAACGTACAAAGAATCTCGTAGTGAAATATATTTGACGTCATTTCAAACGGATCGATGTCGTAAAAATAAATTTATTATAATTTATTGTCTGAAAGAATTAAAGTTTCTCGAGCGATTGTTGCGGATGGCAATGGTGATTAAATTCTAATAAAAATGGCTTCCTATGCTTTTTAAATGAGTTTTCAATTTTGCGGTTTTTTAAATAATTGAAGTACTTCGAATTCTTTTCTGAAATTTTCAATGCATTCTAATTTCGATGCGCTGAATTTTTTGACGTATCACACTTGTCCGTTGCATGTGTAGTTTGGAGTATGAAAGTGGGTGACGGACAGACAGACGGACTGAACAATTATAATACCTTCCACTTTTTACGTTATAAACGTAGTGTGGAAGCTAAAAGCGAAAAGTAACAGATAGGCCGTGAGCATTTTTTTTCCTGAAATTCGTATTATCAATAACGATTTGGATTATTGGAGTTCTACTATAGGTTGTGAAGATAGTCTCTTATTCCAAAAAAAATCTACACACAAGCGTAGAATACCAATTCATTCAAAAGAACCTTCAGCCTCTCCATACCTACCCAAATTTCAGCAATAAGGTAATGAAATTAACGACGAATTACAATATTGATTATGTCTAGCCTTAAGTAAGGGGAGCCTATTTCCTTTATCGCCTCAAGAGCTGCCTCGTAATTTTTAGATAGCGGCGGAATCCTTAAAGGGGGAAAACTCGAGTTTATTGAATTGTTTCGAGCTCTTCTTATTGATTTCAAGTATTTCCAAGGAGTAGAAGTTGAACGGTCGCTATATCAGTCTGGGGTTTTGAATAATAACGGTAAACAAGGAAATGAAAAGGGAATTTTGTTTTAGGAACGAATGTATTGATTTTGATTGCGTCTTGTAATTGTGATAATATCCTCTTCACTCCCGGAGAAAAAACTTACATCGATATTCTTTATATAAATTTTTGTTCAAAAATCATACATTTAAAAGTCACGAAATATAAAATTAAGGGGATACGGTACCCAAAAATTGGTCAAAATATCGATTTATCAGTTTTTACTTCTTATTATTTACAATATTATTCTGAACATTTACTGAAAGTTTCATAATGATATCTTTTGTAGAAAAAAGTTAATAAATATTTTCTGGAGTCATTCCTATAAGTTTATTCCTATAAAAAATAATTTTATCGAGTTATTTACATTACTGCATTAAAATGAAAAGTAAAATTAAAACGCTTCTATTCCAACAATTATTCACTTAAAAATTACCAAATATTGAACTATTTATTTTGAACTATAAGTTTTTCCTTTGTGACTAAAAACTTCGTAAGAAAAGTGTTTTTAATTTCAGCACTTGTATTTAATCATGTTTACTTTTCTATAGCTTTAATACATTGAAAACTACTTATCTATCTTTTATGATTAAATAATTTTTTTTATATGTTTCCCATTTTAAATTCAAACTAAATAAATAGAATTATATTTGCTGAAGTATTCGACACTTTTGGAGTTATTGACACATCTGCAAGCATGTTAAAATTCAAGCTAAATGGTTCCTATGTATCACATTTTTAAAAAATCTCGAGGTGTGTAACACACCTCACAATTTTGAACTTACCATTCAATAAATCAATACATTTAAAGGAACTTTATTTTACTAAAAATTGAAAAGAAAAAGCGTGTTGGAAAATTGCTCTATGGACTTTACCATTTCTAATATTTAGTGTTTCGTTTGCAAATTGGTAATACTTGAGGTAAAGTGTCTGTTTAAGTTGTTTTATAGAAGTTTATTTTTCTGGTAGATCTACAAAACTAAATTTTTTCCCTTTGAAAGTACTTTAAGTTAATACTTTAATGGGGTTGTTTCACGGAGGATCTGGCAATAGCTCCACGGTCTTGTAGGGTAGGTAGGGTAGGTACATATATACTCCGGCTTGGTGTACTTGATCAGAGACCCGCTTATAAGCCTTCCTCAAGTAAGACACGCAGAAAGAATTTTTAACGTCACAGAAAAAAGGAAAGTACACCCAGGGCGAAGGCGGGAATCGAACCCGCACCCGTTACAGCGCGCAGACTGCTAGCGTTATGGTCTGCGATACAAACCACTCGGCCATCCGGGCCCCACGGTCTTGTTTTCCTTTCTCTGAAATTACTTTTGTTTTGGTGGGTTGGTTGGTAGAGATAATCAGGTTTTGTGTGCTGACCAAGCACACTAACCTGAATATAGGTCTACCAACCAACCAACTTAATCAAAACAAAAGTAATTCCAGAGACAGGAAAACAAGACCGCGGAGCTATTGCCAGATCCTCCGTAAAACAACCCAATGCTCGCTTATATATTTTTAAAGTACATATATGATATTTCTTAAAAAAATCCCGTTATAGAAAATCAATAATTGAATATTTTACTTCTTATACTCAATCATTTTTTAAATGAAACTATATCATTAAAAGGGAGTATAATATATACTACAATACTACAAAGAATCAAATAATTGCAGTCTTAAGAAAGTATAATAATCAATTCTAGCAATTATTGCAAAAAAAGTTTTTGTTTTATTATTGGTATTTGTAACTTTTATTAATACATTTTTTTTTAAAATTCAAAACGTACATCCTTTATAAAAAAATGCATTTTGATTAGGGCCGCCGTTTGATATAGTTTTTCAATATTAGTTCCTCAGACTCATTAATAAATTTAAATTTGCATAAAATAATATCGTTCTTATGTTTTAAGGTCACTATCTCTTGTTGGTGAAATAAAAAAAATGGTTCATTTCTGTTTGTCAACACATTTTATTGCAATAAAACGCCCAAATACATTGATTTTCCAATTAAACAATAAAGATGTCCTTTGTCATTCGTCTGGGAAATATATGGCAGCATTCCAAAACTAAGTGGTTCATGAATACTTAAATTGCATTTGTCATTGCATAATGTTTACTTAAGCAATATAATTTGAATGCATAACAATTTATCTACAAGTTATAAGTTTTGTGACAATTTAAAATTCTTAAGAAAAGTTTTGGTTAAATTGTAGCAGATTTTACATTCTCTTTTGAATTTGAATTTCACATTTTTAGAGCGACTTTGTCGAGAAAATCGTCGAACATTTTTAAAATAGTTATTCGTCCGAATTTTTACCTAGTTTCATCTTATTATTTTAATAAAATTAAAAAGACATTAAAATAATTATGATTATTAATTTTTATGCATAAGGTTTTTCATTTTTATCAATTTAGATCAAAGTAAGGTCATAGACATTTTGAAAAATCTTCAAAACTAAAATCATTATATTTTTAAAATTTCTAACTCGTAGAGTTACAATTTTGGATAAGGTTTAAAAAAATTAATCTCAAAATTATCCAATATAAAACATATATATTTTATTTTGTATACGTTAATGCCTTAATTTATGTACTCACAATATTTCTTATAATTTTTATATTCCAATTTAAATATTACTTAAAATATTTTAGCTAAGCCAATTTTCACACGCTTAAATCTAACATTTAACAAAACAAAACAAAAAGTTAATCGAACTTTCTTTGCCATTTTTATATTCCAAAAGAAAACAAGTCAAAGTTTGAAGAATTCATGTAGATCTAGTGAGGGGGTGAAATTCAACCCAAACAAGTAAACTGAAATCTAGCCTTAATTAAATTATATCAAAACAATACGGCTGTGTATATTTGACTGTTGCATGTTTAATCGGACGTTATCGAAATTCATGTACCCGCGTACAAAATCATGAGCTGGGTAGCAGCGTGTCGACTTATTAATATATCTACAGTTAAAAAATTACGTGGCATGTCGCCCAGGGAAGTTATTGCATAGCCTAGAATGGACAAGTTGCATGAAACGTGAAATTCATTATAAATGTGTTTTTCTGGTACATTAGAAGCTGCAGATTCCGAATGTAAGGTTAAATATTCACAAATATGTTTAATTTCAACAAAAAATGCATTTGAAATTTGCCGAAAATGTACGTCACTGAAAACAGCTCTGACGTCAACTGTTATGTTTTTTCGATGTTTCGATCCATGCTGTAATACACTTTATAAAATAGTAAACCTTACAATTTCTGCGAAACCTCATTAAAAGAAGACAATATTATTTGTAACCAGTTCATATCAAGGAAGTTAAACAGCTTGTTCCAAGTTTGGTTGTTAGTTAAATACACACACTAGAGCGCTTATGAGCTATTGCAGAACTATTGACTGTTGGATCTGATCGGAATAGTCGGGTGAAATCGTTCAATGTTTGAAGAAATTAACTGGAATGAACATGACATGTTTCTGTAAAATAGCACAACTTTTTTAAGAGTTTGATAAGAATGAAAGCACGTTTCACAGTTTCAAAAGCGATACAGAGAAACGTGATACGAAATAACTTGCCAAGAACAAAAAAAAGCCAACCGTGACGTCATCTGTTATGCTAAGAGAGGTGTAACAGGAGTGACGTATCACTAACTTTAAAAATGAATTTAAAAATAAATACATCTTTAAAACCAGAAATACTTGAGTTTTAGAGGTTTTTTAATATACTTAATCGAATAAATGTTTGTGGAAAACGCTGTAATTGTCCATTCTTTGCGGTACTTTGGATTTGTTAGTTCCTGAGAAACTAGCCCAAAATGCCCAAATGCCTAAGCAACTCCTGTGAAGTTTTGTTTTACAAAATACGACGCCTTTCACCAATGGCCTTCATGTAGATCTAGTGCTGCAATAATTCAACTTCAGTATCGACAACCTCTTACAACTCTTGTTAAAAAGAACGTGGTCTTTAGTTCCCTATACCCATGCATAGCTTTAGTGCAACTTAATGGTCAACCTAACCCTAGATTCTTGATTGTGGTTCTAAATAGGGTTGTATGGATAAGTTCTGGCTATTGATTGGTAGACATATATTCAGGTTTGTGTGTCTGGTCACAAAGACCCGCTTATAAACCTTCATCAAGAAGGACGGACACGACATACATACACACATACAAGACAGATGCTGCCATCTATTGCCACCTCCACAATTTAGACTGAAGGGGAGAGAAATAGTCTCCAGGGACCTGTACCCGTGGTAAACTGTGCAATGACCGAATACATGACTTTCGGACCCAGCAGATTTAACGAGCACGTACTCTGCGTATACTCGGTAGGTCTTCAGTGGTACCGGGACTCGGTCGCTGGACCTTTCAATCTCGAGACCGAGATCTTAACCACTAGGCTCCCAACGGCCTATACTCGAGAATTGGTTGGTTGGTAGACATATATATTCAGGTTTGTGTGCTTGGTCAGCGACCCGCTTATAAACCTTCGTCAAGTAAGACAGACACAACAGACAACACACGCACACATAAGTGGATCCATCTAATTTTTAGAGACAGAGGCCAACTAGAGGATCCCCAGAATTGGCTTGTCACCCCCAGAGGTATTGATTTGGTATGGGAACTTAGAGGACTTTCGGACCCAACAGATTTAACGAGCACGTACTCCGCATATACTCGGTAGGTCTTCAGTGGTACCGGGACTCGATCGCAGGATATACTCGAGGAATAATTTATTTTCATTCAACTTTTCTGTTGCCCTCATGATCTGAAACATGCCCATTACTACGCCCGTCGACAATAATCCTCGTAGTGACAGGGGACGACGATAATTCAATATAACTCACGCACCGCGACTAGTTCATATAAATTAAGTTAAAATCTTCGTGGCCTGCCGCCAATAAGTACATACACAGCGCTAGCACGACTTCACGGTCAACCAAACCTTCATTTCTCCCAAATTCCGATGCACTTCATTTCCACACCACCAGATGGCAGGCCTGCCTCTGCGTCGTTCCAATCTTCGATCACTCCCCCTTCCTACATCCCCATCCAACCCGAAGCACAGTAGCAGACCAGGACAAGCTACATTCCGGACACCTCACTTGCCGGATAACAAAAACTGGAAAAAAAAACAGGACAAGGATCCTTTTAAACAAAAATCCCGAACTGGAAAAAAAAATCGCCAAATTCATTGATGAGGATTGCAACGGATGGATTTTAAGTTGGAGTTTTTGTATGTGTGATATGTGATGCGGTATTTCGGCTGTTGGATTGTTTGTCGTTTTGTTGGTATTTTTGTCAAGTGAAGGGATTAGGAATTATAATGGATGGATTACGTTGGAGAAAGTGGATAATCTGGTGCCTGCAAGGACTATGGATGTATGCGATGAACGTGTATCCTGTGATAGGTAAGTCGTGGAATTTGCTATCTTGATTTTATTAATTTTGTAGTTATGCGGGAAGGGTGATCAATAAGATTTGATATGGTGTGATAATTGTGTGCTTGTTGATAATTGATTAACAGGTGTAATGTAAAATTTACCTTACTCTCGTAATTATTTTTTGTTTGTTTAGACATTTGGATTTAGTACGTTTAATAGATTGCGAGGGAGTTTGGTTTAACAAGCATTTTTTTTATAATAATGAGTAAAACAACCATAACCTAATTTTAAGATAAATATGCATCTGATAAAATAGTACGTTATTTTTATTCCTTCTCTAAAGCTACATTAATACCTACATTTTCGAACTTGTCAGATTGAATTTGTTTTTCCGTCAAGATATTAAAAAATAAATAATATATTTTTTTTAAAATAAAAAATTTAGTAAAACGACTTTTTTTGATCAAGGACAATTTTCCGATTGTCAGCGATCAGAGAAAGGAACCTGCTAGTTTTGAAATATATAATGTAGTTGTTCCAGAAAGAGTTTTAGGGCTGGGGAGCCCAGTCGGTTAGGCATTCGCTTACCATGCGAAAGGTCCCAGGTTCGGGTCCGGGCAGCGCCAAAATAACTGCCGAACTATAAACGGCCCGTGCCGCCCAAAATGTCCGACGAATAATACCCCGTATGGAGGGAGTGCACGTTAAATATCCTTCAAAGTCCTAACGCTGCGTACGATGTCGCCCGTAAAGGTTGCTTTGGGTGTCTACTCAGGTGTCTGTACGACGTCCGTCGCCAATAGCCCTCGTGTAGCTCTAGTGCGACGATAATTCAAGCTAAACTAAACTAGAAAGAGTTTTAACGTGAAGTTTCTTCTTGTTTAATAAAATCCTATCTTTAGTATTTAGCTTGGGTGTAAAACTGTTTCTTCTTATTTGTTTTTAATAGAGATAAGTGACGATGTTCAAGTAAGGAAAGGATTTTTGAACGCTTTGTAATTGTTATATATATAAACAGTATTTTGTATTTATCTCAACATTCCACGACACACAGTGGCATTGAAAATCTATAAAATAATACGGTTGCCAAGGTTAAGGGGGGAAGGGGGCTTTGCACTACAGCTTTTGGTATATGCTCTACCAAAATAAGATTCGATTTTTTTAAATAATATTTTTTTTTCATATAAAACTTGAATTGGTATAGTACATTTAAATATTTTAATCATTATCTATGAAATCTGTTTGAAATTAATAATCTAAGAATAAATCAAAATCTTTACGCATCAAGATATTTTACGCATATTTTCAAATCATATGATTTGAAAAGAAAAATTCAATCGAAATAGTTTGGGTATTGAAAATATAGACAAACCCTGCGCGGATTTGCATCATATCCCAGTATATCATTACCTGTAAAGCGTTTTATAAACATGTAAGTTGTTGAATTACTAAAATATTTTAAATATATTTTCAAATACTTGCGTGACTTTAATGAATATTAACTCAGTCTCTCGTTAAATAAACGGATCACTTAACGATTGACTTCCTGAATATGTAAAGTGATTTAATACGATTTTCTGAAAGTCGTATGATGGTAATTTATTCATTATGAATTGAACACGTTAAAGAGTAGCTTTAAAATTAATGATTTAATCTTCTATAATGAATGTACAGGGTGGTTATAAAATGACGCTCGCTATTCGGAGTGGTCTGTAGCTTGAATGAATAATCCGAATGCAACAAGCATTGAGACACTTACTAATCAAGAAGGGGGAAAAGAATGGAATCATAAAAAAGAAACTCGTCTCTTGACCAGGGTTCTAAATTACGAGGCGTAGCCAATTACGGCCAACACAGCCAATTACGCCTCGTAATTTAGAACCCTGGTCAAGAGACGAGTTTCTTTTTTATGCTTCCATTCTTTTCCCCCCTTCTTGATTAGTAAGTGTCTCGATGTTTGTTGCATTCGGATTATTCATTCAAGCTACAGACCACTCCGAATAGCGAGCGTTATTTTATAACCACCCGGTATATTTAAAATGTATGTATGGGTTTATTTAAAATAATTGGATATTTATCATGCAAGTCATTTTAGGCTAATCGTTAAATTATAAAAAAATATTACTTTGTTAAACTTTTTTTTGAGTATGCATTGATGTCGGGTGCCTATTCGGGTGTCAGCTCGTCACTTGACTGTTGTTCTAAATTACTGCAACATTGGCCAACTGCCGTCGTATAGCCTCTAGGACGACGATAATTAAACTCAACTTACACTCTTAAAACAAGAGTGAAATCCACTCCTATAGGGGAAGTGCATTTTCGGCAGCGGAAAGAAGTGGAAATTAACTCAGACTGATTTAAAACCGCTCGTTTTAAGAGTGTAGGACGTAGATAGTTTTCTTTTATTTCTTTTACCCACTCCGCAAAAGAGTGAAATCCACTCCTATAGGGGAAGTGCATTTTCGGCACCTGAAAGAAGTGGAAATTAACTCGGACTGATTTAAAACCGCTCGTTTTAAGAGTGTAGGACGTAGATAGTTTTCTTTTATTTCTTTTACCCACTCCGCAAAAGAGTGAAATCCACTCCTATAGGGGAAGTGCATTTTCGGCACCTGAAAGAAGTGGAAATTAACTCAGACTGATTTAAAACCGCTCGTTTTAAGAGTGTAGGACGTAGATAGTTTTCTTTTATTTCTTTTACCCACTCCGCAAAAAGAGTGGAATCCACTCCTATAGGGGAAGTGCATTTTCGGCAGCGGAAAGAAGTGGAAATTAACTCAGACTGAGTTAAAACAGCGCGCACGCGCGCTCGTTTGTTTTAAGAGTGTATATATGGATAACTATAACCCACATCTTAATCCCACTACATTCCTGTGGTACCCGAGTACACTGGATCAGGCGTGCTAGTTTAATAGCGTGCAGTCCTAAGTCCCGAAGGCGTAGACGTACGATGTCGCTCAAACTCCCTTTGGATGTTAGCTCAGGTGTCAACCGCGTCACCTGACGGGGCGGCTCGAAATAATTGGATGTGCCAAAGCTCCTCGCGGTGGATAGAAATATACAGCCGCCAGAAACGATCAAACCTAACTAAGATATTTCCCAATGCCGACCCGGCAGCGTAACGGTTAGGGAGGTAGCCCTTGGAGCCTCTGGGTTCGGGTTCGAATCCCGGTAAGGCATGGATGTTTGTGTTTGTCGAGTATATGCGGAATACGTGCTCGTTAAATCTGTTGGGTCCGAAAGTCCTGTGGGCGGTCATTGCGCAGTTTCCCACGGGTACAGGTCCCTGGAGACTATTTCCTTCCCCTTCAGGGACATGTCTAAGTTGTGGAGGTGACAATAGATGGCAGCATCTGTCTTGTATGTGTGTGTATGTCGTCCGTCCTTGACGAAGGTTTATAAGCGGGTCTCTGTGACTAAGCACACAAGCCTGAAAATATGTCTACCAACTAATATGAGTCGACCTTGTCATTTGACCGTGTTTCTAAATTACGAGGAGTAATTCGGCTGTGTTAAATCTCCTAATGGAAGACTAGATTAGGCAGCCGAAAACGATTGAATTACCCCAAATGGGGGAAGACATCGCTAGACAAATAGCCAGACATATGTGTTCTACAGATGACCTTGATAGATGGAAGAGATGGACCTCAGCGATAAAACAGGCATTTTAAATCGAACTTTTGTGGCATTCACGCTGCTCAATTCGGCCTTTTAGATAATCGATCAAACATCATTTTTCATGCTGTTATTTTATCTACGGATTGTTAATGGAAATTATAGTTAAAAAAATTTAATATTTTCGTAAAGAGGTATCTGATGAACGGTTAAACCAATCGTAGCCAAAATTTCTGATCATCCTTGTACAGTAGAACTTCCAATTGATATCAAATATCGAAATGCAATTTGGAAGCTAAACATGAAGCTATATTTGCGATAATCAAAAGAGTAATGATAATTAAGGGGATACGGTACCCAAAACATTATTTCTAGAAATAATAACATAAACTTGTAAATTATAGTGGTTTTATATAATGTTCACTCTAAATAAACATTTTCTAGCAATAAAAACAAATATTTACAGGTTTTTCATTTATTTAAAAAAAGTCAAAATTTTGAACTTTTTCAAAACGCTACTCTTCTTTCTATGTTGAGAATAACTGCACCAAACTTTTATAGTTTGTTTAGTACTATTTGTTCAAGAAATGTGTATGAATTTTAAAATGTGGGCTGCATTTAAAAAGTAACACGCATTTATACTGAAAATCACAAAAAAAACTACAAAATGTTGAATTCAACATTTTTTGAAAAAACTATCCATAGTAGACCTTATTCCATGCCCATTTTTGTGCACCATATATATATATATATAATATATATATATATTATATATATATATATAATATATAATATATATATATTATATATATATATATATAATATATATATATATATAAATATATGATATATATATATATATTTATTATATTATGAAACAAGTTAAAAATTCAAAATTCTAACGTAATTAGCAAGAAACCTTAGGGATTTATTACACACAAGAATTGAAAAACGCGAAACGAAAAAAAAGGTTGAAAGCAGAAGAAATACGTATTCAAACTTATTAAAATATTTTCTGGAGTCATTCCTATAACTTTTTTTCTACAGAAGATATAATTATGAAACTTTCAGTAAATGCTTAGAATTTTTTTGTAAATAATAAGTAGTAAAAACTGAAAAATCGATATTTTGACCAATTTTTGAGTACCGTATCCCCTTAAAAGTTTATTGCACTATATGCTCAAAAGATAATTTACACAAATAACAAATGAGTGCATAAAATAATAGCAGTTACAGTAAGTACTAAAGTTTATGTGCGTTATATAAGCTTTTATACCTGACCTAAGTGTTTCTGTCCGTCGTTACTGGATGTAATGCATAGTATTTTTTTTGGTCGGTTTAGAATAAAGCACTAGACATTAAATACAACTAAGACGAATAGTAACCGATAGGTTGGGTGTATTTTCTTGTTCTGAAATTCGGATAAATCAGCAACGCGCTTATGATAGATGGAGTTTTGATAATTTGAGTTCTACCACGGCCAACTTCAATAACAAGGCCCGAGAAGCTCTCCCAAACATGAGCGTAGACGGAAATTTTGACGTCACTGTTCCCAGTGCCGTAGATCGAGAAACTAGTTCGGGCGCATTCGGAACCCTAAAATTGTGGTCAGCCGTGAACGAGTGCTTCCGAACAGGTTTCGAGACATGTTGTCTTAAATATTTTGTCCCCGAGTTTGTTTGGGAAAGCTTCTTCGGCCTTAGTAGTTGAGTAGGCCGTGGTTCTACTGCATCATGTCACAATTTGGGGCTATAAGTGGCTTTCTGAGAAACTTCTAAATTTTTCAAACTGACAAGGCCTTTTACCAATGACCCATGTTTAACTCTAGTGCATGTTCATCCACCTTACTCTAACTAAACATACGCCTTATCACATTTTCCAGTTTTGATTCCTTGCCACTAAAGATACCTTTCAGGGGTCTGGCCAGCCTTAGCCATCCAATGTATGGTCCGTAATGTCCAAAAAAAAATACAACTATAAAATAGCGTCATTTATATATTTTACTAGTGTACGTTAAATCTGTTGTGGTTTCAAATTCCTGAAGCTGAGTACTTTGTCTCTTTAAGGTGGCCCAACACGTTCGGAGCACTTTTTTTTTAAAATATGTACTAGAAAACAATTTTGGAAGTTTTTTGTGTATATGTGAAATAAATAACTATATATAGCAAGTAAAATTTGACATACATACCAAATTTTTTTAAAATATGGTCATTTTATACATGTTTTTTGCAGTTTTTTTGTCAAAAACTTCAATGAGGCTAGAAAAAAAACTGTTCGACCTACTAAGAAAATAAAACCACCAATTTAAACTGTAAACTTTTTTTAAGATTTTATTTAAAAATAAATTTTTATTAGTAGTCAAAAAGTTTACTTTGATATTTGTGTTTTTCATGATTGATATTCATCATCAATGGTTCATTGTACAGCTTGGTTAAGTGTCATAAATGATTTTAAAAGTGGGTACAAGGAGAACGCACCTTTTAAACATTTTTTATGCTTCAGTAAATATTTAGGGGTACGGGACATTTAACTTTTTTAATATTCAGATATCATTATAATTTTTTTCCATAAATGCATACTAAATATACTAACACTTTTAGATAGTTAAAGGTTTAAAAAAATTATTAATTTCGTTTTAAAAAAATAAAATGTGTCAAAAAGTGACGTTTCTTATTTTTGTTATAAGTCAAAAAATTATTTATTGACAAACAAAAATTTAGCATTTTTATAAACAGGAAAATGTACTTAACAAACTGTCTTTACGGAATTTTGTTATTTGTCAAAGTTTGTTTTTAAAAAATTATTTATATTTTATATAAATTTATATATTTTTTTAATAATTTCACAGGTTCACTATTTTTTTTAAAAATTAATAAATAAAAAACTATTTACAACTATTCCCTAAAAACAAATTAAAGTAATATGTTTGAAAATATACTTTAGAGTAAGTTTTAAAAATGTTCTTCAAATAGATCTGAAGTTATATCAATTTGAACTTGGTAAAACATGAAAAAAAACATCAATGAGAAAAATGGGTTCAAAGTTACAAAATTCAAACACTTCATACCTAAGCTTAATATAGTTAGCTTAAAATAATTAGAGTTGTACTTAACGTAGAAGCATAATTTGGGTGTCGTTGAATTTAAAATAAGTTGAATTTTTTTAAAACAAATAATTTTTTTCGATATTTTGGACGATTTAGTGTTCCATACCCCCTTAATAGGCCAAAACAAAATAAAAAACTTATTTATTCCAAGTGTTTTAGGTATATTCCCTAGACAACAATTTCTTAAGTTAGTAGAAAAAAGAATTTTTAAAATTACCCAATAACTTGTGGAGTTATCTTTTTCCAACTGAAGCTATTTAACGAAAAACTGAAATGCGAGAAAAACGCATTTAAAATTTCAACATCTGGTTGATTCTAGTGCTACTGACCTTTACTAAATTAATCACTACGTTCGTTCTAATTGCGGCACTGTTAAAATGATGACTGTTTAAGAAACAAGAAAACCTGGGTAATAATATAAACAAGTAAAAAAATATAATCATTTTTTTCAAAAATGCAATTTTCAACGTGTGCGGCTACCTTAAATCTGTTGTGGTTTCAAATTCCTGAAGCTGAGTACTTTGTCTCTCTAAGGCTGTGTCCTGACTACGACATCAAATGCCACAAATGCAACGAAACATGGCGACCGCCAAGGGCACCAAGCGATGCAATAGCACGTGGCTGACTCTGCCAAGTCGCCAAGTTTTGTTGCATTTGTGGCATTTGATGTCGTAGTCAGGACACAGCCTATGGTTTGTTGTGTGCTTGCTCAGGTGTCGGTCTCGTCACTTGAATGTGGTACTAAATCATAAGACCCGTCTCCAATATCCCTCCTCGTGTAGTTCCAGTGCGACTTCAATCCCACAAAACCCCCAAAAACCATTGTCCAAATTCAGATCCAACTTCATATCTTTCTATAATAAAAATCCAACCTTCATATTTCCCAATATTGAAAAAGGCGTCCCCCTCAGTCAAATAGTCAGATATTTGTTCGATAGATGACAATCAATAGATGAAAGATTTCCCGAGGGAGGGGAAGGGAAAGTAATTACAAACAAGCTCATGGGATCAACTGCAATCTTCAGTATTGCTTTTTACTTTCAATTACCTAATATGAAGTATAAGATAATGAAAAAATTGCGGTGGTGTCGGAAATCCTAAAGGGGGATCTGTGTTATGAGGGGGCCGATTCTGAAAAATTGGTTTTCGAATTTTGTCTGTCTGTCTAAAACGTTTCTACACCTTCAACTAAACGAGCTACTGACTCCTAATTATACAGGGGGCTGGGGAGCCCAGTCGGTTAGGCATTCGCCTAGCATGCGAAAGGTCCCAGATTCAGGTCCGGGCATCGCCAAATTAACTGCCGACTTATAAACTAACCGTGCAGCCAAAAATGTCTGACGAATAATACCCCGTGTAGAGGGAGTGCACGTTAAATATCTTGAGTCGTAACGCTGCGTACGATGTCGCTCTTAATGGTTGCGTTGAGGGCCTACTCGGGTGTCGGCTCGTCACTTGACTGTGGCTCTAAAATACGTCGCCAATAGCCCTCGTGTAGCTCTAGTGCGACGATAATTCAAACTAAACTAATTTGGTACATGCGTTTGTGTCCTACACAAACTGTTCAGTAATACGGTCTTCATGAATTAGATTTTATTTCTTTCGATAAGCCTAACCCATTAATGACCTATTTGTTAACTAAAAACCTTTAAAACATTCATTTTCGACCGCAAATGTTAACTTCAAGTATTTTAAATTATTTTTGTGCATAACACTTAATTTGCCTTATGTAAATTATTCAGCGTTATTGCCTCCCTATTCTTTCGACTTTAGCTTCCACACTACGTTTATAACGAAAAAAAAAGTGGAAGGTATTATAAACGTTCAGCCCGGCTGTCCGTCACCCACTTTCATATCCCAAACTACAAATGCTACGGACAAGTGTGATACGTCAAAAAATTCAGCGCATCTGAATTAGAATACATTGAACATTTCAGAAAAGAATTCGAATTCGAAGTACTTCAATTATTTAAAAAAAACTTCAAAATTTAATGCCCATTTAAAAAGCATAGGAAGCCATTTTTATTAGAATTAAATCACCATTGCCATCGCAACAATCGCTCGAGAAACGTTAATTCTTTTAGACAATGAATTAAAAATTTTTTTTTTGCGTCATCGATCGATCAGTTTGAAATGACGTCAAATTTATTTCACTACGAGATTTTTTGTACGTTGATATGAAATGTTTTCATTCTATTTTAAAGCGAGGAATATTACATATTTATTCTTTGAAATGTAAATTAATTTTTGCAAACGATAAGTAATAATTATTGAATTTTCGAAATAAAATAAATGAAACTAGCCAAATTTAGCATGTAAATGTTTAATATAGAATAACAATGCTGTGTCTGTCGCCTTTTTACCTGTTAGACACAACTGTTGTGTGGAAGCGGGTTAAGTGACAGATTCCGTTACAAGCCTACTTGATAATTATTTCTATAAGCTTATTTTCTCATGGCTAATTTCCTTGCCAACCTTTGTTAATGAGTTAATTTAACCAAACTATACACTATTCCACTAGTTAAATTCCAAAAGCATCTATAACTTTCCTTCATATAAATTATTGAATTTCATCTCTAACCACTATCTTCCCAATATGGGAAAAGACGTCCCTAGGCAAATGGCCATACATTTATTCAATAGATGACTATTGATAGATATACTATTACCCCGGTGGGGGAAAGGAGTGGGGGTAGTAATTATGAATAAGGACGCTAAGTTGAAGATGCGGGCGGTGGTAAATTTCACCCTATTTTGAAGCATTGAGCTAGAAGAAAAGTGGAGTGAGGTGTGTGATTCAAGCAACAGGGCAGCAAACGAGCCGGTTCAATAACGAAACGCGGAGGAATACACGGCCTGCAGCAGAAACGAACCGGGCAGAAAACCTCGAAATTTGCCTATTTCGCTATTGGGTTCGTCTTCGCTGGTTCTTAGTTAGTGATCCACATGGTTATTTCTTAAAAAAGTTGGAATTTAAAGTTAAAGAAACTTAATTTCTTTTAAACTAAAAATGTTAAAATACATTCAGGAGCCCAAGTCAATATGATGGAGGGGTCTCATACAATTGTAGGGAAAATAGTCCTTTTCTGCCCTGTTCGCGCACAAAAGGGTGTGAGTGGATTTTCGGCTCGCTGACACCTCACCCCAGTTTTCCTTGGTTGGTAGACATATATATTCAGGTTTGTGTGCTTGGTCAGCGACCCGGCTTATAAACCTTCGTCAAGTAAGACAGACACAACAGACAACACACACACATAAGTGGATCCATCTAATTTTTAGAGACAGCGGCCAACTAGAGGATCCCCAGAATTGGCTTGTCACCCCCAGAGGTATTGATTTGGTTTGGGAACTTAGAGGACTTTCGGACCCAACAGATTTAACGAGCACGTACTCCGCATATACTCGGTAGGTCTTCAGTGGTACCGGAACTCGATCGCAGGACCTTCCGATCCCGAGACCGAGACGCTGACCACTAGGCCAGTTTCCCTTCTAGCTCAATGTTTTGAAGGCTTTGGTGATAGTCTGCTGCGACGGCAGAAATAGATTAGATTAATATATTGGGTTATATTGGGAATGAATAGGCTTACTGGGTATGGAAAGTGTTATGTGGGTATATTAAATAGGGGCTTGGTTTATTGAGTTGTCAATACGCATATTCTTATTTGTAGATTTTCGGCTCGCTGACACCTCACCCCAGTTTCCCTTCTAGCTCAATGTTTTGAAGGCTTTGGTGATAGTCTGCTGCGACGGCAGAAATAGATTAGATTAATATATTGGGTTATTGGGAATGAATAGGCTTACTGGGTATGGAAAGTGTTATGTGGGTATATTAAATAGGGGCTTGGTTTATGGAGTTGTCAATACGCATATTCTTATTTGTAGTGAGAAATGAAGTATTTTTTTTAGTTTTTTTTTTTATCGTAAGGCACACTTTGTTACTCTGTGGTCAATGCATACTTGTGAAAATGAACCACAGGGTGATTCATAATGAATGGACCCAAAAGAATAGAGCGAATTGTGACTGCCCAAAGAGTTCTATTGTAGGGTAGAGGAACGACTCGTACTGAGCTGCCTCGGCAGCATGGCTCACTACGGAGCCGAATAGAGTGGCAATAGTGCTAGTTTTATAATTGATACTGAGAAGGAAGTACACCCTAGACAAAGGCGGAATCGAACGCATAGTTACACGCGCGGACTGCTACGTTATAGCCTGCGATCCAACACTCGGCCATCGGGCCCACATGCCACCCTATATTGTCTCCGTGTTGGTCCATCTTGCTGTTGAAAGGTTCAGTCTCTACCCTACTATAGAACTCTTTGTGACTGCCGTAATGGATTTTTTTTCGACCGAAACAAATTTATTCTGCAAGTACAGTTATACAAGTTTTATTTGGCAACAGTTTTATTTGGCAATGTCGTTCATGCCTCATTTTAGATGAATATGGGGCCCGGATGGCCGAGTGGTTTGCATCGCAGACCATTACGCTAGCAGACTGCGCGCTGTAACGGGTGCGGGTTCGATTCCCGCCTTCGCCCTGGGTGTACTTCCTTTCTCTGTGACAGTAAAAATTCTTTCTGTGTCTGTCTTACTTGACGAAGGCTTATAAGCGGGTCTCTGATCAAGCACACAAGCCGGAATATATATGTACCTACCCTACCCTACCCTAGATGAATATTTTATCTAAAATCAAATTAGAAAAGGAATTTTTAAAAAAATGAAGCGACCACTAACGGTTCCCCAGGCCCTGGATTCCTGTTTATAGATTAATAATACAATAAGGAATTTAAAACTTCTTAACACGCTTAAAAATCGTCATAAATAAAAAGCAAACTGCCACGGAACAGTTTGAGCACGTGCTACGTCATCAGCTGTACATCATTTTCCGTGGGCCTTTGATACCGCTGGCCTAAATGTCTGCAGGATCGGGGAGTTTTCTGCGATATGGATTAGGCACAAAACGGAGCTACTAATTTCTTTCATCTGACCCAAAATATGATTACCCGATTAAAAATATGATTTTATTTGAAAACGTTTTCACGTTACTCAAATAATGTTTATCCAATCATAGGTTTTAAATTTAACTTATGAATTTCCATGATATTACATAAGGGCCATCCTTTTGAAACCAAAGAATTACGGGGGAACTGTATAACTTTGTTATAATGCATCTCTGACCGATATATTTAATTCATTTGGTTAAATAAGTTCTAAATGTTTGACGTCCCACGTTCATCTTGTTCGATCTGTTGTCTGATAAGAAAACAGGAACGAAACTTGAGGGGACAGGGAACACAACGACGTCGACGCTTCAAAATATCTGCTTTTCATTTTAACTTTCAATCACTAAAATGAATATTTACGGAAAATTTTATATAATACGCATCTGAATATGGGGTTGGAGTTCACATATTTGGTGGTTAATTCCAATATAACTTTGTTTCCAGCTTCATATGTCATTATTTTAAAACACCGATTTTTAGCTTTTAGGTACACTTTCCAGCACAACTGTTGCATGTATCTGAAAATAATTTTTTATAGAAATAAAAAAGTCGATTCAAAGCAATGAACCTCAAGTTTGACGATAAAACATTCATAATTTTAAGTTGTTAGTCTAAATAGAAATTTTTCGCATTTCTTAAATTAGAAAAATCGTCTTATTTTTAGTCACTTAATATATTTTGGAATATTTTTGGTTTACTGTGTTAAATAGACATGTATAAGACATCACAGAAAATTTCAACCCTTCTAGTAAAAAAGAGAAGTGTACCTTAAGGTTGAAAATTGGTGTTTTAAAATAATAACATATGAAGCTGGAAACAAAGTTATATTGAAATTAACTACCAAATTTACAAACTCCAGCCCTATATTCAAATGTGCATTATAGTAGTTTTTTTCGTAAAGGCACGATTCAGTAACTAATGTTTAAAAGAAAATTCGATATTTTGAGTGGTCGTTTTGTTCCCTGTTACCTTAATAATATAGTTAACCATGCGCAAATAGGTTTCGTTCTTTTCCTTTGTTAAACTTGAACCGGACGTATAACGTGACGTTCCGAAGAGCGCCTGTGTCCTTAAGGTTAAGTAGCCTATGTTCAATAGTTGTGTAATAGTTGTGCTGGAAAGTGTACCTAAAAGCTAAAAATCGGTGTTTTAAAATAATAACATATGAAGCTGGAAACAAAGTTATATTGAAATTAACTACCAAATATGTGAACTCCAACCCCATATTTAGATGCGTATTATATAAAATTTTCCGTAAATATTCATTTTAGTGATTGAAACTTAAAATGAAATTATGATATTTTGAAGCGTCGTTGGGTTCCCTGTCCCCTTAAGGTTCCGATCAGGTTTCGTTTCTGTTTTCTTTACCAGACAACAGATCGAACAAGATGGACAGCGGAACGTCACAGAGAACTGTTGTGGCCTGATTAGTTGAGTCGGTCGTAACTTAAGTGATTTTAACTTTTTAAATGATTAATATCATAAAATAAAAATTAATATCTTGGGTCAGAGATGCATTTTATTGAATTCAAAGTTATGTAACTTGATGTACAGGGTGTCCCAAAAAGGACTACCTGTTTTTAAAAATTAATAAACAATTAATGGATATATATTAACACAATTCTTTCAGAATATGAATGATTCAAAACCACAAATTCCATACACGCTTCTTTTTTTAACTAAAATGTAGAAGGTAGAATCGCAGTGGAAAACTCTCCATTTCAAGCTTAATTCTTAAAACCTATTTATATTTAGAGATTAATATTCTTTTTAATGCTGACAAAGTAATGAGCTTTATCGATGAAAAAAAAGTTTTCAAATAACAATAGTGACACTTAAAAAATATTTTCGTTTTTATTTATAGAAAGTAATCAAACATGACATTATTTATTTTACATAAAAACTGTTTAAGATAGTAATTAACTTTTTTACCGTGCAAACGATTTCTCTATTTTTTGTATTTTTATTCGTGTCAATCAAATTAGTAGCATTATTTTTTTTAGCAATTGCTTTCCGTCACAATTTCTTAGAAACGCACAAGAAAATTGTTACGAAATACATATAGCATTTGTTTTTTATAATCTTTTCTGAATAAATTTAGTTTTTAGAAAGTTGAAAATTAAGAAAATAATCCGTTTACAAATGTGACGATACATAATAAATGTGAAAAATAAAAATAAATGTAATAAAATATGGAAATCTTTAAAACAGAATTTATTTGTTTTAATTTTGTCTATAATCTTCTTTGATGTAATCTGATTGAAAATAAATAAATGCTTTTTTTGCATTATATCCAATTATTTGACATTTTAAAAAGAAAGACTACTTAGTGCTTTCAAGTTAAAAATGTCAAATGTGTTTTCATTTAAAAAAAAATAGATTGGTTAATTTTATTCAGTGTTGTGTTTTTTCTAACAAACCTATAAATAAATAAAATTAATCTTAACATAGTTTTTATTTGAATATGTTAATACTTAGTAGGAAACAAGACATTGAAAAAATAATAATTGTGATTGTAAAGTTAAATAATTATTTACTTAAAAATTTTCACTGAAACTAAAGCCTTGTGCATTCCTATTTTCGCTAAATTCCACAAGAATAAAGAATCCTATTTACATTTTAATTTTTTCAGCAACATTTTTGTAACTCTAACAAAAACATTACATAATCTTAAAAAATAATAAGTATTTCTGTTAATTAATAATTTTAATATTTATGTTTTCTTTGAAAGTGATATAAATATTTCGTTATGAATAAATTGTACGACTAACACAACAAAAGTTGAAAATTATAATTAACAGTTAGTTAACGATGAATAAAAAGGGAAATATTTAATTAAAAAACACGTAAAATCCACAAACACTTAACTATTGTTTAAAGAAATATTTTAAAACTAAATTTTTTTATTGCTCACGTTAAATCATTTGTTTTTATAAACCAGTAGGTTTGTAACATAATCTGTCACTTAACCCGCTTTCCACACAGTTGTGTTTAACAGGAAAAAAGGCGACAAACACAGCATTAGTTCTATATTAAACATTTACACGCTAAATTTGGCTAGTTTTATTTATTTTGTTTCGAAAATTCAATAATTATTACTTATCATTTGCAAAAATTAATTTATATTTCAAAGAATAAATATGTAATATTCCTCGCTTTTAAATAGAATAAAAGTATCTCATATCAACATACAAAGAATCTCGTAGTAAAATATATTTGACGTCATTTCAAACTGATCGATGTCGCAAAAATAAATTTAATTTAATTTATTGTCTAAAAGAATTAAAGTTTCTCGAGCGATTGTTGCGAATAGCAATGGTGATTAAATTCTAATAAAAATGGCTTCCTATGATTTTTAAATGAGCATTAAATTTTGCAGTTTTTTTTAAATAATTGAAGTACTTCGAATTCTTTTCTGAAATTTTCAATGTATTCTAATTTCGATGCGCTGAATTTTTTTTGACGTATCACACTTGTCGGTAGCATTTGTAGTTTGGGCTATGAAACTGGGTGACAGACGGACTGAACGATTATAATACCTTCCACTTTTTACGTTATAAACGTAGTGTGGAAGCTAATAAGCAGAGAAATTAGTATCTATGATCCTCCAACTTTAGAGCAATGGGGATGTAGCCTAGATTCGAAAATTTTAGTGGGCTTCAGCCTAGTAGCTGTTTTTGTCACATAGCACTTTCTTAAACTAAGCCCTTCAAATGAACTGTGTGCTTTTTGCATTAAAAATGTCATAGGCGCATATAAACTATTGAATATTCAGAAATTAAAGTAAATGTATCTTAAACCGGCTTGCTCTTGTATTCATCAGTTTCTATACTATTTCACTGTTAATTTTTTTTTATTAACTACCCCTGAAACACTGCAGTCACTGCAATATTCATATGAGACTTCATTTGTTAGTTGGAGTCATTTGTACATACATGGTGGCCGAAAAGTAGGCTAACAGTTAATGCTGTATCATTGGTAAGAACTTTGGGTTATTTAGAACAGGTATTTGACATAGCCGTGCTTAGTTTTGCTGGTTGGCTAAAATAAAGTCGTACTACAGGGTATCTTATCCAAAGAGTAGCGATTCGTGGACTTCGTTTGGTTTAGTTTCGAGATAGCTTCGGAATATTTATTTGATGCTTGAATAATAATAAGCAACTAATGTTTCCAGAGTCTGAAACTTCGAATCTCGCCATCTGCCAGCTATCCTATAAAATGATTTGTGCTGGTGGAAAATTTGTGCTATTGTTTATAAGTGCTAACCACTGCTGGAAATCTGAGTGAGGAGCACCGACGGTGGAATCTTAAGACAAACTGAAAGTATAAAAATGCGGAGACAGTGCATAGAATAACATTCATAAACATAAAAAGAAATCCATTCGACTAACGTCTCAGAGTTTCCCTAGAGCAACGTTACAACGCCTGATGGGGGGGGGGGGGGGCACTGAACCTTAAACCGTAGCGTCCAGTTACGAGCCTTTTTGCGGACGATCCTAATTACAGTTCTGTGAGATAATGCGCAACAAACTAACTGAACAACCAGACATGCTTTCAAAAAATAACTTGCTGTATAAATAACTGTATACCTAACTAACTGTAAACCTACTTTTGGGCCACCCTGTATTTATGTTTAACATTTATCAGCCTATTCTTAACCCTATCTCGTCACAAGATCGTGGTTCTAAATTACGACGTTTGTCGCCAACAGCCCCCGTTAGTTCTAGTATGTCGTTGATTGAACCAAACCTTAATTTTCTTTAAAAAGTAGCGTTTAAAACACTCCAAATATCTTTAACTAAAACAATGTGCCAATAGCAACCCCACACATGTCTTTCCATTTATCAACTACAATCGCCCAAATTGGCGATTATATCTTTAGCCACGAAAATAAATATTTCAGGCGAATACAACAAGCTTATTATTCTACAGAGATATTGAGTTCGCCACCTTAACGAATTAATCTACCCACTTACTTCAAATTTCTCCTCTATGAGAAATGTGAGGTTGTGATGCTCGGTTGCCACGCCTACTAATTTATTTTTCTAAATGGCTTTTGGACGAAGCTGTTTTGGCACGTATTTTTGGCTTGACTTATGAGAAGGGCTTGTTTTAAAGATCACGGAGTAGTTGTGTTAAAGGAGTAATGGCGTTTTAAAGTGTAGATAGACTTGTTAAGAGTTCTGGGGTAAATGTTTGATAAGTAAATCTTTCAGGATATTTTGTTAGAAGATTTTTGAAAAATGTAGTATTGTATGTGTTAGCTTAATTATTTTGTTTTTTAACCATGGAATTTGAGTTGAAAATGTTTGAACGTAAAATAATGTACTGACGTACATGAATTAATTAAAATTAAATGTGAGCAAGCGTTTGGACTCTCTGAGAATAAGTAAATTTGCTGAAATGTAAAATTGTTTTTACTACTTCATGGGATTAAAATTTGAATTTTAACTGAAAAATAAATTTTTATAAATATTTAAAAATGTTATTTCTGTACCAGATTATTTGAAATGACCTCACTGAAAATTATTTTTTAAACAAGTGTAATTAAAATTGATAAATGAAAACAAAATTATATGTACTGTTGGAAAACTTGATAGTCAGGTAAAGGGTTTAAAATTCTTTATCCTTACAGTCGCTGGACAAATTATTAGACGCACTGTATTTTTTTATTAATTTTATGTTTCTTAAGAGTTTTTATGCAATAATGGTATACTTAAACTACAGTATTATTGATTTTTATTTAAAAGAATTGTTTTAGACTAAATATTTGTATTTATTTTTAACATATGGCAACACTGTGCCATACGCTAAAAATCCAGTCCAGCTCCTAGAAAAGATTATTTATGTGTGGAATCATCATCTTCAAATGCAGGAGACAGAACAGGAGACAGATAGCATGCCGCGCAGAATTAAAGCTTTGATAGCGGCTAAAGGTGGCTCAACTAAATATTGACTTTTGCTAATATTAATTTAACTTTTCTTTCACTTGCTTTTCTAAATGAATGCTGTTTTATTTATGTCAAATAAATCGGTAATGGATTGGATAATATAAAAAAACCCAAATAAGTTTAAAATAATAAAACGGTACAATATCACCCGGTAATTAATATTTTACATGAAATCTTGCAGTGCGTCTAATAATTTGTCCAGGGACTGTAAGGGTTAATTTTATTTAACAAATGTATTAAATATGTTTGTTTACATGGTTTATAAATACTAGCATATTTTTCTGAATGCAAGCTAACTTGTGATAATGAAAAAATGATAGTAAATACAATCTATTGTATAGTACATATTTATAGATAAAATATTAAAAAGAATATTGTATTATTTAGGAGTGCTACGGATCTAGTTTTCTTTTGTTACATGGCGCCTTGTTATACAAGAATCTACTGTTTTTAAAACTGGTTAGAAAGCGATTTAAATACAAGCAATTTAGTTTTTCAATTGTATAAAGTTATTCAATGATCTTTATTAATTTCTATCGCGTCAAATTGTAATCTAATAAGAGAAATTTAATAGTTCCGTTAGAACAAATAAAGTTTTCCCTTTATTGTTTTCACCGAAACTTTCCTTTAAGCATTTTTAATAATTGATTGAAAAGTCTAATAATCAATATCTTAAGTATAGTATACAATGAAATACACTGCTCAAAAGAATTAGGGGAATGCATGGTTTAAACTCTTTCACCCCCAATGATTCCATTTGGAATCGCCAGCTTGCGATTTTTTTTCTTACTAAGTTGAGCTCACACTTATTTTTCGTTAGATGGAAGAATCATGTCTTTTGAAGAATTAAATAATGATTGTTTTAATTAATTGAAAATATGAAAAACATGGTAAAATAAAATTCACTCCCAAAAAATTTTATGAAATAAATTGACCCTAAATTCTTCACGCTTACATTCTTAGATGCTTAAAAATTGATTTTAATTTTTTTTCAACAAAGTGTTGAAAAAATTATTGTCATAATTTATTCAAAAATTATTATTCCTATTTTTCCCCTTAAATTTTTGTTCAAAATTAAGATTATTTCCCCTGTTTTTTACCATTTTATTCTGGATGCATAATGAATCCATTTCACAAATTTTAGATTTTTAGAATAAAAAGTAAAAAGTTAGAACAGAAACGGTTAACAAAAGTACGCAAAGTGCTCCCCTAATTGTTTTGAGCAGTGTAGTAAAGTAGGTAAATTTAAAGTAATTGGTTAAATTTTAGTTCTTCATTATTTACCGTATCTCCGTAACTAAAAAAGTATCATCGTTTAAAAAAACATGCTTTTTCCAACAATGTAACATAAAACACGAGCACAAAAACATAATTTGATACATTATCACTTCGAAATCAAAGCGAATGTTCATGCTACACTATGCAACATATAAATGTTGTTCCAAGAAATTTCAGACCCAATCTTGGCATGAAAATGAATACAAGTGACAAGTCTGCGTCTTTTGCGAAATAAATTTTAAGCAAGTTAAACAGGTCGCATTTTGTAGTGCGCGACGCAATACAGGGTTAGAAAGGAAGAGATATATTCTATTTCCAGTTTCTTTTTTTAAAGTTGTTGTTTTTTATGTAAATAATAGATTTATTTTAAAGTAACGCTTTTGTTATAAAGTTTTTATTTGCGAAGCTTAGTTAAAGAATAAAGCAATATAATTGTAGTTAGAGAAGAGTAATGTTTTGTATACACATTTTAAAATTAAATTAATCTGCAATAAATCATATTTGTCGTAGTAAAACGGTTTTAATTTTTTTTCGAAATATCTGGTTGCAAAGACAAATTGTTTTTAATGTTTATTTTGCAACCAGATATTTAGAAAAAGAATGTTCTTTTCTTCTAATAAAATTTCTTAAAAAATAAATTGGTGGAAAATATTTTTACTCAGCTGTATTCCACTGGATTAACGCAGAAGACTTAGGTTTGGAGATCTACTCTTATTCCCCCTTAAACTCTTTTCTAACTAGTTGAAAATTCGAAAAAATAGTATTTTAAGTAGGCTAAATTTATTACTTCTCTTTAACTAGCTATTTAATTCCTTACCGTATCTCCATAACTAAAAAGTACCATAGTTTCAGTTTGTTAGAGATTTAAGAGTTTTGGTTAGCAATGATTTCAAAATGAGTAAATAGTGTGAACGAACGGAGTGCTACGATCTATTTTTTTCTGTTACGTGGTGCTTTGATATACAAGAATTCACTACTATGAAAACTAATAAACAAATTAAAAAACTTAGGATTTTAATTGTGTAAACATATACAATCCTCCTATCAAATAATCTCTATCGAATCAAATCGCAGTATAATAAGAAAAAGTAAGTTTTCCTATTATAAAAACTATTAAGTTTTTTCTCGATTGTTACACAGAAACCTCTTTTCTTAAGATCTTTTTTAAACTGATTAAAAAGTATTTATCAATATATTAAGTAGGTAAGTTAAAAATTAATTGGTTAAGGGGCCAGAGAATCCTGAATGGAAATGAATAGGAGAAAACGTTATTTTTTTGCTAATATTTCGAAAAATCATAAGTATTTGTAAAATAAGTTACAACAATTTGATTTTAAGTATACATATGAAATCTATAGTATATTTTCCATATCAATTAAAAAAATAAATACTTGCTATGCCAAATAAATACTTGCTATGCTTCTTTTACTTGCTATGCCATTCCTTACCGTATCTCCATAACTAAAAAGCATCATAGTTTCACAAAAAAATCTTTTTCCAACAATGTTACGTAAAACACGAGCACAGTAACACAGTTTGATACATTATCCCTTCGAAATCGCAGCGAATGTTCATGCTACACCCTGCAACATACAAATGTTGTTCCAAGAAATTTCGGACCTATACCAATAAATACGAGTGACAAGCCTGCGTCTTTCACGAAATAAATTTTAAGCAAGTTAAACAGGTCGCGTTTCTGTATTGCGTGACACAATAGTGTGTTGGAAGGAGATATATATTCGGTTTCCAGTTTCTTTTTAAAAGTGGTAGTTTTTATGTAAAAAAATAGTTTTGTTTTAAAGTAACGCTTTTGTTATAAAGTGTTTGTTTATTTGTGGGGTTTAGTTAAAGAATGATACAAAAGGATTGTGGTTAGATTATAGTTAAACTCATAGTTTCCTTGCACAGAAGCCATGTGATGGGCGGGGCTATGAAACGCGCGGAGCAATCAGATGAATAGGAAATTTCATCCGTTTTATTTTGTCTTCATCTGATTGCTCCGCGCGTTTTATAGCTCCGCCCGTGGTCGTGGCTTCTGTTCAAGGAAACTATGAGTTTAACTATAGAGTGTAAAGTAATTTGTATTATATTCTTAAAATGTATTTTGAATTTAAATAATTTCAAAGAAATGCTGTTTGTAGTAGTTAAAACTGATTTTAATATTAAAAAAAAATCTGTTGCTTTTGCAGGTAGAAACTTCTAAAAACAATTACTACTTTTAATAATAATTCATTAACAGTTTCTTTAAAAAGTAAAAAATAACTAATCATATATTTACACCATTTGCACTAAGTCTAAGAGTTCTTTTGCAGTAGTTTTATCCTCTATATAATATTAAAGTAATTCAGGCTTAACCTTAATATTTAATTTAAACCGAGTAGGTTTGTAACAGAATCTGTCACTTAACCCGCTTCCACACAACAGTTGTGCTTAACAGGTAAAAAGGCACCAAACACAGCATTGATATTCTATATTAAACATTTACATGCTAAATTTGGCTAGTTTCATTTATTTTATTTCGAAAATTCCATAATCATTACTTATCGTTTGCAAAAATTAATTTATATTTCAAAGAATACATATGTAATATTCTTCGCTTTTAAATAGAATTAAAACATTTCATATCAACGTACCAAGAAACTCGTAGTAAAATATATTTGACGTCATTTCAAACTGATCGATGTCGCAAAAATAAATTTATTTTAATTTATTGTCTAAAAGAATTAAAGAGCGATTGTTGCGAATGGTAATGGTGAATTAATTCTAATAAAAATGGCTTCCTATGCTTTTTAAATGAGCATTAAATGTTGCAGTTTTTTAAATAATTGAAGTACTTCGAATTAGAATTCTTTTCTGAAATTTCCAATGTATTCTAATTTCGATGCGCTGAATGTTTTGACGTATCACACTTAGCATTTGTAGTTTGGGATATGAAAGTGGGTGACAGACGGGCTGAACGATTATAATACCTTCCACTCTTTACGTTATAAACGTATTGTAGAAGCTAAAAAAAACATTGTTTAATGTAAAAAAAATATTTTTACACAATTTGCATAAAGTCTTCCTTTGCAGGAGTTTTATCCTCTAATAAAATCAAATCAACGTTTATTATTCTTGTGCAGTTCACATTTGTTCTTAAATTGCTATTTTATAAGTAACGAATAAATGTGCATGCTAAATACGTTTTCGCTATTTATTTTGCGTGTCTTGAAAGTATACGCTTTATGTGAGATACAAAACAATGAAATACGCAATAACACATTTAATGTATCTTAGGTGGGTTATTTAGACAAATGAATGTTTGTTGGTTGCATAGCTGACTTTAATTACTGCCTCGCCCAAAGAATACATTTTCATTAGTATGTTTTCGCATTCATTGGAAACGCTTATTAGGTGATGGTTTGAACTCGCAATAATGTTTATAGTTGATTATTTTATTAAATGATTTGTAAATTAAAGGTACGGGAGCATCGGTTACGCATTCGCCTGGCATACGAAAGGTCCCAGGTTCGGGTCCGGGCATCGCCCAAATAACTTCCGACCTATAAACGGCCCGTGCAGCCCAAAATCCGACGAATAAAATACCCCGTAAGAGGGAGTGCACGTTAAATATCCTTCAAAGTCCTAACGCTGCGTACGATGTCGCCCTTAACGGTTGCGTTGGGTGCCTACTCGGGTGTCGTCTCTTCATTTGACTGTGGTTCCAAAATACGACGCCCGTCGCCAATAGCCCTCGTGTAGCTCTAGTGCGACGATAATTCAAACTAAACTAAAGGTACGCAGTTTACCTTTAAGCGCGCGATTCTTTGTTTTTAATATATGGTTTCTACATTGAGATTTTTTTCATTGTAAAAATTAAATAAATCGTAAATATGATAACTGAAGATGGATTTCTTTAGTTATTTTTTCTATTTTTAGTATACTGTCATTATTAATAAGAGGAAGATTTCTATATGCTGTCGGTAGACACGTAGGCAGTTATTTCCATCTTGTAAAGCTTAAGTACATGATTAAACTTCTTAATTATCTCAATACTGTAACAAATATCAGTGGTTTTTTTCATAGCCCAACCAAAAAAAGTATATGCAGACCACTCAAAATCTCAAATTATTCTAAATATAAGTAGCCTTTCGAATGTTAAAAGCAAAAAGGCTACTTTTGTAAAATTATTTGCTAAACATACTTCTAAATGTATATTTGTTTAAAAATAAGTTAATATAAATAATATATGCGTAGGAATTTAGGCGGGAGTTAAGGTTAACATCTTTTTAAGTCATCACGACTTTGAGAAAAGTCGATGATCATTTCGTGGGATTTCAGATGATACAGATTTTTCAGATACATTTAAAATGACATATACAGTACATACACAACTTCCAATAATGCCCTGCACTCTTCTTTTTTTCTAATCGTTTTTTTATAAACGCAGTCTTTACTTTTTTAACGTGTTAACACAAGTACATTTTCCATCCCGCTCAACATACTTTTAAATCGCCACGAATTTGAGAAAAGCCAATAAAACATCACTAAAACTAAATTCCATCACTGAATTCACAATTCGACACTTAAAATATCTACAAGATCTCCGTCCGTGCTTGCGATACATTACTCTCTCCCCAAGCAATGTCGTGGGTAATGTGATCCAAAACCAGGAATGCCGTGCAACGCTCCCTACATTAAGTATCCAGCTTAAATTACCACATTGCATGACGGACCTAGGACGTGTAAGGTTTAATGCGATTCAATGAGGTTTTTTTACTTTCTAGAGGGGGGGAGATTTTATGTTTCTGTGTATGGTTTTATAGGTAGGTTTTCTTCTGCGAAATGGGAACGTTTTTTTCCCTTGAAGAAGGTGTTTTTTGGTGGTTTGTTAGTGATGTAAATGACTGTAGATGACGGAAATTATAATTTTTGTATATTAAAATTTAATTTAAGGTAGTTAATTAAATTTCGATCGAAAAAATATCTAAAAAATAAAACGTATAGATGTGATTAAAATAGGAAAAATACATTTATATGTACAGGGTGTCCGTAAAAGAACGTCCGAGATTTAATGGTATATTTCAGAAGTTTATTTTATAATAAATATAACAAATCATACATGACATTGAAAGAAAACTAACCAAGTTTTTCCTATAAGTACTAAATGGGTGCGCCTTTAGTGATACGGCGCACATCCAGACGAAAATGCAATTCTTCCCATACTGTCTGCCTCAAGTCCGGAGTAATGGAAGCAACAGCCTGTGCAATTCTACTTTTCACGGTTGGTAAATCGTGGGGTAGGGTTGGAACGTAGACCCAATCTTTTACGAAGCCCCAAAGGAAAAAATCACAAGGCGTGATGACAGGTGAACGACAATTACAATTTGAAACTCGGACATTCTTTTACAGACACCCTGTATATTTCCATACAATTTGCAGTTTACTTTACAGAGCTTATTAGAAAGCATAAAACAATATTCTTTTTGGGTTAAAAATTGGTCTGCATTTTAAGTTGCATCACTCTCTTCTTTAATAAATCCCTCATTGTCAGAACGATGTTGAAATGATATTGTAATGTGTATATTGGGCTTCTACTAGAATTTGGACGTGGGTGAAAATAATTTTTTTTAAATGATGTCGTCTTCCAAAAAAAACTTATTTTACTTATTTTTGACGTATTTGAAACGGAATAAATAATTCATTTTTATGATGTAGTTTGATTGGAAGTATTTCGACAGGCTTATTTAAGGGGTCCTAATAACATTAAAAATAACGGTTTGCGTTGGGTGCCTACTCGGGTGTCGGATCGTCACTTGACTGTGGTTCTAAAATACGACGCCCGTCGCCAATAGCCCTCGTGTAGCTCTAGTGCGGCGATAATTGAAACTAAACTATATAACACTAAAAAAGAAACTATTTAGATACAATTCCGTACTCCTTATTTGGTTTATCGACGTGGCGTATTACTGTCCATGTTACAAAATACGAAGGCATAGAAGCTATACATTTATTAATTATATAGTTACAACACTTTCAAACAAGAAGACTCGCAAAAAATGTTTGTTAATGGTCATTTTTTCTCTAGTTTGTGCTATAATAAATGTATGCATGTTGTGAAGGGAGTTGTTGAAAACGTGATGGATTATGGGAAGTGTAATTTATATAAGTGCAAGAAAATGTGTGTTTAGTTGGAATATTAGTTCAGTTTAAGATTTCCTTGGTTGCGTTTAGATTTTTTTTAAAACTGAGTTAGGTGGAAAAAGTATGGGGTGAAAACACAGGGTTTGTTGGCAGATATAAAACAAAGAATCATGTTACTGATTCTGTAAAATTGCAATTTTAGAATTAAACCTTCCATGATTCGTTTTTAGTGTACATTAAATTCGATTTTTTCATATTTTTTATTTCAAAGAAATTAAACAAAAACTTATGTTGTTGAACACATGATGTGTTTGTTAATATATTATACAATCATGCTGCTTAGCATTAGGAATCTACTCGTAGAAATATTGTTAGAAATATTTTTAAATCTTAACTTTAACCGATAGATTTATATTTGTCATTCGCTGAAACAAGTCTTAAAGTAATTGAAAAAAAATCTGAAAAACCGCAGTGTATCATTGTTTACTTAAATACTTTAATCTACTTTCTTGTTTTATTCATATAGACTGTGTGTAAATAATGTAAACTTATTTGTGAGCCATATGAACATAAAAAAAATCACTAAATTATTTTTAACAAATGACTGAACGTTATCATTTACACACTTACATTAGTCATTGGCCCCAATATTAAATTACGTTCTTATACAACCGAAGATAAATTATGATACCTTTTAATATTAATTCCAACATCATTACAAACCAGTACAACCCTTTTTTTTTAAAGCCTTTACAATTCCATTTCATACCAAGCCCTAACTGCCCAAGCGTATCTGCCTGCTCCCAAAATCCACCGCATAATCGCCGAATAACTTTTCAGGAAGCCCCTCCTGAAATGGAAAATGTGCCATAATTGCAAGAACTATCTTTCAAACTGCAAATTCTGGAGAGAGAAAAAAAGCAGACAAGGGGAATAGAGATTCCGTAAACGGTTTGGTCGGACGCCAAATTTTCAATGAAAGAGAAGGCACCGTTAGTTATTATCAATGGAGGAAGCTGGCTTGATTTAATGGCTTTTGGAGACAGTGGTATAACTAATACCAGAGAAAATGTATAGTTTCTATGTGCATTAACTAGTTGGTTGGTAGACATGTATTCAGGTTTGTGTGCTTGGTCAAAGACCCGCTTATAAACCTTCGTCAAGAAGGACGGACACGACATACACACACACACACATATAAGACGGATGCTGCCATCTATCGCCACCTCCACAATTTAGACATGTCCCTGAAGGGGAGGGAAATAGTCTCCAGGGACCTGTACCCGTGGTAAACTGCGCAATGACCGACCACAGGACTTTCGGACCCAACAGATTTAACGAGCACGTACTCCGCATATACGCGGTGGGTCTTCAGTACCGGGACTCGATCGCGGGACCTTCCGATCTCGAGACCGAGATGCTGACAACTCTAGTTTCATAATCTAGTTTTCTAGGTGTTTGAGAAAAATGGATGTAATGTGAATTGTATTGAAGTGTAGCTGAAGCTATAACAACATCCCGTATCTCAAGTTAAAGACCAAGTTGCTTCGGCCTATAGATTACAGGTTTGTTATATAGATGGCGCTGTTTTACTACTGCGGTTCTACCAGCCATCTACCATGAGTAATACAGGGTGTCCTTAAAAGAATGTCCGAGTTTTAATGGTATATTACAGGAGTTTATTTAATACTTAATATAACAAATCATACATGATATTGAAGGAAAACTAATCTAGTTTTTCCTATAAGTGCTTAATGTGTGCGCCTTTAGTGATCCGGCGCACATCCAAACGAAAATGCAATTCTTCCCATACTGTCTGCAGCAAGTCCGGAGTAATGGAAGCATTAATGGAAACTTCAGTATATAAAGAACCTCCTAAAGTAATAATATATCAATTTTCTCTTAAAAAAATTATTGAAAACGTTGGTTTAAAATACCTATTTTAACAAGTAAAGTACAGGATTGGCGGTAAAAGTTGGGTTGCTCTTACAGGGTTGCCAAGCTTCACCGACCCTATTGTCGAGCGTTTCGATGCTCCTTCCAGAGTTTCAGTTCAGTTCAGTGGTCGATCTATGTTTGTCCCATTTTATCTGCGGGTTTCGAATTGCAAAAATATCGAAGAAAACAAACATGTACTAGAAACCTGTTCCGAACCTAAATAAAGGATTGTTTGTCGAGCTCGAGCAGGTTTCTTACTTCTTCAGAACACCCAACACTCCAAAGATAACAGAAAGCATGACTACAATAATAGGCCTTCTTTTGCCTCAAAAGTCTAGTAGACAGTGACTCGTACCATTCTCGATTCAACTACCTCGTACCCAGAGTGGCTTTGTTACAACGCAGATGATAGTAATGATCGATACCTATAATGACGAAAGAAAATTCCATGCACTGAATTTCCAGGAGTAGATTTGGTTTTGATGACACGAGGCTCAATTAGTCCTCATCCATTTTCGAAGCGAATCGAGTGTATTTATTTAAATTACAATAGAATTTTTGTGGATAAGAGTAAGAAATTACAATAGAATTTTCATGGATAAGAGTGAGAAATTACAATAGAATTTTTATAGATAAGAGTAAGAAATTACAACAGAATTTTTATGGGTAAGAGTAAGAAATGTTGCGTAAATTGCAATTTTTTGGGATTTATACATAAATTTATACGTGAAAAGTAGAATAAATTATCATATCTCTCTGAGTGATGCGCAAATTGGCTATAGTATAAACTTATTTCACTACATAAGATTCAATTTTGAGTTTTTGACCGAAATTCGCCATTTCCAGGTGAAAGGAACCCTTGTCAATCAGTCTATTTGCCGTTACTATGCGCGATTTATTCATTATTTAATGGCTCTTGCCAACTCTGATTAATTTTATTTCAGGATTATTCCCAATCGTAATTTGCTACATCAACGATTAAGAGTAATTTTGAGCTTAAACTTTTACTGCGAGCTTAGCGAGTGCTTGTTTAAGTCTGTAACGTAATAGTTGCCGATGTTGCGGCTGAGTAATCAGGGAGCTGTCCAGGAAGTCAGAAAGTCTCGGGTTTGAATCCAGGCATGGTCTATATTTATCCTGAAGTATGTGACTACGTGCTCGTAATCTGCGCATCGAAGTCCGAAAATCGCTCTGGAACGACTGCACTTACCAGATTCTTAAGGTGTAATTCCTTGAGGCAGAATAGTCTACCGATGCGTACGACTAACATCACGTAAAGATGGAGCCGCTTCTCTGTCGATTCACGAGGCATAAATCTCTCTTATTAAAGTAGCCTTTTAATGTCGGAGCTACACATGAATTATCTTAGAATCCATCTTTCTGGAATGTGTGCCCCTGTCCCTGCGTTTTTCAATCCATAGGTTATTTTGCTTGTAGCCCTCTGACGACCTCGTCACTTGACCATGATTCTTAAGGTGTTAAATATCCTTTGAGGCTAGAAATAGTCTACCGGATGCGTACGAACTAACATCACGTAAAATATAGGGAGTCCGCTTCTCTGTCTGTATTTCATCGATGATGCACATAAAATATCTCTCTATATTAAAAAAGTAAGCTCTTTTTAAATGTCCGGAGCCATAACACCATGAAATATTCATCTTAGAACTCCATTCTTTTTCTGGAATGTGTGTCTCCCTTGTACCTCGATGCGGTTTTTTTTTCAAATTCCCAATTAGTGTTTTAATTTAAAATAAAAATTAGTCTGTGTTAAAGTATAGGCTTTTAACATGTCCGGAGCGATAGCGACCAGGGGGCGGATCCCACTATTGCTTAAAAAGAAAACTAATTAAAATTTTACGTTTATTCTATTTTCAATATGGAAATTTCTTGATACAAATATTTCTGAATCGACGATTTAATTCAAAATTAAATTATTTGGACAATTTAATTACCGTTAACTTGTCCATGTCCCATCATCCCATATACCTTAGCAATTAAAGTAAAAATAAAATTAAAATAAATTCATTGATACAATAGGGCATTGTGAATATATCTGTGGTCTTTTTCGTAGTCGAGTTATGACAGATGACCTATGAAATTTGGTTAAATTTAATTGCAACGAAAATATAAATGTTTTAAAATTTTTGACACTATACAGAAATATATTTAATTGCTACTAATATACAGAATAAGTCCATTTGCAGCCAATTTATAACTAGTTAATTATAAACATTTAGAAAGTCATTAAATTTCATTATAAAACATCTGTCTTGTGTTGACAATATAATTCATAACCGCACTTATTTCTAAAATATACTAGACAAGAGTTTATATTAATTAACTGCAGCGATTTATGAAAAACATCCTTTCATATATCATCATTATTAAAAACAATTGAAGATAATTTATACAAACTATTTTTTTAAGACACAAAAAATAACCCAAAAAGCATTTACGGTTGGGTGCTTAGGTACACTTACCGCGCAAATATATAAACGCTTCCCGAATTTCTTTTAATTAAACATCATGTTAATTTTTTTTAATACTCGCTGCTAATTGAGCATATCTAAAGCCATTTAAATTGTCCGAAAACTTTCTCACTCTTGATTTTTCTAGGCTGTTAACCTTGGATACGGCTGGTAAACTTCCTTTTTTTTTTTAGTTCTTGATGAAATGCGAAAAAGAACTAGTGTCTCTGTTGACATGAAAAAAGGTTTTTTTTTTTTTTTACATTTGAAACTTTTTGTTGAGGATTTGACTATTTGACATCGACGTTGTAATTACTTTTAAACACATTTGAGTATTTGGTTTTTGTATTTACTTTGAAAGAAAATTGCCGTATTATGTCGTTAGTTTACGGGGAAAATGTTAATTTTTTAATTTGGTATTTAAAAATAAATATTTTTGAGACCATTATTATATTCATTAAATGAATGAAATAAATACATTTTAACGGTGAAATCTTTAAACGGTAAAATCTAATATCAGGCAGTTTTACAAGTAATTTCTTTTGAAAACACTTGTGTACATTATTTTTCGGTAGCGTAATTCAGGTAGTTAATCTATTCGTCACAAAAAACAACTTTGCTATATATTATAAAAATATTGTATTATAGGTTGAACCACGTGGCGCAGATTTATTTGTGCTTTTATTTCTGGAGTTCATTGATTAATATAGAGTAGCGCAAATAAAAGTGGCCCCGGCAGGGAGCTACGAATGCAGGGAGAATGCTTGGCGATAAAAACTATTGAAGCTACATGAAAGCCTCGAAGTCATAAATTATTAATTCAATTATTAGTTCAATGGCTTCTCTTGGTAAACCTGTTTTTCATTGGTTGGTATGGTTGTTCAGATCTCAGTGCTAGTTATGTGCTGTTGCAAACCTGTTTTGAATTGGTTTTTGGCTTGGCACCATTTCCTGTCTTATCCTTACTTCTAAGCCGGGCCACTTTTATTTGCGTCACCTTGTTGAATGAATGAAATGGTAAGTTCCCCCTGCTGCTTGATACTTGATTTTTATTCCTGGGGAACTGCCACTATGCAAGACGTGAAACATTCAATTTAAGGACAAGATTTTTCTCGCCCTAGTTCAATTTATAACATCTACTTTTTCCAATGACATTGTTAGATTGTGGTGCCACATTTGAAGAGTACAGGGAAAAAACAACTTCATTGCATAGGAATCTGTCTGCATCGGGCCTCTTTGGCAACAATAATGAGTCTTCCCCATAACTGGTATAAGGAGACAGGTTACTCACTTTCTTTACCTCTCGCGGTAACCCTGATTCATGGCGGCAACCCTGATTCACGCCAGAGATCAGTGGAAACGTGTCACACGTGTGTACCGTGAAAGAAGAACCGATAGAGAAATCGGTTTCCTTTGGCCAATGTCGGCCAAGCAGACCAGAATACGGGAAGATTCCTGGGCGATGAAGTTGTTTTTCCCCTGTACCCTTCATTTTGCATGGGAAAACACGATTTCTGAAATCTCCCGACTTGCACGCCCTTTATAAAACTAACAAAATTCTTCACTTATTCATTCCATGCACTTCATTTATTCAAATCGAAGAGGAAGCCATTCTTAAAACGCTTCCCGTCCGCCCCACAGTTTCAAATTGAGATTTTACTGGACCGGTTCCCTTGGGGTAGCCCCCTTCTTAACCCCCTCCCCCCTCAGGCCCGCGTATCGATTTGTGCCAAAAGAGCGGGAAATGAGCCTCATTCTTTTTTCATTCGAACCCCGTAAGTAGGTCGCGTACGGGGGTTTGCTACATAACGGAAGGGATGATCTTCGATCCTGGTCGAAAAATACTGTGGCAGAGATACAAAAATCCAGCTATATAAAACGTTAGTAAGATCGGTTGTATGAAATCGCAGCGAATATTGAACATTGAATAAGTCAGATGAAAATAAACTACTAATTTTTTGAACGGAAGGGTTTTGTACTACCAATATAGAATATTCTAAGATTATTAGAATATTCTAGAATATAGAATATTCTAAGATTATTAGGATATTGAGGGGAACGAGATCGCGGACTATTTAGCAAAGGCTGGTGCTGGCGAGGCCTCTGTTCCGTCAGCGCCTCTCACCTTTTCGGAGATACACTCGAGGATTAAACACAAGAACAGGACTACTTGGATTGTCCCCCCAGTGCACCATTGGTATCAATGTTCGCGTCCTGGAAGCTCCCTTGCTCCTGGCTTTAATAGACAGGATCAAACTGCTCTTGCCCGCTTTCGAAGTGGCCACCTTAAGACATTGAAATTTAATGAGGGATTCAGGAGCTTCGAAATTTGTTCTAACTGCTTTTCTGAGCAGGCTTCGCCTGATCACATACTCGCGTGCCTCTCCAAGCAGGATTTTGACGACGACCCTTTAATGGTGTTGGACTTTCTGAGGGTGTACGATGTCATGGACCTGGTCTAGCACTGCTGGCCTCCGGGGGCATGCAACAACAACAACAAGATTATTAGGAGTAGACAGGGAGGAATCATAACTACACTGCTCTAAAGAATTAGGGGAATACATGGTTTAAACTCTTTCACCCCCAATGATTCCATTTGGAATCATCAGCTCTCAATTTTTTTCTCATTAAGTTGAGCTCGCACTTATTTATCGTTAGATGGAAGAATCATGTATTTTGACGAATTAAATAAAGTTTGTTTTAATTAAATTAAAATATGAAAAACATAGTAAAATAAAATTCACCCCCAAAAATTTTATGAAATAAATTGACCCTAAATTCTTCACGGTTGCATTCTTAGATGTTTAAAATTGATTCTAACTTTTTTAACAAATAAAGTTTTGAAAAAATTATTGTTATAATTTATTCAACAGTTCTACTTCCGATTTTTTCCCCTTAAATTTTAGTTAAAAAAATAGGATTTTTTAGAAATGTTTTTTACCATTTCATTCTGGATGCATAATGAATCTATTTCACAAATATTAGATTTTTAGAATAAAAAAATAAAACGTTAGAACTGAAAGGGTTAACAAAAGTACGCAAAGTGCTCCCCTAATTGTTTTGAGCAGTGTACGAACAATCCTACTCTTAATACAAAAAAATGTGCGTTTCACAAATGTTATGACGCACAAAGCTGTTCTTTTCCCACAACTGAGGTATGGTATCCCCCAATCCCTCCTCCGGCGAAGAACTGTCATTTTCCAACTACTAAAATATGCATTTGTTTCACAGAGGCCCCCATCTCTACTGAGAACTGCCCTTGGCTGTACGGTGTGTTCGCTCACCAGACTTAAATTATTGGCACCGCAGGACAAGATGTATGATTAAATGACTATAAGGTGAAGGTACAAAGGCCTAGTCCTAAGGAAACCGTGCAGTAGTTGTGTCGTGTCTTGTAAAACGAAGAATGTTAGGTATCCTGAAAGTTCTATACATATGATTCCAGATGTTGTTGACATATTGACCGTATGGTTCGGATGAAAGTGACGTAGTACTTCCTATAGTGTGAACATACAAGTGTGTGATTTATTGAGTGTTTATAGGAATGTTTCAGATGATGATGTAAGGCTCTTGTTTTCCTTTTTCCGTGTCCTGCGGTTTCATTGGTTGTTTCGGTTTTATTTTCGAAATTACCGTTATAGATACAATAAATGTTTTATTCTATGCAAGATTTCTTTAAAAACGATTTGAACAACCAACAACACACGACGCAAGAAGTTGGCATTTTAAAAAGCCTGGTTAAATTTTATATATTTATGTTTATTAAACTTAACGCGCAGAATATACTTGGCAGCTTCTGTGAGGAATAGTCACAGCGTAACTCTTACCGCAAGCAGTAATGGCATTAAATAAATGCAGTTCTTAAACAACACAACGATTATTCATTAAAACCAGTAAAACTACCATAACTTAAAATCCCTTTTTAACTGCTTCATATTTAACCCTTCTCCGGTCTATACGTAAAATAAAATAATTATTCCCCAACAGTTTCCATAACAACAATTAGCTCAACAAAAACTAATTAAAAAACAATACTTTCATTACTCAACCCCCTCACAAAAAAAATCTCTACATGACTCATCGAACCTTATCTGCAAAAACCATCTCTTGATACAATACCCAGCACAGGTAACGCCCTATACGCTGACTAAGTCATGTGAGTCATGTAATCTGCACATGACTTAGCACAAGGGCTATTTCTTAGGTGTACCTGTCAAATTGATACACGTCACATGTGACGTGTCGCAGTACAGCTCGTGCGTACTCGGACGCATGGATTATTTTTATGGGGTAAAATTAATGGATTAGTTTTGTAGATAAAGTGTAGGATTATTTTTTAATGAAGGGTTGGATGTGACTTGATTAGAAGTTTGGTGATTTTTGTCTTTTTGATTTGAAAGATTGTCGATTGTGTGGATTTTTTATAATTTACAATTCGACTGTTACTGTGCGCGCTTTATTCAATGTTTAATGCCTCTAAAATTTTTCAACCCTGATTAACTTTATTCTAAGATTATGCTGATGGTTTCCCAATAGGGTACTTGAAGGTATCGCTAAAATACCTTCCAATATTAATTAAATTATAGTTTGAACCCCCAAATATAACAAACGTATATATTTTTTTTGCAAAATATTTCTTTTTTTTCATCGGTACGTCACGTAATCACAAACACGTCGTTTTGGCGGACGTCACTAGTATATATTAACAAACCAGTGTGATGTTTTTTTTGTTTGTGTGGAAATAAGAATTATATAGATAATGGGTGGAGGTTTTACAAAAGCGGATAGTTTAAATTTGCTTAAAGTAGATTCCAAAATGGTATTTCAAAGTTTGTTTATAGTTACTAGCGACATCATAGATACCACGTGACAGCCACAAAGCGTTTTCGGGAGTGATTTTTCGTCCTAATTTTAAAATTCATTTTTCCCCTTCTATGGGGTATTTAAAAAAAAAGAAAAATACGGGTCTAATATTTTTGGCATAAGAATATTTTAAGCCAATAATTTTTTTTGTCAAGTATCCTATTCGAACGGGTCGAAACGTGGTTTGTTTCTGAGAAAAAAGACGACGGTTGGTGTAACTGTAAGATTGGCCATCCCAGTTTTCCTATAGGAGTGTTTAGTTTAATATACTTGGAGAACCATAATTGTTTAAAATTTATCATTTTTCAGAAGTGATGTGGTGTTTAAGATTCATAATTAATAATTTAAAAGGTATATATTGTCAGATGTGACGTGTCACAGCGCAGTTGTTTTTATGAGATAGAATTAATGGATTAGATTTCTAGAAAAAAATATACTTAGGATAATGTTTAATGAGTTGGTGGATGTGATATTAAAAGCATTGGGTGGTGTTTGTCTTTGTTATTTTGATTAAAAAGATGTCAATTGTATGGATTAATGAAAATGTACAATTCAAACGGAGCGTGGGTTGTTTGTGGAAAAAAAAGCAAAGGCTGAACTGTGACGTCACTCTGTATGTGGTCGTCCCAGTTGTTCATTGCTATTTTTTAATGATTGATGTTTTATGCTTGCTATGCTTAATTTATTATTTTTTAAATATACGTGTCATGTGTGTTGGTTGATGCACTCCACGTCCGAACCTTTTCAACTAGCCCGATCTTCGGTTCTCGAACCAATTGTAGAGCTCGTTCTGACTAGAGCCACCAACCGTGCCGTTCACAGCAAACATTTCTACTTATGCAAATTTTCGAGTTGATTTTTGTATAAATACTGGTGTCTTCATGCATAAGGCACGGCCGACCCGGCGGCGCAACGGTTAGGGAGCTAGCCTTTGGAGCCTCTGGGTTCGGGTTCGAATCCCGGTAAGGCATGGATGTTTGTGTTTGTCGAGTATATGTGGAGTACGTGCTCGTTAAATCTGTTGGGTCCGAAAGTCCTCTAAGTTTCCATACCAAATCAATACCTCTGGGGGTGACAAGCCAATTCTGGGGATCCTCTAGTTGGCCTCTGTCTCTAAAAATTAGATGGATCCACTTATGTGTGTGTGTGTTGTCTGTTGTGTCTGTCTTACTTGACGAAGGTTTATAAGCGGGTCTCTGACCAAGCACACAAACCTGAATATGTCTACCAACCAAAACATAAGGCACGCTAATCACTTTCTGGCTACACATAGCCAGAAAGTGAGCAGCGTGGCCTCTTTGGCCCTTACGGCACATTATTTCTGCAGCGTCTTCATTTTTTGTACGTTAATTTAATTCTAGTTGTTTTTATCGTAATAAATTTCCTTTGGTTTTTAAATCTTTTTTTTTTCTTCCGTCTTAATTCATTTTGCGCTTACGAGGGTTCCAACTCACACGTTGAACATGTGTGTCAATGAAGGTATTTCCTTAAATACACGTTTGGGATTCTTATTTATTTAAAATTTATTTTACGAAGAATGGTGATGATGGCGCTAAGAAATTCATAGTTAAATAGAATTCCGATATATTTTAAAATTACGGCACGTATACAGGCATAAATTTGAAGGCAGAGGCTACGCGCACGGGCACCGTTCACGCATTATGTGTACGGGTGTTAACGCGCATGCTCAAGTCGGGGCTTGCTGGAACCGTGCATGCATTGCGTGCACGGACATGATATACTTGAAAGTTGAGATTACTCTTTTTTGGGCTCCGGGCAATTTTGTTTTCTCTATAAAAACATCAGTATCCAACATGGGCAGTACTGTGGGGCGCACTGAAAGCCTAAACACTCGTTTGGGGCCCCGGGAGTTTTGTTTTCTCTAAAAAAAAAACATCAATTCTAGCCATTTGCAATGAAAGTTCAAAAAATTAGAAATTTAAATACTTCATGAAAACGTAAAAAATGCAAGTAAACTTTTCCAGAACAATTTGAAACGATGATCTTTCAGGGTGAAAAAATCTTATAAAAAATATTGTAATTCAGCCGAGAGCGTGTTTTAAACCCGAGATCTATTGAATACTAACCTCTTATGCTACTACTAAGCTACGGTGGTCAAGGATGAATCGAACTAAAACTGTATATAAGCCTCGGTCCTGCGCAGTTACTACCCGTACGCGCAATGCGTGTACGTTGCCCGTGCACGTAGACACTCCGAAATGTGAAAGGGTTCTACGGCAGGTGTGGCATGTCACAGTATAGCTCGTGCGTAATGATACGCATGGTTACTTTTTCGTTGAATTAAAAAGTAATAGATTGGTTTTGTAGCAAAAAAAAACTTTGTAAGGGTTTCTTGTGCAGTAATTTTCAATATCGCCGAGGCTACGTACCTGCCCAAAACCCGTACAAACAACTATCACGAGGTTGCAGGCATTGGCTATTGATCGCTAGATTGTCAGTTCTAAAATCGCCAAATGTAATCGCAATCAATTCTGTTCAGTTGGTCCATGCCATAGAAGTCTGTGCCAATAATAATAGTTTAGTTGTTGCATTATGAAGTGCATACATTTTGAAGAAAATAAATATACAAAATACAATAAATATACAAAATTCATCAACGAATTTCGAATCACAAACAACCTGTTACATCGCCCATGCTTAATATTGGGTTATTGGCGTATTTTTCAAATATCTACATTTGGCGCAATGTTTAAAGCAACCTTTTTTCAGGTTTCGGCTGCGAGTTTTGGGCAGGTATTTAGTCACTCCGTTTCAATATTGGGGTAGATTTGAGCATTATTAGATGTAGGTGGTTTTTCTTTGTGTTACTTTGATTAAAAATATATTACTTATGGCATGAATTAGATATTAATGATTTATTGTACAAGAAATTCCTTTATGAAATATTCGTGCATTGTTAAAATGAGATTTTATATATGATTTTTAAAAACCCGCTATCACATAGACAATTAAAGTAAGAAAAATTGCTGTTTTTAAATATTCATTTATTATTTTAACTTTTAGACTATTTAAAAATAACCTTTGTATCGTATTGTTTGTTTAAAAGATTTTGCTTTTAATGTTTTGAGAAGGGAATGCCAATGAATAAATCTTGTGAAGTAAAGTATTTTTGAATAGCAATTTCATATAAAATATAGTGAAAGAAATTTCATATAAATAAATAAAATTAACTTTGTACTTCATTCACGAATAAGATTAAATTCTTTCACATAAGTTTCTTGGTCAACTTTTTTCAATTGAACCCGTCCAATACGGCATATTTTCAGTGTTTATATTAGCTTTTCTGAACTGCTAGGAAAATATCCATGTAAAGTGCTCACTTTGTTTTTCCGCGCTCTCCTATTTACTTAAAAAACTACTTTCACAGCTCTCAAACATCGAAGGAAAACGTTCTACAAAATCGCACATGAAAGTCAAAAACTTTGAAACTCTTTCGTATTAAATATTCCAATTTTGAAATTCTACCATTTTGTGTCCTTTTCGTTGTAGCAAAGCAACTCGATATTGTAAGGAAACATGGCTGAAGAATAATATTACTGTTAAAGGAAAAGTTTAGACTACGTTCCATGAATTTTGTAAATGGAACCACCTCAAATAATGGCGCAGGTCGTTTCAGATCATGGTCGTTTCTTTTTGAGATCAATGGAATTCGAACAGAAATAGTTTTAACATTGGCTTTATATGATTCTAACTGAAATTTCACATTTTTACAACTCATGAAGCTTTCTCAAATGTTTCAGTTAATTTCCAGTTCAAGCTAAGTCGTTGATAAAAATATTTCATTTTAAAAAGCATGCACGCATTTTAAGCAAAAGTGCAAGAATTGTATACAATACGACTCTTTCGTGCAAATTATGTGTCAGTTTAAAAATTTGAATATTGTCCTACGATTTTTTACTATTTTTTGAGATTTAAAAATTGAAAAAACTTTTGCACGGGAAAGTTTTTTAAAAATCGTATAGATGAATACCATCAAAGGCAACTACTACTTACACTACGCATAAAAAAAAATGTCAGTGGTAAAGATGTTAACTGATTTGGGGAGGGGAAGGGGGATGTCAGATGAAAAAGAATTCGAATAAATGTTGAATAAACTTCGAGTGAAATTGAACTCTAACGCCGTTGGGACTTAGGGGGAATGGGCGCACTAGACCGGGGGTCTCCAAAGCAAAGTGCATCAGTTTTAATCCTATACAGAAAAAAATATTTTCTCTGCCACATTTCTCCGGCTGTATTGCATATTTTTGCAAGCGGATTTTTTTGTGTGATAAATGTAGCTGACTTACAGGTCCCGACAATCCCACTTTTGAAATTGGTTCGAATATTTTTTAAAATTTTTAATAAACAATTTTACACAAAATATTCGAAGCAATTTCAAAAAGTGGGAAGATAGAGACCTGTAAGTTATCTACATTTATTATTAAAAAAAAAAAACGTTTGTAAAAATATTCAATACAGCCGGAGAAATGTGGCAGAGGAAATAGTTTTTTCCCCATTGGATTAATACTGAGGCACTTGAGTTTGGAGAACCGCGAGTCAGCGCGCCCATTCCCCCTTAACACCGCTGGACGTTAAACATGCCTCCAAAATTACGTTTAGTTTTGGATGCAGTGGTTTTAAACTGCAAGCGATATTAATTAAACTAGTCAAGTTCGTAAGAAAGCGAGATGGTTTTAAATAACGAAATTATGAGAAACTTCCGTAAAAATCGGAGATTGCTTTTGCAGCATAAGTTATTTAAATAATAAAATCGATTTCAACAAAATCAGCGACATAGAACAATGCCAGATTAATACTGAAAGCTGTTGGCAGGTGACGCCACAAATTGATATATTCAAAGGAAAGTATATGTGCAGCATGTTTCTGGAAATAAGTAAATGGAAAATATATACAAATGTTTGGTGAAGTTAGAGGGTAGACCTGTGTATTCGGTTTTAGCAAAGTATAGTTTATTTATGTATTTTCTGCCTACAATATCGTTCGTATTAGGCTAGATGTTCATATAGTTAAAATGAAAATAAATAATTTATCGACTATGTAATTAAGAGGACTCGGTATCCCAAAATCATTGAAAATGCCGATTTTTTTAGTGTATTAAAATACTATTTAAACAGTTTAGTACACTCTTAAAACAAAAGAGTGAAATTCACTCATATAGGAGAAGTGCATTTTCGGCACCGGAAAGGAGTGGAAATTAACTCAGACTGAGTTAAAACCGCTCGTTTTAAGAGTGTAGGACGCAGATTGTTGTATTTTTTTTTACCCACTCAGAAAAAGAGTGAAATTCACTCCTATAGGAGAAGTGCATTTTCGGCACGGAAAGGAGTGGAAATTAACTCAGACTGAGTTAAAACCGCTCGTTTGTTTTAAGAGTGTATGTTTTCCAAAGTTTCGAAATAGTTTGGAGAAATGTTTTTTCACATAAAAGATCTTTATTTCAAATTTTCATCGAACAAGCATTGTTTCACTACCACATAATTATTTATATTGGTTTTACTCGGTTTTTATTATTATATCTGTTTTTAATTAGTTGATCAATATGAGACTTACTATAAAGCAACATGTTTGAAAAAATTATATTAAAGTTGAGAGTTATGATATTATGTGGACCTAAAACAGAGTTAAAGATCACAGTTATATAGTTATCTATTTCCTTGTTTACCAAAAGCTACGAGATTAAGGTATTCTTAGTATATTAATAATTGGTAAACATATACATTTTTAAACTTTACTATAAAAGTGTGAAATTATCAAATAAGTAGGTTTGTAACAGAATCTGTCACTTGGCCCGCTTCCACACAACATTTGTGTTCATCAGAAAAAAAGTCACCAAACACAGTACTAATAATTCTAATAGTAGTAATTTAATTCGATAAAAAATGGCTTCTTGTGCTTTTTAAATGAGCATTACATTTAGCAGGGTTTTTTTAATAATTTAAGTTTTTCGAATTCGAAATTCTTTCTTCGATTTTCAAATGTCTTCTATTTTTGATGCGCTGAATTTGTTGACGTATCACACTTGCCTGTAACATTTGAAGTTTGGGCTATGAAAGTGGGTGACATACAGTCTGACAGACAAACGGACTGAACGATTATAAAACCTTCTACTTTTTACGTTATAAGCGTAGTGTGGCAGCTAAAAGTAGGTTTTGTATTTGTGATAGTTCATATTTAGCGGCTATATTATTTTTAGTCTATTTTAGTATTTAGATAAAACTATTCTACAGATTACATTACAATAAGTAGCCAAGCAAGTTAGGACAGCAATTTAGACAGCAAGTAGCAGCAGTTAGTTACAGCAAGTTAGTATAACTCGAATGTAGAATTAGTATTAAAGTGGGTGACAGACGGACGGATGGACTGAACGATTATAATAACGTCCACTTTTTACGTTACAAACGCAAAGTGTGGAAGCTTAAATAATTAAATTTTCTTTCATTCAACTCCTCATTCCCATTACGTGCTTTGCATTATAATTTGGCCACTTTGACTAGGTACGAGGGCTGTTTTTTTTCAACCTCCGATAGGCTGTAACAAAAAGACGGGTCAAGATACAAAAAAAGATTTTTTTTTACCAAAAGTAAAGTACAATACTGCTTATTTCTCCATAAAATCACCTTGACGATTAAAGCATTTGTCATATCTGTAAACAAGCTTTGAAATACTCTCTTCATAAAATGTAGCCGCCAATGATTTGAAGGGAGTTGTGACGGTTTCTTTGAGCTCCACGTTAACTTGGAAGCGCTAAAATCCAAGCCATTATGCTTATCAATAATTCACTTATGGTAAACCTTCGAGTTTCCCTAAACACAGGGTCAACTCGCTGAACAATACTGATGTTGAAGATGAAGATGAACAATACTGATGTTGATGCATGAAGAAGGGGACCAAGGAAGCAAGTCTGTCGCTACAGACGGTATTGTTCAGCGAGTTGACCAAGTGTTTAGGGAAACTCAAAGGTTCACCATAATTGAATTATGGACTAGCAGTGGCTTGGAGGACAGAAAAAAAATTGACGTAAAGCTTCCAAATTTACTTTTTTTAAACAAAACCGCCACATCTCCCTTCCAATCATTGGCGGCTACATTTTATGAAGAGAGTATTTCAAAGCTTGTTTACAGGTATAACAAATGCCTTAATCGCCAAGATGATTATGTGGAGAAATAAGCAGTATTGTACATTACTTTTGGTAAAAAAAATCTTTTTTGTATTTTGACCCGTCTTTTTGTCACAAACCATCGGAGGTTGAAAAATAAAACAGCCCTCGTACGATACAAAATATACCACGCCCACAACATCAGTTCCTCTGAAATTTCAATGCCTATATGTGTTCTGATACAACCGAGCTCTGTGCCTTGCATTACATGTATAGGATAGTATATTTATTGAAGGAATAGAGTCCAAATTTACCAGCATTGGTACATGTGACTGTGCTCAAAAGACCTCCGTAAATTTATGTGAGAAATTGAGAGCGTGTAATCAGCTACCTTTGTTGATCATAAAGGGGACTGGGATTCGGTATCCTGATTGGTGTAAAGCTTTTTGACCATGACATCTTTGTATCGAATGTAGTTTTCGAACAAATGCATTGCGATCAAAATGAAGAAGTTCTAAATGAAATAAAATTGCCTACTTTCCTTTTACTTAAATGCTCACTAAAATTCTTGTCGAAAAACAAATAATTTTGAAATAGTAACTATCACCAAGAACCGCTTCTGCACTAGATATGCAGTCCCTGGACAAATTATTCGACGCACTGCAAGATTTCATGTATCAATCAATGATGAACAAAATACCTTTAGAAGGAAATTTGTGTTCCAAAACTTAAGCTATTGAATAGAAAATACTATCTGCTATACTTAATACATATATCGACATCTTTTTTAATGATATGACATTCTTTGGTATGCTTTCATCATTACTAAAAAAAAAAATACAGTGCGTCTAATAATTTGTCCAGGGACTGTATACACCTCAACAAATCGCCAAAACAGCCATTTATTTGTATTTTAAGATTTTTAAAGCCAAAGTTGTTTTTTCGTAAATTATCATTCACTATTATATTTTTCAAGTTATGTTCTTTACCGTTTGCTAAACTTATTTGCAATTCTAAGAATAATTATGAAAACTTGCTTGGGTCAAGTCTAGCATATGTGTTCCGTAGATATTTGGTGCGTCTTTGAAATGTCGCTTTAAATGATATGATCACTTCTTATTAATAAGAAGTGCTCATGTCATTAAAAAAAGTGCTCTTAAATAAATGTCCACATAAAGCGAGGCAAATACTCTATATTTTCGTACCTGTAGTAATAATAAAACATGAAACAATTGCCGATAGCATTAAGGAGATACGGTACCCAAAACATTATTTCTAGAATTATTAACATAAACTTGTAAATTATAGTGGTTTTATATAATTTTCACTTTAAATAAACATTTTGTAGCAATAAAAACAAATATTTACTAGTAGTTTTTCATTTATTTTTTTAAAAAAGTCAACATTTTGAACTTTTTTAAAACGCTACTCCTCTTTCAATTAGAACAACTTCACCAAACTTTTATAGTTTGTTTTTAGTACTATTTGTTCAAGAATTGTGCATGTATTTTAAAATGTGAGCTACAGTTAAAAAGTAACATGCATATATACTGAAAATCACAAAACAAAATTACAAATTATTGAATTCAACATTTTTTTTTAAAAACAACTATACATAGTAGACCTTATTCCATGCACAATTTATTGCACTATATATATATAAGACCACAGATTAAAAATTTCAAAATTCTAACTTAAATAGCAAAAATAGCCTTAGGGATTTATTAAACACAATAATGGAAAAACGCGAAACAGAGAAAAAAAGGTTGAAAGCAGACGAAATACGCAATCAAACTGATAGGAATGACTCCAGAAAATATTTAATAACTTTTTATCTACAGAATATATCGTTATGAAACTTGCAGTAAATGTTCGGAAAGATATTGTGAATAATAAGTAAAAACTGAAGAATCGATATTTTGACTAATTTTTGAGTACCGTATCCCCTTAATAATCTACATTTTACGTGTTAAATAGCTCAATCAAAGTTCACACGAAGCATTGAATTAAGGCCACACATATTAGCGACTCAAAAGGACGTAATAATTATAACGTGTTTACTATAATTACGCGTTCTTGAATATCTATTGCCTCCTTAAATTCGAGACGTAGGAAAGTGTTGACCAATGAAATTGATGGTATGTTTCAAATGGATTAGTTTTGAGGGATGGTCAGTCCTATATCAGTATAATTCATTAGCTTTGAAATTGCAATATCAGGCAAATTATTGCTTTAAAATGTCCGTTTCTTTATTAGGTACGACAGTTTAGACATTTAAAAAATTTAATTAGATCATCGAAGGATTTTTGATATTTAAATTTATTTGTACTTATATGTATGTACTTATATGTATGTTATTGTACTTATCTGTATGATTGGTTTAAAAAAAATCAGAAATTAGCTAGTAAGAGCCATAAGTTAAAATCGGCTTACGAATTATATAAATCCCACGACAGATCTAAAGGCTGCTACAATAGTAACTTATTATTTACTAAGCCTTTTGAACAAAGTACTACAGTAGCGCCCGCATTTTCGCAGTATCAATCCCAACCGACGAAACCTTTCTTAAATTCATACTACCATATAATACTCATAGCATCAAAAGAGTACCATATGAATGCGCAAATTAGCATGCAAATGCACGTAGGGACTGCAAAGGGCGAAATTACAAGGGGAAAGCAATTACACCCAATTGTATAAGGAGCGCGCGCTTTTATATGCTAACGAATTTCGAGTCAGGAGCACGTTGAGGCGGAATAATGAAATTAATAGATTTTAATTGGATTGATTATTGTCTATTATATTATAACTAGCTTTATAAACCCGGCGTGGCACGGGTGTACCCTTAATAACGACGATTATTTCTTTTTATGTAAACATTTATTTCATACCAATTGATCCCTTTTCCACTGGTCAGCACTTCATCGGTATATTATAATTTCCTCCCATTCTAATATCGGCATTAATTTTTAAAAATAGAAGTCCGATTGCATCCAGGCCCTACTAGAAGTTAGAAGGCTTTCCCATAGGCCGTGTTGAAATTGTCAAAATAGCTATGATATAATGGCCAGTTTCTATTTGCCCAAAATGTGGTAAACATTCCACTCCATATTCGACCACTCGAAAGGGCTGGGGAGCTAAGTCGGTAAAGGCATTCGGCCTAGCATGCGGAAGGTCCCAGGTTCGGGTCCGGGCATCGCCAAAATAACTGCCGACCTATAAACGGCCCTTGCAGCCAAAAATGTCCGACGAATAATACTCCGTGTGGCGGGAGGGAACGTTAAATATCCTTCAAAGTCCCAACGCTGCGTACGATGACGCCCTTAACGGTTGCGTTGGGTGCCTACTCAGGTGTCGGCTCGTCACTTGATTGTGGTTCTAAAATACGACGCCCGTCGCCAATAGCCCTCGTGCAGCTCTAGTGCGACGATAATTCAAACTAACCTAACCATAAACGGGAGAGCGCTTTTGCGGGGTAATGAATTTCGAGTAATATTTGGAAATGTTAAGGCGGAATAATAACAATGATAGGTTGATTTAAATTGATTTTTACTTTCAGTTACCTAATATTAAGTATAAGGTAATGAACGTATTGCGATGAGTGGTCGAAAATCCGAAATGAAGATTTTGTGTAAGAACACTACACGTTTTGGAGAGTGATGATTCTGTAAAATGGGTTTCTTTTCATACATTGGTCCAGCGTGCGTGGAAAAGTGACCCTTCGGAGAAATGACTTTTCGAATTATAAATGCTAAAATATTCACAATTTAAATATATCTAGTGATTAGATCCAATCTTAAATCGATTGGTGGAATACAGTTGGCGGATCCTTTTTTATTCCTACGCTGGGATACAATAAATATACTACCAAGTCAGAATATTAGAATAATGAGAATAAAACATTTCAAAACTTTGGGAAAGTTGCATTTATTTTTATACCCAACTAAGTTTTACAAATTCTTTTGTTTATTACATTTTCTAGAAGATTTGATTTAATGAAAATACATTAAAACAATTGGCTGACTTGCAAATTTAACTTTTAAATCAAAATAATAAAAAAATCACAAAAATAGAATACATCCTAATGGTATTACAAATAATAGATATGCTTAAACAATAAAATAAATTGCTTACAAGTTTATGCAACTATCAGTATTTGGTTGCATCGCCCCTAGCTTTTATCACATCTCGCAGTCGATCCGGCATACTTTCAACTAATTTTTTACAATGATCTTGGCTGATATCATACCAAGCACGGTTAACGAATTTTGTGAGTTCGTTCTGGTCCTTTGGAGCCAATATTTTCAGTTTTTTCTTCATTAAGCCCCATATATTTTCTATAGGATTTAAATCAGGTGAATTCACGGGCCAAGGAAGTAGTTGTACTTCATTATCTTTCAGCCAAGACAAGGTGGCTTTCGATGTGTGACATGATGCGCTGTCTTGTTGGAAGACAAATTCCCCTTCAAATAGATCTTCAGAGGCAGGGATCATATATTTGTCAAGAACGGACTTGTACACTTCGGAATTAACAGTGCCTTTCAATACACAAAGCTTTCCTAAGCCATTGGCACTGAAACACCCCCAAACCATTATTGATGTGCTGAACTTAACTGTGCGTTTTAAGCACTGTTGCTGAAAAGCCTATCAAGAAAAACGCCAAACACGGTGACCTTGTGGACCGACAGACACGTAAAATACTGATTCATCACTGAAAAGTACTTTGCCCCAATCTTGGGTGCCCCAAAGCAGCCTTTTTCGGCACCACAACAAACGTGCCCTTTTTTGTCTGGCACTAAGGAATGGCTTTTTCTTTGGTACACGTGATCGAAAGCCGATTTCAAGTATTCGACGTCGTGTAGTGCTGACTGAGGTATCAACTCCTGATTCTCGCCACTTCCTATTTATAAAATTCACTGACCTGAATCGATGTTTTTCAGTAATCCTTTTCAGACATCTCTCTTGCCTCTTGGTTGTTATTCGTTTGGCACCACATTTTTCGCGAGTATATTTAAATTTATTGTTCCTATAGTAGTCCTGAAGAATTTTACTCACAGTTCCTTGAGAGCAATTCACCTTCCTGGCTATTTTCTGTTGAGTCAGCCCCTCATTCCGTACGTTAAAATTATATTCTTAGTAAGATAGAGTATATCGTTTTTTCGGCCCATTCTAAGCAACAACGTAGATTTTGTTTCAATCATGGAACGTACTGTCACTACTTCTATACGTCGCTTAGTTACTGAAATTTCAACACCACGTGGACCAATCACGTAAATGGACAAATTTCTAATTTTTTGGAACACCTTTTATCATTATTCTAATAATATGATCTTTTTAAATTGATTTTATAACTTGTATTTATTTTATGTTTTAGGTAAAAATATATGGTTGATAGATATCTCTTTAAAATATTTTGCTAACTTCAAGGAGGCGTCTACTTTGCATATTCGGTAAGAAATGTGTCTTTTTGATGAGAAAAACTCAAATATTTGGAATATTCTAATATTCTACGTTGGGTATATAATAATATATAATATATATAATATATATATATATATATATATATATATATATATATTATATATATATATTATATAATTACTCAGACGACTTTTCTGAAAACCCAGCTTTTTTTTGTCGATAGGTCACTTTTCCGCGCACGATGCGTGTATATGCGATTTATTGTACAAAGATCTAGCGCCCAAATTAGAGTGCAAATGCACGTATGGCTTGCAAAGGGCCGAAATGACGTGCAATTACACCACTTTCTCGTAGGAAATGGGTTTCTGAATTCTTTGGAAAGTCGACAATTCGAAACAGACGTACAGCGTGACGTCACATAGAGCTATTAGGACCTGAAAGTTGAGTAGCCCATGACAAGACCTGCAGCATTTTACAAAATAAGGATCACTATAACTCGGTATTAGCATGAACGCCAATTAATTCGGAACCAACACTACAGACACCGATAGAACACCCATACCAATTTCAAGCCTAACAGACGAACTTAACACTTATGCAATCTACCAAACAAAGCTGAATGCGCCCAAATTAGCGTGCAAATGCACGTAGTGGCTTGCAAAAGAGCCGGTGCAATTACACCGCGTTGTCGGCAGCAAAGCGCTTTTATGGTGTTGGTGAAATTGAAGTGGTGGGGGAGTGTTGCGGCGGACTAATGAAATTGATGGGCGGTTCTCGAGTGGGTGTTGGAGGGTTGGTGCTGATGGGTGTTGGGCTGACGAATGCTAGGTGTGGTTCGGACTGTGGAGAAGGGTCCTTAGTTGGTGTAGTTAGTAGGTTAAAATAGAAATATAGGATTTCGCTTATGATTGTTTTCCTATGGATTTGTTTAATATTTAATGCAAAATTGGGGCGTAGAGAACATCACACAACTTTCAGTTAGCATTCAATAAATTCCTGAAAAAAATATTGGAATTATCTTTTAGTATATAACTAGCTAACCCGACAGACGTTGTCTTGTCTTTACTATGAATATTGAATTCGAATTGAAGGTTGATCGAAAAATCCATCGAACCTTGGTAAATGCAGCCAAAAATGTCCAAAGAATAATACCCCATGTGGTGGGAGTGCACGTTAAATATTTTTCAAAGTCCCGACGCTGCGTACGATGTAACAGTTGTATTGGGTGCCTAATCAGGTGTTGGCTCGTCACATGACTGTGGTTCTAAATAATGACGCCCGTGGCCAATATCCCTCCCTCTTGTATAGCTCTAGTGCGACGATAATTCAAACTAACCCTAACCCATACAACTGGATGGGAATAGCTACCCTACGCTAAATTTTTTACTTCGCCAAAGCCGCCAATGCTAACATTAAATTGGCCATATCATAGGTGTACCAAATTGACAGTTTCATAAACATAAAGTTTTTACGCTATTTGTCCTAATCTGTCCAGCCGTTCAGACGTGATGCCGTCACAACGAAAAATTGGGACTTTCATTTATATAGTTTAAGTTTGTTGTCCCCTAAAAATTATTTCAAAATATTTTTAAAACCTAATAATTTCTATGGACGGTACCCTTTTGCACATCATAGAATTTCTTTACACCTACTATGACGTCCACCAGGAACATATAGCTTGTGTAGCAAAATTAAACCCCGTTATTTTGTAGTTTGTTCTGTAGAGTTGATTCAGGCAGTGGGTCTGACAGACGTACCCACGTTCAAACGCCACAATTTAGAACCAGTTTACTTCCCCGAAATGTGTAGGAAAAACAAAACCTGATGACGTGCTATTTCACCGCGTTCTCAGCAGCAAGCGCTTTTATGGTGTTGGTGAAATTGACGTGCGGTGAAGGAGTTTTACGGCGGACTAATAATGAAATTGACGGGCGGTTCTGGAGTGGGTGTTGGAGGGTTGGTGCTGATGGGTGTAGGAACGTTAGGTGTGGTTTGGACAGTGTTTGTTGGGGGATGGGACAAATACAAATAAAAAAATTGTCGACCAACAACAGGCCAGAGGCCTTGCAAGGTTGGTCTAAAATAAATCTAATACACAGTGTTGGTGGTACTTGGTAATGGTGATGGTACTTAAAAGTTTATTTAATATATGTAAAAATAATACTGGCAATTTCGCAGGAGCGATGGAATCTTTAATGACAAAATTAAGTATACGCAGTTAAAGGTTACCATTGGAAAAATTCCGTTTGGCGACTTTATCGCTTGCTCCCGTGAAATAGAAAACTGTGAAAATACTTCAGTTCAAATCAGTTTCAAATCAGTTTCTTTATATGACAGTGGATAGCCGCCCTAGTGGTTAAGGCCTCGGAATCGGAAGGTCCCGCGATCGAGTCCCTATACCACTGAAGACCCACCGAGTATATGCGGAGTACATGCTCGTTAAAATCTGTGGGTCCGAAAGTCCTGTGGGCGGTCATGGCGCAGTTTCCCACGGGTACGATGGCGATAGATGGCAGCATCTGTCACTTATGTGTGTGTGTGTTGCGTGTGTGTCTTACTTGACGAAGGTTTATAAGCGGGTCTTTAGGCTTTAACATCTTATTATTTTCAATAATGAATGAGGGGGCCAATCACTGTACTCGTTACCCTAATTTATAAATCTGTGGGTCCGAAAGTCCTGTGGGCGGTCATGGTGCAGTTTCCCACGGGTACAGGTCCCTGGAGACTATTTCCCTCCCCTTCAGGGGCATGTCTAAATTGTGGAGGTGGCGATAGACGGCAGCATCTGTCAGCACGATGCCAAGACGGATTCCTGCCGTGTAGTCTCTACACGGGCATCTCTCCTCATGAACCGCACCCATTTGCCTTAATCCTTGCCCGCTCCGCGGGAAGAACTTGGGTTTCCCAAGTGGCATTAGTAACAACAACAACATATCTTTTTTTGCTAAATTCTGTCTAGGCTTTTAAGGCACCATCAGACGGTGTCACTCTCCGTTTAAAGTAGCATTGGGCTTGAGGCACCGATTCTAGTGTTAGTGCAAGTTGTTTGTACAAGAAAATATATGATTTTGTTTATAATTGTTTTTATGGAATTTTTATATTAAATTTTAAAAAATAGTTTATTAATTTAAAATAAGTTTGTTGTTCCCCAGTACCTCTAAGCTCTATAAGCCTCATAACACGGTCTCCAAATGAATAATTCCATGCAACTGTAGTGTAAGTCACAATTGAGAGGAGCTGACAAGATTTTTAAATTTGAAAAATAAATCAAATTTGATAAAGCAAGTTACATTATCTGGTTTTAATAAGTGTAGATCAGCTATTCTGCTAATTTTTTCACTTAATGTTAAAAGTTTAGTTATAATCCTTATTTACACACGTGACTGAAATGTTAATTAATTTTCATGGAATTGGACAAAGAATTAATATTTAATTAGTCAATTTTCTTTAAAAACTTAGATAACCTATTTAGATGAGATGAAATATTATCATTTAAATAAAAAATTAAGTTTTAATTATTGTTTTTTTAAATTTAAAATAAGACGCCATTCGTTAAAAATTGACTTTTTAATACTTCTGAAATTGTACAGTTAATCATTTATCTATTATATACGTTTCAATACCTTTAGATCTAATTTTGCTTTTAAGCATAATTTCATGTAATGGACATTAACTATAACTAACCCTTAACGTTTCCCAAAAGATTAATATCAAAAACTACAAAAAGAAAATAACTTCATTAAACTATTTGCACAGGGAATCAACTTTTTCTTCATGTATCTCCAATTCTCTTTTTATTCCTAAAAATCAATAACTAGCTCTAGAAACATGAAAAATGAAGAAAAAAAATTCACCCAATCCCCTCTAGAGTAATATAGAACTCCCAGAGCGCCAATAGACCCGTTTCTGCTGAGTTACTCTGGACAACCCTTCTTTTCTTCTGGGACAAGAGTGAAATTGGCTAGTTTTTCACGTAGTGGAAAGCATTAAGGTTCCGTTCCTATATAGATGGGATAAAATAGCTCAGTTGTAGAGTAGGATTTAAGAGCAGAGTAAAGTGAAACTTGGTAGGGATATTCGTCGTTTAATAGTTGTATGTTACAATACTAAAATTAGCGGCTCAGTTGCTGAGCAGTAGTACTTGTCCTCTTCATAATCCCAAGTTTTCGGGATTTAACATGTAATCAAAAACCAATAGAATATGAAATTTGAAAACGAAAATGGCGGTTGGATTGGGCATGTGCTACGCAAGCCCGAAAAATTCAAAGTAAAGGAAACTTTTGAATGGAATCCGCAAGACAAAAGAAAAAGAGGGAAGCCAAAAACAACGTGGCGTAGAACAATCAACAAGGAAGTAAAAGAACCTAACAAGTCATGGGGAGAGATAGGTTGCTGCCAACAGGGTGAGGTGGTGGACCATGACGGAGGCCCTATGCTCCATGTTGGAGTGAAAGAGGTATAATTAAGTAAGTAAGAAGAGGATTTAAGAGCAGAGTAAAGTGAAACTTGGTAAAGGATATTCGACGTTTAATTGTTGTATGTTACAATACTAAAATTAGCGGCTCAGTGGCTTAGAGGTAGTACTTGTCCGCTTCATAATCCCAAGTTTGCGGGATCGAGCCCCGGCACGGCCAACTTCAATAACAAGGCCAGAGAAGATCTCCCAAGCATGAGCGTAGGCGGAAATTTTGAATTCTAATTGAATTCTAATTGAATTGATTCCCACTGCCGAAGATCGAGAAACTAGTTCGGACGCATTCGGAACCCTAAAAATGTGGTCAGCCGTGAACGAGTGCTTCCGAACAGGTTTCGAGACAGGTTGTCTTCATCTTCGGAACAACGTCACTCGGAACTATGATGTCAAAATTTCCGTACCCGAGCAAATGTTTGGGAAAGCTTCTTCGGCCTTAGTAGTTGAGTAGGCCGTGGCCCCGGTTGAGTCGTCAGATTTTCTGGATGGGAAATCGTGATAACGCATGCTATATGGTCACGTAGCATGTAAAAGATTCCTTGAAGTACCCCTTTGGCTTAGATTCTCTCGGCAAAACTAAATCTCGGCATACTTTGACATCCACAGAGAGCTCGGATTCATTGTAATCTGAGCTCTCTGTCGATGTTAAAGTTGGTTGGTTGGTTGGTAGACATATATATTCAGGTTTGTGTGCTTGGTCAGCGACCCGCTTATAAACCTTCGTCAAGTAAGACAGACACAACAGACAACACACACACATAAGTGGATCCATCTAATTTTTAGAGACAGAGGCCAACTAGAGGATCCCCAGAATTGGCTTGTCACCCCCCAGAGATATTGATTTGGTATGGGAACTTGGAGGACTTTCGGACTCAACAGATTTAACGAGCACGTACTCCGATGTTAAAGTCATTCATTTGTAATCTGAGCGAAAAAAATTGGCAGAGAGAGTAGCCTAGATGGTGCCACAAAAAATAGCTATTAGTTGTGGAGAATATGCCGAGACTGAAAAGGCTTAGTAGAAAATAAAGCAGCCCCGTTGGGAAAAAAACAATATTTTAGCAATGCATGCGACAACGTGGTACGGTGCGTTAACGGGCTTGCTCCGTTCTCTGAAAAAAATCGCGAATGATCAAATGTAGCTGCCATAGAACCTTTTTATGTTTTAAAGGTACTTCTGAAAAACGAAATAAAAAAGGCAGAGGCTACGCGCACGGGCACCGTTCACGCATTATGTGTACGGGTATTAACTGCGCATGCTCAAGACGAGGCTTACTGGAACCATGTATACATTGCGTGCACGGGCACGGGAATTATGCTTGAAAGTTGAGATTTACTCTTTTTTTGGGCCCCGGGCAATTTGTTTTCTCTAAAAAACATCAATATACAACATGGGGCAGTATTGTAAGGGCGCATTGAAAGCCTAACACTCGCTTGGGGAACGGGGGAAATAAACCTCTAAAAAACATCACGAAAGTGACTTCTAGCCATTGTAACGAACGTTCAAAAATTTAAATTTAATAATTCATGAAAACTTAAAAATGCAAGTGAACTTTCCCGGACAACTTTAAAACGATGATCTTCTTGGGAGAAATAAAAAAACTTGTAAAAAACATTTGCATTTCTGCAGGGAGGGGATTTGAACACGGACCTTTTGATTACGAACCGCTTGTGCTACCACTAAGAACGTGAAGTAATGAATTCAAACTGCTAATAATGCTCGGTCCTGCGCAGTCACTACCCGTACGCGCAATGCTTGTACGGTGCCCGTGTACGTAGACACTCCGAATAAGGCAATACGGTCTTTAAAACTTAGAACACGAATTCCTCATTCCAGACCGAATTATAAAGTTTTCCAAAAACATCGCACTTGCAGAACGGACAGCCGAAACTAGGAAATAAAATATATATTATTGAGTAGGAATTAAAAGTCGTGTGGTGTTTTAACACCCATAGTTTATGGATGCTGTTTTTAATTAAACAAATTTTAATAGACACAATAGCTTGACTAGATTTAGTATTAATAACTACACTCTTAAAACAAAGGAGCGGTTTTAACTCAGTCTGAGTTAATTTCCACTCCTTTCCGTGCCGAAAATGCACTTCTCCTATAGGAGTGAATTTCACTCTTTTTCGGAGTGGGTAAAAGAAATAAAAGAAAACAATCTGCGTGCTTCACTCTTAAAACGAGCGGTTTTAACTCAGTCTGAGTTAATTTCCACTCCTTTCCGGTGCCGAAAATGCACTTCTCCTATAGGAGTGAATTTCACTCTTTTGTTTTAAGAGTGTAGATGCAAAATAATTTGAAAAAAAAAAGAACTTCAATAAAACCGAAGCCATTATCCATGAAAACAGAAGACGCTGACAAAAATAAGAAATTTGGCTTATTAAATTTCATTCAGAAAGTAAACTAAAAGAAGTCTAAGGATTTGCCTTAAAAACATTTCTTTTCGAACAATTATGATAATAGAAACACAATCCTTTAAAATTCTTTCGCAAAAATTCTTTATTCTACTATAATGTTAATTATACCTTTTTATCTTTTTCTTTAAGAGGGATTGTCAGTCCCATTGAGCTAATGCATTAGTTTTGTAATCATAACTTCCGCAGAAGTATTGCTTTGCCATGTTAGCCCTTTTTCCCCAGGTATGGGAATCAACATAACATCAAAATGAAACAAATTTTAAACGAAAATGTTATCTAGATATTTAATTATATATTTTTGAAGTTTTAAAATGCCAAAAATTACAGCAGATGGCGACACTATTTTAAAACTTTATTAATTAATAATTAAATAACCGGATGTTATTTTCTTTTCAATTTTGTTTTAAATGGATTTTATGATGATTCCCATACCTGGGGAAAAAGGGTTAACATGGCAAAACAATACTTCTGCGGAAGTTATGATTACAAAACTAATGCATTAGCTCTATGGGACTGACAGTCCCTCTTAATTTCACCAATCGCTTGAATAGAATCCTTTATTTTCGGTTCCATTATTAAATTCTATTTTGTTTATTGGAGCATTTGTTTCTATTCGGTTTCGAATTCCTGGTCTTTTGTTAAGGTTGGTTTAGCAATACATGAAATTCTGTTTTAATATGGCGTTTTTTATTAGTTTGGATATATTTGAAATTTATACTTATTAAATCTAGAATTATTACTTAATTTTTTCAAACTGAGGCTATTTTTTCCCACAGAACCATGGAACTAGGTTGCCTGTATTAGCGATCTAATAGCTAATTTTCTCAAATTTTTAATATTTTGAACTATTTTTATAATCTTTGATTCGCTCTTTTGCTTTTAAATACGCTGTTGTATTTCCTCCCTGAATTTTAGAACAATTCACCTAAAAATGCTACAAAACCTCTTTAAAAATGTTTTTTCAATTTTCCTAGCCGCTGCAATAATGGCGCGAAGTATATGCAACTTTACGAATTGTTTTTTCATTTCTAAAACCAAATATCTTTGTAAAAAATCAAAGCTCTTTCTAATTTTGAAAATAATGACTTTAATACTTTGATGCATTTATAAGTATAATATTTCGAAAATCAAAAAGGTTAATTGTTTTTAATCGCTTCAAAAAAATTAGTCAGCTGAACATTTTTAAAAAAAATGTTTCTTCATTACTATCAGTGTATCACGGTAATTCAAATTGCTCATCCATTTCAAAATTGCTCAGATTTAAAATTAATTTAATACATTGTACTAATATTTAAATCGAGAGATACCAGCTTTGGCGAATATCTACCTTTGGCATCAAAACCAAAGCAATTCTCTTTCTTTTTTATAACCCTATAATGGGCAGTGAACAAGACGTTTTTTCAAATTAGTAAATTGGAATATTTTACTTCTTGATTCGCCTTGTTTTATAGAAGTATTTAAAGTTAGGAATTTTCTGCTTTAAAGCCATTGAATAGTTTAGGACAATCGCCAAATATCCAAAGAAAAACATATAAAATAACTAGCAAATTTATACCCGTTCTTCGCACGGAATAAAAAAAATATCAAATAGCTTCCAAATATGTGTACCATATACCCTGTTACAGGATCATAAACTTATTATTGTTTCCGCTCGTTATAAATTATAAAATCCCGTTTCATTGCCATAAAATTCCAAAATGAAAAATACGCTATAAAATGCACTCATAAATGTCATCACAATTCCCTCATAAATACATAAAACCTTTTAGCTCATTTGGCGCGTTTTGGGAAATAATTTGGCGAGAAAATAGATATAGCTACCCACACCCATTATACAGCTCTAACACAATGACCTTCGAACAACCGACCAGCTTATAAATTATTTATAAAAGAAATTGCCTATTTGGCGAATTTTAGTTAATAATTTGGCGAGTTTGGCAACGTATTTGGCGAAAAAATAGACATAAAACACTAATAGCTCTAGTGCGATGGCCTTTATTAACCATCATAGTTCAGTAATAGCTTAACTATACATTTATTGCTTAAATATGCATACATGTAGTCAACAGAAAAATCAATGAATAAAAATCATCAAATAAACCCACAATAAAATCCGGGAATGAAGACTGGCGGAATTACGTCACTTGAAACATGTCAATTATTATTCAAATAATGAATTTAGTTTATGAAAGTAATGGCAAAAGAATAAAATAAACATTTGAATTTTAAATGTTTTCGTTAAAAGTTTTATTTAATTTTTTTCAGCCGATGTCATCAGGAAAGAGAAAAAATGATCGGATTTGAGCGAAGGTTGTCTATTTTTTTCAGAAATTTCGAATTTTCTCTAAAAATGGAACAAATATGAAAAATCTAAGCCTCAGGTGCACACTTTGGTATTAAAGGGAATCTATTTTAAAAATTTCGAATTTCTGAGGGCAGTATAAGTAGGTCTTTTACGATCCGAAGACAAACAGACACACACACACTCTTTTTTTTATTATTATAGATTATACTTAAGTTTGAAGCGCTGAAGTTTAAAGTTTGATAATTATTGAGTTATGGCGTAAAAACTCCTTAATCGTTCCGATTGATGTACACTAATCCAAAACATGGATATCTTGGTATATTTGTTGCCCAAAATATCGTATAACAATAACCAACACCAGAAATAAGTTATTAAATTTGTTTCCAAACAATGAATCTATTGTAACTAAATAATGAATCTATTGCAACTAAATAATGAATCTATTGCAACTAAATAATGAATCTATTGCAACTAAATAATGAATCTATTGCAACTAAATAATGAATCTATTGCAACTAAATAATGAATCTATTGCAACTGAATAATGAATCTATTGCAACTGAATAATGAATCTATTGCAACTGAATAATGAATCTATTGCAACTGAATAATGAATCTATTGCAACTGAATAATGAATCTATTGCAACTGAATAATGAATCTATTGCAACTGAATAATGAATCTATTGCAACTGAATAATGAATCTATTGCAACTGAATAATGAATCTATTGCAACTGAATAATGAATCTATTGCAACTGAATAATGAATCTATTGCAACTGAATAATGAATCTATTGCAACTGAATAATGAATCTATTGCAACTGAATAATGAATCTATTGCAACTGAATAATGAATCTATAGCAACTGAATAATGAATCTATTGCAACTGAATAATTTTATACATTAAACGAACCCAAATGCATTGCCTGAAATTTAAAGTAAAGTTTCAACTTCGGGTTAAAACTTACGTGAAAATGTCTTTGCCATTCATTAAAAGTAACTTTCAAAAATTAAGTAATCCAATTTTATATCAAAAAGATAGGATACAAGAAACCTCGTAAATCTAACAAATCCCAATCTTAAATCTTAAAAGTTTCTCGTAAATCTAGTTTTTTTTTTCTAGAAACAAATTGGTAGAATCTGTACCTCCCACACAGGATTAAGACAATTAAATTGGATTTCGTTTTTTTTTCTCACACTTAAATAAAAATGTCGCAAAAAATTACAAGAAAAAAAGTTCTTTTAAGCCCTCAAAACTTTTCTTAGAATAGAGTTTTTTTTGTATCGAAAGGTACTTTTTTTAAAAATTTTCGTTACTTTCTATTCAGATTTTGTGAATGTGATTTGCTGTTCTTCTATTTCGACTTAAGAGCCCTAATTTGCTTCCGGAAAGAGAAAAGGAAAAGTTTTCCTTTGAAATACATTATATTGGTTTGAAAATGTTGTTTCTTGTATGGCTATTAATTATGTGTAAAATTTGTTGTTCAAACGCGTTCTCTGTTCCAACGTGACATTTATTCGAGAAAAATATACGAGCATACGAAAAATAGACGAGAATACGAAAAATAGACGAGAATACGAAAAATAGACGAGAATACGAAAAGTAGACGAGCATACGAAAAGTAGACGAGCATACGAAAAGTAGACGAGCATACGAAAAGTAGACGAGCATACGAAAAGTAGACGAGCATACGAAAAGTAGACGAGCATACGAAAAGTAGACGAGCATACGAAAAGTAGACGAGCATACGAAAAGTAGACGAGCATACGAAAAGTAGACGAGCATACGAAAAGTAGACGAGCATACGAAAAGTAGACGAGCAAACGAAAAGTAGACGAGCAAACGAAAAGTAGACGAGCAAACGAAAAGTAGACGAGCAAACGAAAAGTAGACGAGCAACGAAAGTAGACGAGCAACGAAAGTAGACGAGCATACGAAAAGTAGACGAGCATACGAAAAGTAGACGAGCATACGAAAAGTAGACGAGCAATACGAAAAGTAGACGAGCAATACGAAAGAGTAGACGATACGAAAGTAACGAAACGAAGTAGACGAGCATACGAAAAGTAGACGAACGAGCATACGAAAAGTAGACGAGCATACGAAAGTAGACGAGATACGAAGAATAGACGAGATACGAAAGTAGACGAGCATACGAAAAGTAGACGAGCATACGAAAAGTAGACGAGATACGAAAGATGACGAGATACGAAAGTAGACGAGCATACAAGAGACAGATACGAAAGTGCGAGAATACGAAAAGTAGACGAGAATACGAAAAGTAGACGAGAATACGAAAAGTAGACGAGAATACGAAAAATATACGAGAATACGAAAAATATACGAGAATACGAAAGATAGACGAGCATACGAAAGATAGACGAGAATACGAAAGATAGACGAGAATACGAAAGATAGACGAGAATACGAAAGATAGACGAGAATACGAAAGATAGACGAGAATACGAAAAATATATAAAAGAACTCAAGAAATTATTTTTATTCAGCATTTCCGTCCGCACTCAAGACTTTAAACCTGAACATCTTAGATATTCTTAAGACCACATATATTAAGATTTCACTCACGGCCAACTTCAATAATAAGGCCGGAGAAGCTCTCCCAAACATGAGCGTAGAGGAAATTTTGACGTCATTGTTCCCAGTGCCGAAGATCGAGAAACCAGTTCGGACGCATTCGGAACCCTAAAATTGTGGTCAGCCGTGAACGAGGGGTTCCGAACAGGTTTCGAGACGGGTTGTCTTCATCTTCGGAACAACGTCACTCGGAACTATGACGTCAAACTTTCCGTCCCCGAGCTTGTTTGGGAAAGCTTCTTCGGCCTTAGTAGTTGAGTAGGCCGTGTTTCACTTCAAGTTTACATTGACCGCAAAGTGGACAACTGGAACGGCCACGCCTACGGTGACGTCACAGTTACGTCGAACGTTGTCTTATGCCTCACAAACAAACTACCCGAAGTCTTATTCGTCCAAATTAGGTCATGCCTATGTTGACGCCACAATACGTAAAACGTTGTCTTTTACAACACGATCAAATCATGCTCCTCCGTGTTCGAATTGCAAACTGAAAATGGATGTTTTCTTAATTATACTAAACTAAACTCCTCGGCCCAACAGCCCGTTAGTGGGCCAAGGCCTGCCGTACCCATTCCAGCTTACGTGGCCAAGGGCTCTGGGGTGCTAGGCATAAGTCCCGGCTAAGTGGTCAGCCTCACGTGGAATCCCTAGTATTAAGTTCCCAAGCATGCTTGGTCCTCAGTCTATCGACCCACTTAAGGGATGGAAGGATGAGTCCACCTCGCCCAATCCGGGAATCGAACCCTGGACCTGTGGCGTGGCAATTTATTAATTATAAGAGAATTTAAAAAACAACGCTTGAAAACTCTGATTTAAAAAAAAATTCATTATAAGGGTTTTCTTATCTACTGTCTCTGCCCAAACTTAAGTAGACAGTTTTTTCCAAGACTGATTGGCTTGTTGGGGATAGTTAATCTTTAAAATAACCAATCAGTGGTCTTAAAAAGCTGTCCCTGTCTGTGCGGTGGGGGGGGGGGGGGGTACAGTACATATATATTCCGGCTTGTGTGCTTGATCAGAGACCCGCTTATATAAGCCTTCGTCAAGTAAGACAGACACAGAAAGAATTTTTTCTGTCACAGAGAAAGGAAGTACACCCAGGGCGAAGGCTGGAATCGAACCCGCATCCATTACAGCGCGCAGACTGCTAGCTTAATGGTCGAAAGAACTCGGCCATCCGGGCCCCAGCGGTCAGGGACTATGGAGTCCAACTCTTATGTTTACCCCATAAACTACTCATTATGTGTAATACCACAATCTTTTACAATTATAGCATGTGCTGGGTTTATGTAAGGCTATGTCCTGACTACGCCACAAATGCCACAAAGGCAACAAATGCAACAAAACTTGGCGACTTGGCAGAGTCAGCCACCATGCTATTGCATCGCTTGGCGCCCTTGTGGGTGGCCAAATTTTGTTGCATTTGTTGCCTTTGTGGCGTTTGATGTCGTAGTGAGGACATAGCCTAACAACAATGTTTTGATAAAATGCAAGTTAAATCGTTGGTAAACCAAGTAATAATTTTAGTTTAAAAAAATGCAAAAATACGACTTTTTTTGGTTTTCGTACGAACGGAAACGTAATAAAGAAGCAGGAGGAATAATAAATATTTTAATTCTAGGAAAAGTAAATGAAATGACATTTGGAAATATTTTATTTATTAAATATTGGCTTAGTATTTGTAAGCCTTGCATTTTTCAAAGAATAAATAAGTTTATTTTCTGTAATGTTATTTGAAGGAAAAAAAAGTACTAAAAGGTTTTTGATTTTCGCCTCGAAGTAACTTGTTTTACCTAGACACGACCTACATTTATAGAAATGTAGAAAGGTTTTATTATTAAATTTTGATGTCACTCAAAATCCTAGAAAATTTTGCCGATTTTAATTTGTGTAGAAGATCCTTCTATGGATGCTACAGTCCCTGGACAAATTATTATACGCACTGTATTTTTTTTTTAGTAATTTTATGTTTCTTAAGAGATTTTATGCAATAATGGTATTTTTAATCTACAATAATACTGATTTTTATTTAAGGAATTGTTGTAGACTACATATTTGTATTTATTTTAACATATGGCAACACTGTGCCATATGTTAAAAATCCAGTCCAGCTCCTAGAAAAGATTATTTATGTGTGGAATCACCATCCTCAAATGCAGGACACACCGTACAGTCTTGCATTGATAGCATGCCGCGCAGAATTAAAGCTTTGATAGCGGCTAAAAGGTGGCTCAACTAAATATTGAATTTTACTAACATTCATTTCACTTTTCTTTAAAACTTAATAAACTTATGCTTTTCTAAATGAATGCTGTTTTATTTATGTCAAATAAAATGGTAATTGATTGGATGTTATAAAATAATAAACTAATCAATTTAAAATAACACGGTACAATATCACCCGGTAATTAATATTTTGCATGAAATCGTGCAGTGCGCCTAATAATTTGTCCAGAGACTGTACTTGTTATAAGAAATTGAAACACTTCTGTAGAAAGTCTTCAGAAAGACCGCCAGCAGATTGCGCTGCAAGTTCCCAACAGTAATTTAGTTAACAACCAATACAGTAGTATAAAAGCCTTAGTAGAGAGCCTATATTTACAATGGGAATCATTTGGTAGGCAATAGGATGTATAATGAAAGAATACTTCCCCAACTAAAAAAAATGTGGCATGTGGTTATCCTAATCCACCATAACAAAGCCCTATTTTCCATTCGTAACTCTTTCGATTTTTAAATTAAAAGTCTAATATCATTATTTTTTTTTAATGTCCCATCGTTATAATTTTTTTTATATAATAACCATCTTTCTTCGCCATTTTAAACTAAACCAATTTATTCAATGTAAAGTCAGTAAATCCCATAAATATTGATATTGAAGAAATTTTTATATCGAAGAAAAGTTAAACCATACCCCTATAAAATAAAAATGGGGAAAATGATTACCTATTGAAAAAATAAAATCTACAATTCCCCTCTCTCTCTTTGGAACTCTACATTTATAGCTTTTATAAATCTTAATTCCAGAAAGAAAATCGTTATTTTGAGGTTTACACTTTCAAACAGTCACCTAAGTTAAAAAATATTCTGTAAACGTTCATTTTCATGAACTGGCTATAGCTGTGTTCGTTTCGCACTTTTTAACTTTTCATTAACTTGATATTTTTATTAAATATATCCGTATCTTAATTGTAATATTTCAATATTATATATTAAATTTTAATGTTAAATATTATGTATTAAATTGTAAGATTCAATATTTTATTAAAATTTAAAATTCATAGAATTACGATGTATTTTATAACAAAACTCCAATTTAAAAGCTTATACGTTGCTGTGAAATTGGGATAATATGTAGAGTGCTTAAAGTGTCTGTTATTGTTAATAACGATAAATAAGTTTTTATATACGATTGTTAACATAAATAGTAACATACATACACACGTAGCTATCAACGCAAGGGGGCTGAGGAGCACAGTCGCAAAGGCACTTATCTTGAATGCGGAAGATCCCAGGTTCAGGTCTGCACATTGCAAAATAACTGCTAACCTATAAACGACTAAAATTGTCCTACGAATGATAAACCGTGTAGAGGAAGTGCACGTTAAATATGCTACGAACTCCGCTTACGATGTCGCCCTTTAAAATTGCAATGGGGGGGCTAGGGAGCCCAGTCGGTTAGGCGTTCGCCTAGCATGCGAAAGGTCCCAGCTTAGGGTCCCGGCATCGCCAAAATAATTGCCGACCTTTAAACGTCCCATGCAGCCAAAATTGTCCGACGAATAATAACCCATGAAGAGGGAGTGCACGCTAATTATGCTTCAAAGTCCCGGCTCTGCGCACGATATTACTTAACGATTGCGTTGGGTGCCTATTCAGATGTCGGCTTATCACACGACTGTGGCTCTAAATTACGACGCCCGTCGCCACTAGCCATCGTGTATCTCTAGTATTACGACATATCAACATAACCCTATAGGTGGTTAACAATCTGCTTTCCTTTCAATATCAAACGCTTTCGCTACGCAGGATTTTTGTTTCCGCGTAGTATGTGATAGTAAAATAAAATCATTATCGAATCCTTAATTGTACGGCCGTTGGGCCGTTTCAAAAGTAAAAGGGTTTTTAAAGAAAACTAAACTCCTCGGCGCAACAGCCCATTACTGGGCCAAGGTCTGCCGTGCCCATTTCAGCTTTCGTGACCTAGGGCTCTGGGGTGCTACGCATACGCTCTAAAAAAAGAGTGAAATCCACTCCTATAGGGGAAGTTCATTTTCGTCACGGAAAGGAGTGGAAATTAACTCGGACTGAGTTAAAATCGCTCGTTTGTTTCAAGAGTGTACGTCCCGGTAAGGTGGTCAGCCTCACGCGGAACCTCCAGTGTTTAGTTCCCAAGCATGCTTGGTATTCATTTTATCGATCCACTTCGTGACGGATGAAAGGATGGGTCAACCTCGCCCAATCCGGGATTCGATCCCCGGACCTGTAACGTGGCAATGCGAAGCACTACCACTAAGCCCCTGGAAAAGGGTTAACAAGTAAAAATTATCAAATTTTACTTATCAAATAACTTTTCTATCCAATTCTTGCAATCCGACTCTATCCACTCGTGTATGCAAATCAGGATATATATTTAAGAAGCTAAAAACGGATTCCCTCGTCGTAATGGAAAAAGGTGGAAATATCGAACTGAATATTTTATGTTCTCAAAAGCAGGAACTTCGCCCAATCTCGAACCAATCTCAATCTTAGAATCGGGGGCTAAAAAGAAGGCTAGAATAGAATAGAAATGCTTTTCGGTCAAAAAGTAATGTATAAAAAGTGTGCCAGGTGAAGTCGTAATCTATTCCATTATTGGCCTACGCAAAAGTTTGTTTATAATTATTTGGAGCTACTTGGCATGTAAAAATCAATTTAAGGCCCAACAGGTTTGGAGCACTTTTTTTTAAAACTATGTCCTAGAAAACAATTTTGGAAGTTTTTTTGTGTATATGTGAAATAAATAACTATATATAGCAAGAGTAAAATTTGACATACACACCCAATTTTTTAAAATATGGTAATTTTAAGCATGTTTTTTGCAGTTTTTTTTTGTCAAAAACTTCAATGAGGCTAGATAAAAAAAACTGTTCGACCGATTAAGAAAATAAAACCACCAAGTTAAACTGTAAACTTATGTCTAGGGAATATACCTAAAACCAAAAGATTTTTTCTTAAATAAATTTTTTATTAGTAGTCGAAAAAATAGTCTGATTTTCAACATTTTTCATGACGTGTCAAGATTATTAATAGGTAGTAGAAACAAAATAAAAACAGATTTCTTCCAAGTTTCTTAGGTATATTCCCTAGATAACAATTTCTTAAATTAAAGAGAAAAAGAATTTATAATACTAACTTGAGTTACCTTCAGGCATTCTTAAATGGTAAACACGCTTATTTAAATTGGATTGTGTTGACTTTATAATCAGAAATTCATAAGTTATTATTTGGCACAGAATAACAGCTTTAGGCGAACGGGGTTCATATTTTAAAACAATTTCAATGACGGGGACACCTAATAGGACCAAGCACGTAGGCGACATTAGAGCTAGACTTTGGTAGGCTTTAACGTGCATCCCTTAAAGGTATGATTCGTGACAATTTTGGCTCACGGCCGTTATATTTGTGGCTGATGCACGTCAGAACGTGAATCTTTCAGCATTTAGGAATTGCTAACATGGGTTCCACAACGCAAATATTCAGTCAGCTTCACTTTTTTGCATCAATCACCGAAGTCAGACTTATTCGATGAATTAATGCATCCGTGATCTATATTTCAAGTAATGCCAAAGGTTAGATAGTCGAATCGCCTAGACTTTGCCAGTAGTAAATTTTCAGCATGAACTTTTGGAGCATTTGAAATCCGCTGTGACTCTTTCACGCTCAACCTGATTTATTATTGACTTTATAAAAGTGTTTTACTTTCGGTGACTTTTTTGGGATTTTAAGCTTTTTCGAAGAAGTGACGATATTATTTTGAAGTGACGCCAGCTGGGTGTGAGATTTTGATGCTATGGTGTCTTATCTAGAAAGGTTTTTTTAGAAAGTTACGTAGATTTCAGTATCAAAAATTGTAAAGGAAAGAATGTTTCGTAAAAGTATGAAATGAATATTTCAGCATTTTGATCTGTAAACGAATCGTACAAGAGTAAAAAAACTAACTAGTAAATAAAGGGCTGGTGAACGTTAAATGGGCATGTTTTATTTGTTCTGAATGAAATAAATTATTCCTGGAGCCGTGATTCTTAGTAATTGTTTTCAAGTGAAATTGATTCAATCACCGATCGGTGGAAGAACAGGAATGAACTTTGGAAATATATACGTCATCTGAAATAAGCCAATTAGTTGATGTCTGAAGTTGCAATATACAGGGTGTCCGTAAAAGAATGTCCGTGTTTTAATGGTATATGTTACAGGAGTTTATTTTATACTTAATATAACGAATCATGCATGACATTGAAGGAAAACTAACCTAGTTTTTCCTTAAAGTGCCCAATGTGTGCGCCTTTAGTGATACGGCACACATCCAAACGAAAATGCAATTCTGTCCATACTGTCTGCAGCAAGTCCGGAGTAATGGAAGCAACAGCCTGTGCAACGTTGTAGCGGTACAAGCGCATGCGCTTATCTGAAACTGTTGGAGTTATTTTTTTATTAGTCACCTTCAACCACATTACAATTACATTTCAACCACTATACTATTACAATTTGAAACTCGGACATTCTTTTACGGACACCCTGTATATGGTGTCCCTACGTGTTTGTATTGAGCTTGAGCTCTGGTTTTGGCCTTGTCAATTTACGCATTCACTGTTTTTTACCAGAAGGCACCAAGTTCAACAATGAATGTCTGTAATGCTGGAACAACTACAAATTTCAACTATAAATGAAAACAATGCAATTGAGTTTTACACAAGAAAAAGGATTTTCTTAACCTGTTTTTTGTTAAGAAATTGCCAGCATTCAGCCAGATCGAAGTAGTCTTCGCGGAGAATTTCGTTAAAGAAGTATAACGGCATTATATCATAAATATAGATTAAGATTATAGAAAATTCTTTAATATACTCGACCTTTTTTTTACATATTGTGAAGCAGTTGTAAAAATTAAGACCAGCACGACTTTAATTTGTGTGTATCAAAAATAATTAAATCAAATAGTATAAGTTGAGTGTTTACTATTCTATTTTATAAGAACGGTTAAATCTTCAATACAGAAAACTTAAAAAAAACATCTAGAATATCGTAAAAAAATACAAAGTGGTTCAACGCATAAAGAATGCCAAGAACAAATACGGGACTATGTTCCTCCCTCTTAAAATCATGATATTTTTTTTTGGTAAAAGGCTGTGAGTATGTTTCTTCTTAGCGGTATCAGTTTCGCAAGAATGATAGTAAGGTCTCGATTGGGTAAGGGGAGAAATAATCTAGAAATATAGTATAATAATCTAAAAATAATAATTCTAGAATAATCTAGAAATAATAACAAACTTGTAAATTATAGTGATTTTATATAATGTTCACTCTAAATAAACATTTTCTAGCAATAACAACAATTATTTTACAATTAGTTTTTCATTTTTTTTAACAAAAATAATAGTCACAATTTTGATCTTTTTTTAAAACGCTACTCCTCTTTCAATTTTGAGAATAACTCCACCAAACTTTTATAGTTTGTTTTTAGTAATATTTGTTCAAGAACTGTGCATGCATTTTAAAATGTCAACTACAGTTAAAAAGTAACATGCATTTATACTGAAAATCACAAAAAAGTTACAAATTATTGAATTCAAATTTTAAAAAAAAACTATACATAGTAGACCTTATTCAATGCATGTTTTTGTGCATCATATATATAAAAACACAGGTTAAAAATTTCAAAATTCTAACTTAATTAGCAAAAAAAGCTTTAGGGATTTATTAAACACAAGAATTGAAAAACGCGAAACCGAGAAAAAAAGTTGGAAGCAGACGAAATACGTATTCAAACATATTGGGTAGATCTCTCGGGTAGATCTAGTGTGACAATATTTAACCTGACTCAACCATTGAAATCCAGGAATGAAAGCATGTATGATTCTACGTCACATGGAACAATCGGATACTGGTTTTAAGCGGGTAAAAAGAATATTAATTATTCGTGATGTTTAGTTTATTTTGAATTATCGTCGCATTAGAGCTACACGAGGGCTATTGGCGACGGGCGTCATATTTTAGAACCACAATCAAGTGACGAGCCGACACCAGAGTAGGCACCCAACGCAACCATTAAGGGCGACATCGTACGCAGCGTTGGGACTTTGGAGTATATTTAACGTGCACTCCCTCTCGGGGTATTATTCGTCAGACATTTTTGGCTGCACGGGCCGTTTATAGGTCGGCGCAGTTATGTTGGCGATGCCCGGACCCGAACCTGGGACCTTTCGCATGCTAGGCGGACGCCTAACCAACTGGGCTCCCCAGCCTCATTCGTGATGTATACTCTGCTTGTTTCAAACACGAATTGACAACATTCAAAATGGAAACATTTCAAACAGAATCGAATTTTACGCAAAACAGTCTTCAATTACCATACTTGTCAAAGCCTTCGCGGGCAATTTTGTCAAAAGTAACGTTGCTTCTTTGTAATTAAATATGTGGAAAGGACAGAGTATTTTTAAATTTCAGTATTGACGTTTTGGGATAATAAAGCTGTAACTGACACTATAGCGAGATTTAAACATTCTGGTAGATAGCGAAATAATTTGGATTAAACAGTAACCCTTATTTCTATGGTTAAAGTTTCGTATAGTTTTTTTCTATTTTTCCCACACATGTGCTAAAAGTCAAGTTTTTCAACTTATACTATGCTTATTATTCATTTTAATATTTTCAATTTTGCGCCTATATATTAAACTTTCGTAACGGTTTGGTCTAACACCAAAAATATTTGAAATTATTAACCAAAAAAAGCTATTATGGATTAATTTTTAGATAGTTAGCCTACATATCCGTGAATATAATAGATGCGATAATGTTAATTGGTAAACAGATAAATCGAATAATTATTAAAACATTTTATCAAAAAAACCTAATAAAGCATTTTTTTTAAAAAATCGCTCGTTAGTGGGGTTCAGAATACAGTTTTTAGGACGAGGTTTTTAGACGAGGACCTAGTAGCATTGTTTCTGTAAATTTGCTCGATCGGTATCGATCGTTCATCGGATTTAGCGAAAACTCACCGGTGATCGCATCCGTAATCCGAAAGTGCACGGGACGGACATCGGCTATCGGTGAACGGAATCCTATCGATAAGTCATCGATTCGATATCGGTCAAAGGTGAAAATTCAATCAACGTACGTTTCATTAGAAAATTATGACGAATCGATATCGCAACGATAAGAAACCGATAAATTCGGCTTTTTTATTTTATTTTATTATATACGAATTGCGTTAAATTATTTCAAAAACTTCATATCCCAAAAATATCATGTTCAAACTGGTAATAGTTATTTTTCATTTACTTGCAAACAACATTTTTAATTGCGTGCAAATATAAATATTTTTACTGTGTGATAACTCATTTCTTTTATTTACTTTGAAATTGCATTTTTTATTTTTTTTGCCGAGCGATACGACGATCGAGCGGACATAACCGATCAGTTATCGACGTGACGTGCAATTTTCGATGAAAATCCGATATTCGAATTCTCACCGGCAAACGCTGAGAATTTGATTATCGGTCGATGAAAAATTGCTACTAGGGATAGGGCCTCTATTTAAGTCAGTTTCTCGTAGTACAACATAAAAGTTAACTTGCTTGCTTCGCGTGACATAAATCATTCATGCTTTCATTTCTGTATTTCATTAGTGGTTTCGGCGATTTGTTAGCGTGACACTTCAAGCTCTTCCTACTACATTGATTTACCAATCCATACTTTGCTTTCATTTCAGTAGACCTGTTTCCCTTCAAGAAGTAATGCATGCCCATTCTTGATTTCAATCCGAATGCTTAGCTTCTGTAGAGCCACTTTGTTGGCTCTACTGACGTAGACACAGTGAGTAAATCTTGCCTGAGTAGCTTGCCATAGCTGAGGGAACCTTGTCTAGTCTGAGATTCCAACCCCGGGCCTGCGGGCATGGTGATGCGTATCAAATAGAAATCAGAATCAAATAGATACATGAGTCCCGATTGCTGCTTCTGCCAATTTGCTTGATATTATCGTCATACAGGTCTATCAATGACGGAGAGAAAGACTCCACTTTCTCTCATATTACCATTCATAGCAAGACACTGAACTCTCTCTGGACTGGATGGCTCTCAGTTTGACGATAGTTTTTGTTAGTGTGGATCTCCCTGCATTAATATTACAAATTGATTTTTTCTCTTAGTTTAGATTTAGCAATTGCATTTGATTCAATTATTCCCATACAACTTTCGCATTGGTAAAATGCATTACCTTTCGCAGAGTTTCCTCCCTCATAGCACTGGTTAGAATCAACATGGCTAAATTATTCTCTCTTCTTGTACGCCTCCAGTTGTTTTAATTCGTCATTGTCCAAATGGAGGAAAAGGTAGGACTTGGAGGGCAAGGTTATAAACTTTAATGCTCTACGTCACGTGAAACAATCGGATACTGGTTAAAAAGAATATTCATTATTCGTGATGTATACTCTGCTTGTTTCAAACACATATTGACAACATGAGGTGTTGTATTTTACTTTAAATAGCCGGACGAGAGGTCATGATCAGAAATTGAATAAATCGAGCTTTAGAAGGGAGGTAAGAAAACATTATTTTTACAATAGAGTTGTCAATGAGTGGAATGGCTTTACCAGATTATGTTGTGCATTCGAAGAGAGTAGAAGATTTTAAGAAGAAACTTGACGGACATTAGAAACTGGTAATGTGTTAGATTTAATTTGGACCAACCTTGCTGGGCCTCTGGCCTGTTGTTGGTCGACAATTTTTGTATTTGTATTTGTATGTTGAGGTTTGTTGAGGTTATGTATGTTAAGGTTTTGGCTTCCTTACCGTACATTTAGAGAATTATTTAGATACAATTAATAGAACCAAATTCCTCCACATAATTTCACTTACAGTTTTTCCATACCACCCATCCAACTAAAGTCTTCTAATTGTTGTGTTTTCTCGTTAGTTAGTTGGGTGCTTTGTTTTCCACGGTAATCAATCATCCCCCGTGTGTCTTGTTTAAATCGATGAAGACACAGACTTTTGTGAAATGTTACACGTTTTCTAACAGATTGTTTTGAGGTTAAAGGATTTTTAACGCGTCCTTAAGTTTCCTATTTGTTGGGAATTAAAATTAAAGCGTTCTTAATAAAATTTAGGAAATGTTTTTTGGGGGTTTTTCAGAATGTTTTATAATTATATATTTTGGTAATTGGTGAAAAGATAATTTTTCTCAGCTGTTCGACTGTTTTTAGTTATATTTTTGATTCTTAAGGAAGAGTCGGATGGGTGTTTGTGTCAAAAATGTCGATTTCCTGATTTTCCTTTATTTTTAATCTACATATCTATATCTTTAATTTTAGACCAATATTATCGATTTCTAATTAGTTGTTTTCTTTTTATAAGCATTTTTCAGAAGCTCTGTATATTTATTAACTATACCTTAATTTTCTTTTGCGTTTTCTGAAATATAAGGTTTTTCAACAAATAGGAAAATTTTTCTCAGGAACTATATGAGATATCATTATAATTTTTTTTCATAGTTTGTTCCTTACATATAGCTCTTTGATTTAAACTGAGGATATTTCAAAATATTAAAAAAAATTAGTGATTTTTTAAAAAACACAAAAAAAGCAGATTTAAAGTTATATAATTTTTTTGAGCAGAGATATTTTAAATTCATCAGTTTAAATCAAAGAGGTACTACTGGGGAAGAAATAACAAAACAAAATATGTTGATATCTTTTATAGTTCCTTAGAAAAATGTTCCTTACTGTTGAAAAACCTTATATTTCAGGAAACGCAAAAGAGAAGTAAGGTTCAGGTAAGAACTGATATTAAGAGTTTCTCAAAAATGCTTATAAAAAGTAAACCATTAAACAGAAATCAATAATTTTGGTCTTAAATTAAAGCTAAAGATAAGCAAAATAAAAAGAAAGGAAAATCAAAAAATCGACATTTTTTACCCAAACACCGATCCGACCCTTTTAAATAACTTATATTTATTAAACGTGTTCACGAAAACAAATATCTGTTTTATAAAAGAAGTACATTTCTTACTATGCATCATGATTCATAGTGCCCTACTACTTATAATTTTGTCACTTTTGTGTATTTTTTATTAAATAATGAACAAGAAACTCTATATTTCACTTTGTTTCTCCATTTCTCATACTTTCACCCTTTCCCTATCTTTCTATTTTTCTATCTCGCTCTCTAATTATCCTTATTGGTTATGAAAATAAATGACGTATAACATTTGCTGAACGGCATGTCAATTTAGCTGAATATTTTGTTTTAAGCAGTAAAAATAAGCATATCTTGCGAGCTGCGAATAAACAAACAAGGTTTGTCAGTTTCTTGTAATTTAAAGTCCTTTCTATCATTTTTTTTAAGGTAACAGGGAATAAAACGACCACTAAAAATATCGAATTTTCATTTCAACTATAGTTACTGAATCGTGCCTTTACGTAAAAACTTCTATAATGCACATTTGAATATGGGGCTGGAGTTTGCAAATTTGGTAGTTAATTTCAATATAACTTTATTGCCAGCTTTAAATGTAATTATTCCAAAACACCAATTTTCAGCCTTAAGGTACACTTTTCTCTTTTCCTATTTTACTAGAAGGGTTGAAATTTTCTGTGTCGTATACATGTCTCTTTAGCACAGTGAACCAAAAGTATATTAAGCAAGTAAAAATGAGACGATTTTTCTAATTTAAGAAATGCGCAAAATTTCTATTTATGTTAAAAACTTAAAATTAGGAATGTTTTATCGTCAAACTTGAGGTTCATTGCATTAAATAGACTTTTTTATTTCTATAAAAAAATTATTTTTAGATACACGCAATAGTTGTGCTGGAAAGTGTACTTGAAAGCTAAAAATCGATGTTTTAAAATAATGACGTATGAAGCTGGAAACAAAAGTTATATCGAAATTAACTACCAAATTTGCGAACTCCAACACCGTATCCAGGTGCATATTTTATAAAATTTTTTGTAAATATTCATTTCAATGATTGAAAGTTAAAAGGAAAATGTGATATTTTGAAGCTTCGATATGTTCCCTGTCCCCTTAATGCAAAATCTTTTATAAATTACCACCAAAAAAACTTCTGTTCTACAACTTATATCTTAATTCAACAAAGGTCCACCCATATAGGCGGAGATGGGGAGCCCAGTCGGTTAGGCATTCGCCTAGCATGCGAAAGGTCCCAGGTTCGGGTCCGGGCATCGCCAAAATAACTGCCGACCTATAAACGGCCCGTGCAGCCAAAAATGTCCGACGATTATTACCTCGTGTAGAGGTTGTGCACGTTAAATATCCTTCAAAGTCCTAACGCTGCGTACGATGTTGCCCTTAACGGTTGCGTTGGGTGCCTACTCAGGTGTCGGCTTGTCACTTGACTGTGGTTCTTAAATATGACGCCCGTCGCCAATAGCCCTCGTGTAGCTCTAGTGCGACGATAATTCAAACCAAACCACGCATATAGGCCTCCATATTAAAGAGAAGCCTCTGTATTAAACGAATTATTTAAGACAATTCTTTTAATACCCAAGCCATACCAGCCCACATTTAGGACAAAGAAGGCGACATTACCTCACTTCCCCATTGTTGGTTCTCAAGCACAAAATACTTCTAGTCTAATATAATTCTTTTGGGATGTTAGGCAGTCTCCTCTCCTGACAATCGTCACTTGACTGTGGTTCTAAAACACGACGCCCGTCGCCAATAGCCCTCGTGTAGCTCTAGTGCGACGATAATTCAAACCAAACCACCGCATATAGGCCTCCATATTAAAGAGAAGCCTCTGTATTAATCGAATTATTTAAGACAATTCTTTTAATACCCAAGCCATACCAGCCCACATTTAGGACAAAGAAGGCGACATTACCTCACTTCCCCATTGTTGGTTCTCAAGCACAAAATACTTCTAGTCTAATATAATTCTTCTGGGATGTTAGGCAGTCTCCTCTCCTGACAATAGAAATTCTGTTTTCAATCAGCAGCACGAGGGATTTCTCAAGGGGCCCTTTTTTACTTGGATGACACGCAGAGATGTTGGTCATGTGTGTTCTTTTTATGGAGGAGTTAGTCAGGTTTGTTAATTTCATGGTCTGGTTTGTTGGTTGGTTGGTTGGTAGACATATATATTCAGGTTTGTGTGCTTGGTCAGCGACCCGCTTATAAACCTTCGTCAAGTAAGACAGACACAACAGACAACACACGCAAGTGGATCCATCTAATTTTTAGAGACAGAGGCCAACTAGAGGATCCCCAGAATTGGCTTGTCACCCCCCAGAGGTATTGATTTGGTATGGGAACTTAGAGGACTTTCGGACCCAACAGATTTAACGAGCACGTACTCCGCATATACTCGGTAGGTCTTCAGTGGTACCGGGACTCGATCGCAGGACCTTCCGATCCCGAGACGCTGACCACTAGGCTCACTACGGCCCGTCTGGTTTGTTGTTTTTGCTCCAGAGGTACAGTACATGGACCTTTTTAGAGTTCACTTTACAATTTTTCTTAATTATAACTTTTCTATTACAAACAAGAACGTTTACGCTTTCTTAAAATATTAACACCGAATCAGTTTATTTAATAATGGTATTAAAGAGTATAGTATGTAGGGTAAGCAGATTTCTGAGGTTATGCAAAAAAAAACTTAAGCTTTTTCAGCTGTAAATTAAATATTTGGGATTAAAACAAATGTTAGAATGAACTATTAATTTCAAAAACTAATCGAGATCGTTTGGTTTTTCATAGCTTACAAACAAATGTACATGGATGCCAGATGATGACGACCTTCATCAATTAACTTTAATCCTCCTTTCACTAATAACATATCGTAACATTCGGTATGTGTAGTTTTAGTGTGACACATTATTTCCAACCAAACTAACCCAACAATCCGCAGGCTCGCCAAACACCGTGGGATTGGCAACCCTACCTCCTTTAGGTTCTCTACTTTTTTTACAAAGTAGACGTTTCCACAATCAAAATATTTGGGATGCTAAGTTGTGGCAGGCGGACTATACTATATTCCTAGATCTTATTTTTCTGGTTTAACTTTTTGAGCATAAAAGCTTTTTTTTGAAGTCAATTAAAACAAAAAAAAATTTAAGTTCTTTAAAACACAAGTGTCAATTATCATCTTGTTACTATTTTTACTTCTTTAGCATCCTTCAAGTGGGACAATTGACAGTGGACTACAGGGAGGCGTTTCTTCCGGAGAACACTTGTTGACAGACGTGACAAGACTTTTCATAAGATGTCATTTCGTTTTATAGGTTTTTATTGGCTATTCATGAGGATTTCTCGGGGATTTATAGACATGAGGCGGATATTAACTGTATTTTTTTATTAAATTCTTTTGTGGTGGATTAATGAACGGTTGACAAGGTGCTGTACACTATTTATAAGATAAGATTATAAATATTGTCTCTTAATGAAATGATTTTTTAAAAAAATTGTTTCTATTGGGAACAGATATACAATGTTAAAAATTTTGTGCTTGGATTCACCATGGTATTAGTTGCAACGGCTGTGTGGTGAAATGTTTCACCTTTTTTTCGGTGTTTGGTTGAACCATTTTTCTCGATTTGGAAACAAAAACCTGAGAAATGGTTCAACCGAATAACAAAAATATGATCGAGTCCCGGTACCACTGAAGACCTACCGAGTATATGCGGAGTACGTGCTCGTTAAATCTGTTGGGTCCGAAAGTCCTCCAAGTTCCCATACCAAATCAATACCTCTGGGGGTGACAAGCCAATTCTGGGGATCCTCTAGTTGGCCTCTGTCTCTAAAAATTAGATGGATCCACTTATGTGTGTGTGTTGTCTGTTGTGTCTGTCTTACTTGACGAAGGTTTATAAGCGGGTCGCTGACCAAGCACACGAACCTGAATATATATGTCTACCAACCAACCAACCAACAAAAAATATGGTGGAACGTTTCACCATTCAGCCGTTGCAGCTACTAGGAACCAATACCATGGTGAAACCAAGCACAGAATTTTTAACAGTGTAAAATAATAATAAACAAGTAAACATAAGCGGCGTTATTTATTGGGGGTATTTTTTGTTCAGCACTATCTATTTGTAGGATGGCTAAGACAGAACCTGCGAAGGTGTCTTCCAATGCGTCACATTTCATACCACTGCAACATACAGGTTCATATTGCAGACCTGCCTATTGTGGTTCAAGCGCAACACTAATTTTACCAACCTACCTGCAATCTCTACCAAAGTAATAATGAAACTCGGTAATATAACTGTTTTCTGGATTCCGAGAGTGACATATAAAGTGTAATGCTTCTCTCTTCAAAAAAGCGATAATAGAGTACTTGACAGTATCGTTAAAATACCTTCCAATATTAATTAAATTATAGTTTGAACCCAAATATAACAAACGTATATATTTTTTTGCAAAATAAATATTTAAATATTTCATAAAAAGCATTTTCAAATGGCTTTTTTTTTATCGGTACGTCACGTGATCACAAACACGTCGATTTGGCTGACGTCACTAGTATGTATAAACAAACAGGTGTTATGTTTTTTTGTTTGTAATTAAACTGGTTTTAATCCAACTTACTATTAAAATAAGAATTATATAGATAATGGGTGGAGGTTTCACAGAAGCGGATAGTTCAAATTTGCTTAAAGTAGATTCCAAAATGGTGTTTCAAAGTTTGTTTATAGTCACTAGTGACATCATAGATACCACGTGACAGCCACAAAGCGTTTTCGGGAGTGATTTTTCGTCCAAATTTTAAAATTCATTTTTTCCCATTTTTATGGGGTATTTGAAAAAATGAAAAAGTACGGGTCTAATATTTTTGGCATAAGAATATTTTAAGCCAATAATTTTTTTTTAGTCAAGTACCCTATCTAACGCATGAAACGGAAATTTAGAAAATTGTTAAAAATCCGATATTGCCGTTTTAAATCCGAAGAGTAAAGATGTCTGATATTGTTTTTATAATCCATACGTAGCCAACTGTATATGATGTCTGAAAAATACCGGGTGTCCGTAAAAGAATGTCCGAGTTTTAATGGTATATTACAGGAGTTTATTTTATACTAACTATAACAAATCATACATGACATTGAAGGAAAACTAACCTAGTTTTTTCTGTAAGTGGTCAATGTGTGTGCTTTTAGTGATACGGCACACATCCAAACGATAATGCAATTCTTCCCATACTGTCTGCAGCAAGTCCGGAGTAATGGAAGCAACATCCTGTGCAATTCTACCTTTCAAGGTTGGTGTGGGGTAGGGGTGGAACGTAGACCCGATCTTTTACGAAGCCCCAAAGGAAGAAATCCCAAGGCGTGATGTCAGGTCACAATTTGAAACTCGGACATTCTTTTACGGACACCCTGTATTTTGCTATCTAAATCACGGAATATTCTCGTATATACAAACCCAAACACAGCCAAATCCTCACCTAATACCCCGTAATTTTATCCTCGCCTCACAGTGTACTATTCCAGGCCTAACTATCATAATCCCCACTGGATATTTACTTTTTCATGATTACTTAAGCTTTTGCGATTCGCTCGGATGCTAAAAAGAGCAGCTGGTGGCCCGTAAAATGGTAAGTTGATGGTTAATATTGTTCATTGTTTCGTGTACCGCAATATTACTGATGTTTGTGGTTAACTAATGAAATAGTTTATGGGTGAATTAACGTCGCACTAAAGCTAAATAAATAGAGGTGGTGGGGTAGTTCGATTGTCAAGGAAGTTGTATTCAGACGTTGTGTCTACTCACGGCCAACTTCAATAACAAGGCCAGAGAAGCTCTCCCAAACATGAGCGTAGACGTAATTTTTGACGTCACTCTTCCGAGTGCCGAAGATCGAGAAACTAGTTCGGACGTATTCGGAACCATAAAAATGTGGTCCGCCGTGAACGAGTGGTTCCGAACAGGTTTCGAGACGGGTTATCTTCATCTTCAGAACAACGTCACTCGGAACTATGACGTCAAAATTTCGGTCCCCGAGCGTGTTTGGGAGAGCTTGTTTGGCCTTAGTAGTTGAGTAGGCCGTGGTCAAATTCTTACTAAAAATGGAATATTTCCGAGAAATATAATTTTTCTATATAACGCCGTGTGTGAGTAAGATGTACGTTAAATCTGTCTTGGTCGAAAGTCCAAACGTTGGCAGGGAGACCACGCTGCGGGGCGTTAGGCCTCCTAAATTTAAGAACTTCGCTTTATGGGAGTGTCATTTTTCACCAGGGGGCTGGGGAGCCCAGTCGGTTAGGCATTCGCCTTGCATGCGGAAGGTCCCAGGTTCGGGTTCGGGCATCGCCAAAATAACTGCCGACCTATAAAAGGCCAGTGCAGTTAAAAATGTCCGACGAATAATACCCCGTAAAGAAGGAGTGTACGTTAAATCTCCTTCAAAGTCCCAAAGCTGCGTACGATGTCGCCCTTAACGGTTGCGTTGGGTGCCTACTCAGGTGTCGGCTCGTCACTTGACTGTGGTTCTAAATTACGACGCCCGTCGCCAATAGCCCTCGTGTAGCTCTAGTGCGACGTTATTCAAACTAACCTAACATTTTTCACCAGCATACCTGCACACATAGTAACTGCGCTACGACTGACAACATGACTGTCGGACCTACATATTTAACGTGCACGTTAAAACACACTGAAATATTATAACCTTCTGAAGTGACTTTTTAACAATATGGAAATAACAATTTAATGATTCAAGCTATTCATAACACCTTGCTAAAGGAGTTATGAACAATTTGAATCAATAAATTGGCATTTGAATTTAATATGAATTTTTTATCTGGTTTTCTGAAAATTGTAGACATCATAATGTATTTTCATACAATAAAAGAAAAAGTGCAATTTTGTATTTTTCGAGGCATCATACCCCTTTAATAATTACTTAAGATAAAATTTGAAGTTAGTTTCTTCTCTTTTGCCATTACTGTATTGCAATAGTATACATTTTCCCTTTCTCCATTTTGTAGGGGCCCGGATGGCCGAGTGGTTTGCATCGCAGACCATTACGCTAGCAGTCTGCGCGCTGTAACGGGTGCGGGTTCGAATCCCGCCTTTGCCCTGGGTGTACTTCCTTTCTCTGTGACAGTAAAAATTCTTTCTGTGTCTGTCTTACTTGACGAAGGCTTATAAGCGGGTCTCTGATCAAGCACACAAGCCGGAATATATATGTACCTACCCTACCCTACCCTACCCATCCATTTTGTACTTAATAACCCAAAATTTAAGGCCAAAGAAATCCTATTGCTAAGTTTTTTTTTATGGCCTTCACCATATGAAGAGTACAGGGGAAAAAGAGCTTGATTTCGTAGGAAGCTTCCCGTATTCTTTTGTGCTTGGCGGACATTGGCGACAGGAAAACGGTTTTTCTTTCGATTCTTCTTTCGCGGTACAAACGTGTGACTCGTGTCCACTGATCTCTGGCGTGAAACAGGGTTGCCGCAAGAGAAAAACAAAGTGAGTAACCGGTTTCCTTACACCAGTTTTGGCGTTGACTCGCTATTGTTGCCAAGAATCCTGATACAGACAGATTCCTATGAAATCAAGCTCTCTTTCCCCTGTATTCTTCATATATTAAGACAAATTATAAACTATCATCTCGGACCTTCTTACACCCCTTATTAAAAACTTTTAATAAGATTTAGAGCTATAGTTCCTTGTACTTACCAGCATTGTATTCCAACGAAACATTTTGCCTTTCTCCTTTTGCATTCCATCCCCCAGAAACTAAGCCGAAAACCATTTTCCAAAAAACCACCACCAAAGTCTTGGTATTTTATGTGCCTCCAAGATCATATATTGTTGCAAATCATAAACCATCCTTCCAGAAGCAAACTCAACCAAATCCCCGGTTGCCCTTAATACCCGACACTTTTCCTTGGCCGACCCCTAGGTAAATGCCAACCGCAGCTTATGGAGGTAAGAATCGGGTGGAGATGCTTGGTGACCAAAATACGTGAAGCTGGCTAAGATTCGTGTGTGAAAAGTGCGGCTGGGGAGCCCAGTTGGTTAGGCATTCGCCTAGCATGCGGAAGGTCCCAGGTTCGGGTCCGGGCATCGCCAGAAAACTGCCGACCTATAAACGGCCCGTGCAGCCAAAAATGTCCGACGAATAATACCCCGTGTGGAAGGAGTGCACGTTGAACATCCTTCAAAGTCCTAACGTTGCGTACGATGTCGCCCTTAACGGTTGCGTTGGTTGCCTACTCAGGTGTCGGCTCGTCACTTGACTGCGGTTCTAAAACACGACGCCCGTCGCCAATAGCCCTCGTGTAGCTCTAGTGCGACGATAATTCAAACTAAAACGTGTGTGAAAAGTCTTGGAGGGTTAAGCCCATATAAACCGCAACAGAAGTTACTTTATTAAGAAACGTGTGATTTGTTGGAGTACTATAAACTACAAAATACTACAACTTGTATAGTTGTATTCTTCAATACAATAGATCTGAATTAATTCATCATCTTATTGTTATCCATCGTGAAGTTATATAGCGATGTTAAATTGATCAAACCTAATTAGCCTAATTTCTTTTTTTTATTGCGAATGAATTAAAACAAGTAGGTTTGTAACAGAATCTGTCGCTTAACCCGCGTCCATAGAACAGTTGTGTTTAACAGGTAAAAAGGCGCCAAACACAGCATTGATATTCTATATTAAACATTTACATGCCAAATTTGGCTAGTTTCATTTATTTTATTTTGAAAATTCAATAATTATTACTTATCGTTTGCAAAAATTAATTTATATTTCAAAGAATAAATATGTAATATTCCTCGCTTTTAAATACAATGAAAACATTGCATATCAACGTACAAAGAATCTCGTGAAATGTATTTGACGTCGTGAAATATATTTGAATCGTGAAATTTATTTGACGTCATTTCAAACTGATCGATGTCACAAAAATAAATTTATTTTAATTTATTGTCTAAAAGAGTTAGTTTCTCGAGCGATTGTCGCGAATGGCAATGGTGATTCAATTCTAATAAAAATGGCTTCATATGCTTTATAAATGAGCATTACATTTTGCGGTTTTTTAAATAATTGAAGTACTTCGAATTCGAATTCTTTTCTGAAATTTTTAATGTATTCTAATTTCGATGCGCTGAATGTTTTGACGTATCACACTTGTCCGAAGAATTTGTAGTTTGGGATATGAAAGTGGGTGACGGACAGACAGACGGATGGACTGAATGATTATAATACCTTCCACTTTTTACGATGTAAACGTAGTGTGGAAGCTAAAATGGAAAAGTAGATTCTGAAATGCTGAGGATGTCAATCTTTCTGTCTGTACCTCTCTTCTAAAATCGGTTCTATTCGATGAATTTTAAAACTTCTTTTGTTTTGTTAGGTCTCTGAGGTAATATCTTTCTTTCATACTTTTTGTCCATCTGTCTGTTAGTTCGGTCGACATCTGTTCATTGTCTGTCGACGAATTACAAATTGAATTAGCAGAAAATTTAATATTTCGTTTTTAAATCGCTGTTGCCATATAAACAATGCATTGGGAAACTTTAGTTATTTAAAAATTATTATTTGGACGAAATTTTTTTTTGTCTTTATAAATAAATTTATGCTACATTTGATGACTTCAATCCCTTATGTTTCTTTGTTCATTATTTGTTTACTGAACAAGCGACAAGGCATCCCCTTATTTTTCATAAAAACCATAAAAAGCTGGATTTTTAAAATTCTGAAATTTATAAATATTTTTTTGTAATCGGTTCTAGTCGGATATTGTTACAAATATACTGTTTTTTTTATAAGAATTTTGTGAGGAGTTAACTAAAATAGCCTAATTTCTTGTTACTACTTTTAAAACTTCTTGTTTTTCTCTTATATGCGATATTGTATGTCTGTAATTTGATGGTGGTCCCTGTGTGTTTGGAAGCAAACACTTATTTTTCACAACCAAAACAACTTTAAATCCATTTTAATTTATGATTTTAATACTCTCTCTCTTTTGGTAAAAGAAAATCATAGTTGCGTCAACTTCAAGAACCGGTTAAATTACAGTTAGAGAAAAGGGCTAAACTAAAGTAGGTTTCTGGTACAGACTAGAACTGCTTTTATTCCACTCGTGGCCTTCTAATATTGAATTGTCACTAGCATTTTTTTGAATTTATTGGTTGGTAGACATATATTTTCAGGTTTGTGTGCTTGGTCACAAAGACCCGCTTATAAACCTACGTAAGAAGGACGGACACGACGTACACACACACATACAAGACAGATGCTGCCATCTATCGCCACCTCCAAAATTTAGACATGTCCCTGAAGGGGAGAGAAATAGTCTCCAGGGACCTGTACCCGTGGTAAACTGCGCAATGACCGACCACAGGACTTTCGGACCCAACAGATTTAACGAGCACGTACTACGCTTATACTCGGTGGGTCGATACTCGATCGCAGGACCTTCCGATCCCGAGACAGAGATCTTAAAGACTAGGCTCTCCACGGCCCCATTTTAATTTATAAAATTTATTGCATTACTTATCATAAAATATCTATGTTGCTTTTAAACCATGGACAGCCAATGTCTATTTTCATGGCTGCATGGGCTTATTGCAAAAGCGATATATACCTTCACTTTTAATTTCCATTTTGCATTTATTTTTAGAAATACGACATTTCCAAGCCATTCTTGTCTCCACTGCCCGCTGCATGGCTTAGCTGCCATAAGCCCCTGAGAGTTATTCCTCTTTCACGGCCGCTTAGGCTTTTGGAATCACTGGACGTTGGAATCGCTGTTTTTTTCCCCACTAGTATTTTCTATTACTTTTCCGGATGCATTTGTCTTTGGATTTTGGAACTTTAGGAATATTTTGTGGATTATTTGTTGGTGTTTTAAATGTTGAGGGATGTTTACTGAATCTGTGATCGTTAAAATTGCGTGATCTTGTCGGAAGCGTTCTCGACAATACACGATCTAAAAATTGACTCGTTTAAGGTGACGTATTACCTTCTAGTTTGTCTTCTTGCACTGCCTCCGAACGGGGCTCCAGAGGTGTGCTTGCTTATAAGCTATTTTAACTAGACCCAATTGCCCGGATTTAATCCAACCATACCGAATATTAACTACTTTCTGAAATTCCTTGACGTATGAACCAAATGCTGGACTTTCGAAAATGAAAACATGAAACTTTATGTTGTTGTTGTTACTAATGCCACTTGGGAAACCCAAGCTCTACCCGCGGAGAGGGCAAGGATTAAGGCAAATGGGTGCAGTTCCTGAGGAGCGATGCCGTGTAGAGACTACACGGCAGGAATCCGACTTGGCATCATGCTGACAGATGCTGCCATCTATCGCCACTTCCGCAATTTAGACATGTCCCTGAAGGGGAGGGAAATAGTCTCCAGCGACCTGTACCCGTAAGAAACTGCGCCATGACCGCCCACAGGACTTTCGGACCCACAGATTTTAACGAGCACGTACTCCGCATATGCTCGGTGGGTCTTCCGTGGTATCGGGACTCGATCGCGGGACCTTCCGATTCTGAGAACGGGGCCTAAAACACTAGGCTATCCAGGGGCTGAAACTTTATGTTGGTGCCTGGAATCCGTAAAGTTGGCAGTTTTGTAGTTTAATTAACGTTGCATTGGAACCCCAGTCGGCAGGTCTGGAAAGACATATTTGTTTCTGTTGTAATACATTATGATACTCAGCCACGCCAAACGACACTAAACACGGCCAACTTCAATAACAAGGCCAGAGAAGCTTTCCCAAACACGAGCGTAGACGGAATATTTGACGTCACTGTTCCCAGTGCCGAAGATCGAGAAACTAGTTCGGACGCATTCGGAACCCTAAAAATGTGGTCAGCCGTGAACGAGTGGTTCCGAACAGGTTTAGAGGCAGGTTATCTTCATCTTCGGAACAACGTCACTCGGTACTATGACGTCAATATTTCCGTCTCCGAGCGTGTTTAGGAGAGCTTCTTTGGCCTTAGTAGTTGAGTAGGCCGTGAACTAAAACCAAATATTTTTTAACTAACCTTTATAGATTGTTTGATAAAAGGAAATCAGGCAGGTTGGATGAATTAACGACACACTAGATCCACATCTTTAATAATATTTCTTATTATCAGATACAATAGGGTACGTGATTGTATCGCTAAAATACCTTCCAATATTAAATTAGTTATAGTTTGAACCCAAAAATAACAAATCTTTAAATAATTCATAAAAATCATTTTAAAATGGCTTATTTTTCATCGGTACGTCACGTGATTACAAACACTCCGATTTGGCTAACGTCACTAGTATATATAAACAAACCGGTGTGATGTTTTTTTTGCTTGCAATTAAACTGGATTTAATCTAATTTACTATTAAAATAAGAATTATATAGATAATGGAAGGGGGTTTTACAGAAGCGGATAGTTCAGATTTGCTTAAAGTAGATTACAAAACGGTGTTTCAAAGTCTGTTTATAGTTACTAGTGACGTCATTGATACCACGTGGCAGCCACAAAGCGTTTTCGTGCGTAATTTTTCGCCCTAATTTTAAAATTCAATTTCTCCCTTTTTAATGGGGTATTTGAAAAAAAATAAAAAATACGGGTCTAATATTTTTGACATAAGAATATTTTAAGCCAATAAATTTTTTTAGTCAAATACCCTATTCGATTCTTTACTAAATTCACTTGCATCTCTAAAACAAAACCCAACACAAACACTCGATCATCCCTACACCTCTCCCTTTATATTTTATGCATGACCTTCAGTACATTACCTTAAAGGGTCAGTCAAAAAAATAAAGCCAAAAACAAAAAGCAATTCCCAATACATCAAACCTAGGCGAAGCGTGTTTTTCGCCGCCAACCCTATTATGCAAATCCTCTGCAGAAAACTCTGTAGAAAAGGGGTGTAGGAAAAATCTGCGCAAATCCTGAAAAGTAGGTTTTCTGCTGGAAAAATGCGCTCTGTTATGTTGGGGGATTGGAATAAATAACCAACAATGCATTCTAGAAATAAGTTTCAGAGAATATTGTGGATGTAAAATCGACCATGGCCCAGTTTTTTTTTTTTGTATTTCTTGAAGAAAAGTGTTGAATTGAAATTATGGGAGATATCCAATTCGTTGGGTTACGCTTTTTTGTTCAAGGGTTTTTATAGATTATTATAGTACTTTTACGAAGTTCTTTAACGTATGATGTTTTGTTATAATTTAATGTTTGTATAAAAAATATTTTAATGCCAATTGTACGTGGTCTAATATTTCCAGAAAAGTTCCCAAAAATACGCCGTCTAATATTTCCAGAGGTTTCTAGCATATTAAGAGCTTCACACAGAGGTTATTTTATATCATAAGAATATGATTTTCTAAGGACAATTTTAATGGATAGCATTTTCATTGAGACTTGTTCTTAGGAGAAGTGATGGCTCAATAGTTAGCTTAAAAAAATTGAACAATCTATAATAATAAAAATGAAGTTGTGTATGCATGTATATTCCTTATAGACTCTTACACTAGACATCTGTTTGATTCGTAACTTGGCACAAATGTGTATTTCCTACTTAAGTTACGAATTTTGAAGATTCAGAGCTCAAAATGTTCTATTTTAAGAGAAAATTTGAATTTTCTGAATAAAATACACCACTTTCGCTCAAATCAGATACTTTTTTCCTTTCGCGTTGCCGTTCGGCAGAAAAAATTAAAATAAAAAATAATTGAAATTGAAAATGCTTTTACTCTATTGTCATTAGCTACAGAAACTAAATTCTTATTTGGAAAATAATTGACATGTTTCTTGTGACGTAATTTCGTACAGTCTCCGTTCAAGGATTTTATTGTGGGTTTAGGTGATGATTTTTTGATGGATCGTTCTGTTTGCTGCATATATGCATATTTAAGTTTTTTCCGTGAATTTTAACTATGATGGTTGCTCAAGACCCTCAAACTTGAGCTGCATAAGACTGTTATGTTCGTTTTTTCGCCAAATAAGTTGCCAAACTCGCCAAACTCGCCAAATTCTTACCAAAAACGCGCCAAATGAGAAATGTTTTTTTAAAAAATAATTTTTAATCTGGTTACTTGTTTGTAAGTAATCGCTCTATAGCTGTATAATGTAGGGTGGTTTTAGCTATATCTATTTTATTGCCAAATTATTACCAAAAACGCGCCAAATAAGCTAAAAGGTTTTATGCATTTATGAGGGAAATTATGGTGATATTTATACGTGCACAACACATTTGTAGCTTATTTTTATTTCGGAATATAACGGAAATAAAACAGGATTTTATACTTGATAGCTAGCGGTAACAATAGCATAGGCTTATTATCCAATAACAGATTAAATGGTACACATACTTGGATCGATTTGATATTTTTTTTAGTCCGGGCAAAGAAAGGGTATTTATTAGCTAGTACACCAATAACTGCAAATAAGCATTGTCTATAGTTTAACAATTTTAAAATCTTTATCTTTTATTGAAAATAGTTTTAGTGTTAAATGTTTCTTTTAAAGAACATTTGTAAATGTAAAAGCTTTTCATTAAAATATTTTCTATACTTTTTCTTATTTTTTAACCCTTCGAAATGGCCTGAAAATGGGCAAAAATATATCGTTGTTTTCTCTGCAAAAGTTTTAAAACTATTTTATTTAAATCATATGAGGGAAGGGGAACCCAGTCGGTTAGGCGCTCGCCTAGCATGCGAGAGGTCCCAGGCACGGGTCCGCGCATTGCCAAAAATAGCTACCGACCTATAAACGGTCCCTGCAGCCAAAAATGTCCGACGAATAATACCCCGTGTAGAGGGAGTGCACGTTAATATGCTGCAAAGTCCCAACGCCGCGTACGATGTCGCCCTTAACGGTTGCGTTGAGTGCAAAGAGTTCTATAGTAGGGTAGAGACTGAACCATGGGAGCGCACCATGGGCCAACACGGAGACAATATAGGGTGGCATGTGGGGCATCGACTGTTTGAAAGATTACTATAAGCTAAGTGGGCGTTTACATATGTATCTGCGTTCTGACCGCTTGCCCTGGATGTTTAACTTTTTCGTTCAATTTAAACTATATGTCTTTAGCCCTCAATTCGGCTCTATAGGCCTATGTGTCGTTTTTGAGCCATACGAGTTTCTTGCCACTGCAAATTCTGTTACCAAAACGGCGCAGATCGTAATGTTTTTAAATATGTATAATTTTTTAAATACTGTTACTTGTTGTATCAACTCTAATCAGCTGTTATAAATGTAGGTGTTTTAGCTATATCTATTTTATTGCAAATTTATCCAAATTCGCCAAAATCAATGTATAAGTTTTGATCAAATGAGGATAAATATGTTAATTTAATAAGTCAAATCAATGTAACTTTTTTTTATTTCGGAAATTAAGTAATAAACGGTTTATACTTAATACTAGGAGAACAATTACATAAGGTTATATCAATAACCATTTAAATGGTACTTAAATACTTGGATCGATTTGATATTTTTTTAGTCGGGAAAGAAAGGGTATTTATTAGTAGTACACAATAACTGCGATAGCATTGTTTATAGTTAACAATTTTAAAAATTTAAACTGCTTATGTAAATAATTTAAATTTCTTAAAAGCAACATATTTGTAATGTAAAAGCTTTTCATTACAATATTCCTTAAACTTTTCTTATTTTTTACCTTCAATTGGCCTGAAAATGCAAAAATTATATAAAAAAAGTTGTTTCTCCTGCAAAATTAAAACTAGTATTTAAATAATAATGTAAGGAAGGAAACCCAGTAGTTAGCGCCGCCTAGCATGCGAGAGGTCCCAGGTACGTCAGAATGCAAATGATGTAATAGCTTGCGACCAAAACGGTCCCTGCAGCCAAAATGTCCGACGAATAATCCGGTAGAGGGAGTCACGTGTAAATTATGTTCCAAAGTCCAAACCTTGCGTAAATAAGTTCTCGCCCTTTATCGGTGCGTGATGCAAAGAGTTCTAATAAGGGTACAGACTAACCTGGGCAATCAGCACCAGATGGTCCAATACGGGATCAATATAGAGGGGCAGTGGCCCGATGGCGAGTGGTTTGGATCGACAGGCCATAAGCTAAGACAGTTCCGCGCGCTGTAACGGGTGCGGGTTCGATTCTCGCGCATGCCTGGGTACTTCTTCTACAGTATCCAAATAAAGTAAACAGCAACTTTTCGACACTCTATCGCTCCTAGTGAGCATGGCTGCGAGGCAGCTCAGTACGAAGCCTTCTCTACCCTACAGTCAGTAACTGGTGGGTGACTACATGTGTCGCTCGTCAACTGAATTGGATATGTTATGTCGTACCGACGTAGTGAAGATTTCAACTAAATAATATAAAGCTGAAATTTATATACTTTCATAATAAAAATTTTTAAATCCATATTAACTCATTTTGAAGTGGTCACGAAAACAGTAGAACAGACGGATCACAATCGACGCATGAATACTACTTTTTTTTTTAATTTTTGACATTAAAGTAAAATGCTAAAATAGCCTGGTACATCTAAAAAAATGGCTAATGTTCAAAATAAAAATAAAAAAGTTCAATACTATCAAAAATAAAACTATCTTTTTGCACACTTAAAACTATGTTTGCTGGAATCCTTACACTGCGAATTTTAATTTTACCTTTCTAGCAATCAATAAGCTACAACAAAACTAAATTTAATTTTATCTGTTCCATGATTTTTCCAACTGTCCACCTACATGAACCGCCTTAAACCTTTCATCAGTTGAATTCTATATTTTTTTTGTCGTCTTTCAGGATCGAAAACAATTTTCAGTTACGTAACGAAAATCCATTTAATAAACTCCTATATACTTCTTTTTATAGTTATAGTTTCTCAAAACCATCAATAACGGGGGAAATGTTTCCCCGATGCATTGTTACCACCCACTCCAATGGAGGACACGGATTGTTTTGATAGATTGGAAAAGTCGTAACTAATATTTTAGTTGAGGTTTGTATCTGTTACTCAGGATTGAAAAAGCTATAGTAGGGTAGGGTTGATACATATATATTCCGGCTTGTGTGCTTGATCAGAGACCCGCTTATAAACCTTCGTCAAGTAAGACAGACACAGAAAGAATTTTTACTGTCACAGAGAGAGAAATTACACCCAGGGCAAAGGCGGGAATCGAACCCGCACCCGGTACAGTGTGCAGACTATTAGCGGAGGCAGCTATCTTAACCACTCGGCCACCCGGGCCCGAGCTATAGTTTCATGTAAGAAGATTAAACCAAGATAGATTATTATCACTGAGCTGAACTGAAACTCTGGAAGGACCGTCCCATGAAAAGCTGGTGAAGCCTATTTTTGGGTCACTTGGCGACAGCTTTAGGGAGAATATGTGCCACATTTGGCATGGATTTGCCGATCACAATTGACCCTAGACTTGACAGTTTATATTGGATTGCCTAATCGCTCGCCAAGAATAGTACTCCAAGGAATTTAAGTTTTAAAGATTGTTCCTGCAATTCTATTTTTTTACATGTTTCCGAAACTTCATTATATAAAGAAACTCTTAAAGCAATAACATATCAATTTTCTGTTAAATGTTTTTTTGAAAATGTTTTAAAATGCCTATTTTAACAGGTAAAGTATAGGATTGGCGGCAAAAGTTGGGTTGCTTTTACAGGGTTGCCGCGCTTAACTGACCCTATTGTTGAGCATTTCGATGCTCCTTCCAGAGTTTCAGTTCAGTGGTTCTTATACGGTCAAAAGTATTAAATTATATTTATGGGTAACTCTGTTCGCAGAAATCGATGAAAATATCGTTTTACAATACTATTTGAACACTGTAGTACATTTCCCCAAAATTTCAAAATAATCGAAAAAGATATTTTTCACACAAAAAACACTTTTTATTTGAACTTCTATTTAAATGTTCCACTAATATTTTGTTATTTGAATTGATTTTACTCAGTTTTTAATAATTTATTTATTTTAATACATTAATGCATTGGGAACCAAACACTGGGTTTTCGCGTGAGGCTGACCCCTTACCGGACATATGCTAACCAGAGCTCTAGGTCACGAAGCTGAAATGGGCACGGCAGCCTTGGCCCAGTAATGGCTGTTGCGCCGAGGAGTTTAGTTTTAGTTTCTTTTAATGCATAGAAACGATTAGTAAGCACTATAACATGTATTTTTAAAAGCCATGTTTGGAAATATGTTTGGATTAAAAATTAAAAATGGTATACCTTGGCCACATTACAGTAAAATTTGATTCAGTATTAAAACAATGTAATTTCGCTAACAGCAGTGAGATAAGGCAAGTAGAAAATGATAAGAAAACTATAGATGCTGAATAGGGATAAAAGTTGAAATAAAACGGCATCTGCCTTACAGCAAAAGTTATGTCAAAGAGAACAATTAAATCGACTAACCCGGATAATGAGCAGAGTGAAAGTATTTAACACTATGTCCAATAGGAATGAACAGCTTTAAGGTATCTCCACACGTTGAAATGGCATTTTTGATAAAAATTGATTATTTTTTTATTTGTTTATATTATTACCCAGGTTTTCTTGTTTCCAAAACTGTCATCATTTTAACTGTACCACAATTAGAACGAACGTAGTGATTAATTTAGTAAAGGTCAGTGGAAATAGAATCAACCATATGTTGAAACTTTAAATGCGTTTTTCTCGCATTTCAGTTTTTCAATAAATAGCTTCAGTTGGAAAAAGATAACTCAAAAAGTTATTGAGTAATTTTAAAAATTCTTTTTGTCTACTAATTTAAGAAATTGTTGTCTAGGGAATATACCTAAAAAACTTGGAAGAACTATATATTTTTTTAATTTTGTTTCGGCCTATTAATAATTTTTACACACCGTAAAAAATGTTGAAAATCAGACTGTCGTTTTTCGACTAATAAAATTTTTATTTTTAAATAAAATCTTTTGGTTTTAGGTATATTCTCTAGGCATAAGTTTACAGTTTAACTTGGTAGTTGTTTTCTTGTTCATATTTTTAAAAGAGTGCCCCGAACGTGTTGGGCCACCTTAGTGATCCAAAAACAGTTTCGGTTTTGTCCAAAACAACAGACTTTCACCCTCTCTAAGAAAGTCCGTAAATGGAGGCTTCTAACTTTAATCCGCCTGGGGAGCCCAGGAGGTAAGGGACTTACCTTGGATGCAAAAGGTTTCAGGTTCGAATCAGAGCCTTGCCAAAATAACGCCCACCTATAAAAGGTATGTGCAGTTACAAAATCCAACAAATAATACCCCGTGTAAAGGAAGTGCAAGTTAAACATGCTCCAAAGTCAAGACGCTGCGTATGATATAACCCTTAAAAGTTGCATTGGGTGTTCACTCAGGAGTCGGCGGATCGTCTCTTGACTGCAAATCAAAATTATGACGTATTTTGGGGAAAGTCATAGTTATATAATTTGGTGCGTGTGTTAGAGACATAGAGGTAGAAAGGAAAATAGAGAGGCCCTTGTATATGCGCAGTAGCGCACAAATGAAGTAGGCTAGAGCGGTGCATCTTGGAATACCTCGGTGACAGTATGTTATGCGCATTAGCTCAAAAAACCTGACATCCCTGCTTCAAATCATCTCAATTGGAGGGCCCCTCTATCCTACCTCTATGGTTAGAGATTGGCCAAACTATGTCTAGAAGTTGCACCCAAATTTGGCGCACTCATTATCACCATAGTTTGGCGGTATTTAAAATCATTCTTTGTTGCAAGCCAATTGACTTCGCAATGGCTTTCGTGCAGTATGGCTTTTATGCCAGTATGAATTATTATAAGATATTATTATTATTATAGCGTATTCTTCCGCAAAACAATTTTCAGTTACGTTCCTGTTATTTCTGAATGAGATAGTATCATCTCTGACCGCTCAGGTAGGTAAAGTTCATTCAAAGGGGAAATTATTATTGCAAATATGTATATCTATTCGTATAGGGAAATTATTGCAAATGCGTATATCTAAAACTATTTCACTCTCAAATTTGTTTTAGGGGTCGGGGAGCCCAGTCGGTTAGGCGCTCGCCTAGCATGTGAAAGGTCCCAGATTCGGGTCCGGTCATCACCAAAATCACTGCCGACCTATAAACGGCCCGTGCAGCCAAAAGGTCCGACGAAAAATACCCCGTGTAGAGGGAGTGCACGTTAAATATGCTCCAAAGTCCCAATGCTGCGTACGATGTCGCCCTTAACGGTTGCGTTGGGTGCCTACTCAGGTGTCGGCTCGTCACTTGACTGTGGTTCTAAAATACGACGCTCGTCGCCAATAGCCCTCGTGATCTCTCGTGCGACGATAATAGAAAACTAAACTAAACTCAAATCTGTTTTCTCAAATTATATTTTATTCATTATAATATCTCAAATTATATTATATTTAAGAAGACTCTGTTATGGGAAATCTATGAAAAATATTAATTTTTTGCTGCCCATGCTCGCAATATATTTCAAATTGCCGATTTTGTATTAGTGTGGTGTGATTTTTCAATCAGTTGGTTGGTAGACATATATTCAGGTTTGTGTGCTTGGTCAGAGACCCCCTTATAAACCTTCGTCAAGTAAGTAAGACACAACAGACAACACACATAAGTGACAGATTATGCCATCTATTACCACCTCCACAATTTAGACATGTCCTTGAAGGGGAGGGAAATAGTCTCCAGGTACCTGTACCCGTAGGAAACTGCGCCATGACCGTCCACAGGACTTTCGGACCACAGATTTAACGAGCACGTACTCCGCATATACTCGGTGGGTCTTCAGTGGTATCGGGACTCGATCGCGGGACCTTCCGAGAACGAGGCCTTAACCACTAGGCTATTCACGTCCCGCTTTTCAATCAGTTACCACCCTCCCAAACTTAGTTTATGAGATAAAAGTGCTGCAAACACACGGTTCTAAAAGGACAAAATCTCCCCAAATCTTCGAAAAGGTTAAAAAAGACAAACTGCTCTACTGGGGATAGTTCCTACACTTTTCGAAACAGATGCTGTGACCGTAAATTTTCCAGTACTTTTATTTTTTCTTTGGTAACACGGATAGATCGTGACGTCACTGGCAGATGCTTTCTTTTGGATGTTAGTAGGAAGGTGTTAGTTACAGTATTTTTTTCAGAGCAGTTTGCTTATTTTCTGTCATTTCAAAACGGAAAGGTTTTTAAAACTAATATTTTGGGCACATTTAATTTCATAAAAATTGTGCTAATAATTGTGAAGGTTGTATATAGTAAGTTAGAATTTTTAAATTTTTAACCTGTGTTCTTATATATATGGTGCACAAAATTGTGCATGGAATAAAGTCTACTATGTATAGTTGTTTTTAAAAAAATGTCGAACTCAATAACTTGTAATTTTTTTTTGTGATTTTCAGTATAAATGCATGTTACTTTTTAATTGTAGCTCACATGTTAAAATCCATGCACAGTTCTTGAACAAATAATACTAAAAACAAACTATAAAAGTTTGGTAGAGTTATTCTCAAAATTGAAAGAGGAGTAGCGTTTTAAAAAAGTTCAAAATTTTGACTGTTTTTAAATAAATGAAAAACTACTTGTAAATATTTGTTTTTATTGCTAGAAAATGTTCATTTAGAGTTAACATTATATAAAAACACTATAATTTACAAGTTTATGTTATTATTCCTAGAAATAATGTTTTAGGTACCGTGTTTCCCTTTATTCAATTAAATATTTGAATGTCTGGAAAAAATGTTTATTTGTTTTAAAATTCTTTTAAATGTTTCATATTAAATTTCTTTCGTGTATTAAATCCGTATTTAGAATTGCTTTTTTGACTCTCTGAGTTATAAGTAAATAGAATAAAGTGATTTTTTTCCATGCATGAGATTGAAATTTTAAACTTTTATTAAGAATATTATTTCTTTATTTTTTGAAAGTAATATTTCTAATGCTCACAGGTAGTTATAAATAACTCTTCTACACTTTAAATTTTGAAATCGATATTTTTTTTAAAAATTGTGTGTTGTTGTGAAAAACCCGACAGTCAAATAACATGTTTATGTCTGTAAAATCTAGAGGGTTAATTTGTGTTCGACTTATATATAATAAAAGAACTAAAAGAATATATTGTTAAGTAGAATTTAATTTTATATGGTGTAACTATTTTATGAACCATAAACGTTTATGTTTCATGGTTACGTAAATATATAATGTACTTACTCTTCAAACTTTTAAATAAAATTTTACATCAAGCCTTATCCAATAATTTTCCCAGATTTAACTATAACCATACTTCATGTTCTTTATATGCTATGTGTACGTTAACGACACAAACGACAAAAATTTAAGGTAACAGGGAACAAAACGACCACTCAAAATCTCGAATTTTCATTTCAACTTTAGTTACTGAATCGCGCCTTTACAAAAAAACTTCTATGATGCACATTTGAATATGCGGCCCGAGTTTACAAATTTGGTAGTTAATTTCAATATAACTTTGTTGCCAGCTTTAAATGTCACTATTCCAAAACACCAATTTTCAGCCTTAAGGTTGACTTTTCTCTTTTTCTCTTTTTCTCTCTTACTAGAAGGGTTGAAATTTTCTGTGATGTCGTATTTATGTCTATTTACAACAGTGAACTAAAAATATTCCAAAAAAATATTAAGTGAGTAAAAATAAGATATTTCTAATTTAAGAAATGCGCAAAATTTCTATTTATGTTAATAACTTAAAATTATGGATGTTTTATCGCCAAAATGGAGGTTCATTGCGTTGATTAGACTTTTTTTTTTGTTTAAATAAAAAATATTTTTAGATACACGCAATAGTTGTGCTGGAAAATGTACCTAAAAGCTAAAAATTGGTGTTTTCAAATAATGACGTATGAAGTTGGAAACAAAGTTATATTGAAATTAACTACCAAATTAGCGAACTCCAACACCGTATTCAGGTGCGTATTATATAAAAAATTTCGTAAATATTCATTTTAGTGATTGGAAGTTAAAATGAAAATTTGATATTTTGAAGCTTCGATATATTCCCTGTCCCCTTAACCCTTTGAGTCCCAGTGATGCCATTTAGCACCTTCATGTTTCTGATCATAATAAAAAGAAAATAATAGGGCTGACATCTTTTGGGATTAATAAAATATATTTTCTAATAAAAAAAAGTTTAGAATCGAATGATGTGCTTTTTGATATCATAAATGGCTATAGACGATCAGAATTTTTTTTCTAAAATGATGATGCCAAATTGTCATCGGGACTGAAAGGGTTAAGAACAAGTAAAATAGGATTAAATTGATCTTATCTTTCACATTTTCAGATGTAAGCATCTTTTTTACGCTTTTATGTGCCACAATTTTCACCGTATTCTGTCTTCAAGTAGGATATTTTTTTTATGTTCTTATTGATTTTCTTTGACCCGAGACACTGCGTTGTAGTTATATTTTTTTTTCATCCTTTTGGTTTAATCGCACATTTTTCTTACTTTATAGTGGTGTGGTATTGAAAAACTATAGGAATAAAATAGCCGCGAATATATCCGATAAAAAGATTTATTTTCTCCGGGTGGATTTAGTTTTTAGGGCTGAAAAAAAAGTGTTTTATGTATTGAGTTTAGTGGTTGGCAAATTTTTTTATTGTAATTTTTATGGAGCATTTTTTTTTGGTGTTTATTATTTGAAAATATAGAACTGTAACTAGACAGAATAAAACTGACAACCTAACAGAACCGAGTTAAAAATTGAACTAATGTTTCTAGACTGATTCTGTTCTCGTGTAGCTCTAGTGCGACGATAAGTCAAACTAAACTAAACTAAACTTGACTTGATCATTAATCGATATAATAGTTAACCCGATGCAAGTTCGATCCACCCTTCAATTGATGATCTTTTTCTAAACCTTTAAGAAATATGCGCCCATAAAAGCAATGAATCGCCAAACATAGTAACTCTTGCCCAAAACCTTCCTTACCTTTTTTCGAAGTGGACTGTTCCACAATCAAAATATTTGGGATGCTAAGTTGTGGCAGCCAGACTGAACAACATTTTCTTCAAAGCAAAGAGTTCTATAGTAGGGTAGAGGAACGACTCGTACTGAGCTGCCATCGACAGCCACGGACTACGGAGCCCGAATAGAGTGGCAAAAGTGCTAGTTAATTTATAATGTTGATACTGAGAAAGGAAGTACACCCAGGGCAAAGGCGGGAATCGAACCCGCACCTGTTACAGCTCGCGGACTGCTAGCGTTTTGGCCTGCGATCCAAACCATTTGGCCATCGGGCCCCATATGCCACCTTATATTGTCTCCGTGTTGGTCCATGATGCTGTTGCCAGGTTCAGTCTCTACCCTACTATAGAACTCTTTGGTTCAAAGATACTGCAAATGTAGCTACTAAACAAAAAATAAACATATCATTATATTTATAAAACAACTATCAACCATTAAATATTACATAGCTTCATCAAGTGGATACGAAGCGTTAAGCTAAACATATATCATATATTATGTACTCGCAAACATTGCAAGAGGTGGTGGAAATGGTATACCGGCAGCACATTATATTTATCTAATTAACGTAACCCCATAATGATATTATATTATTCTAGATGCGTAGCTCCATATACAAATCATCAAGCATGCTAGATACATGCGTTGATAAATTTATTAATTATTCCAAAGGGCTTGTGTAAATTGTGTACTGAAGTGTTTGTATTGCACTGTTGATATGTTGAAGTTTAAAGGGCATTGATATAGATTACTGAGGGGGCCGGATGGCCGAGTGGTTTGCATCGCAGACCATTACGCTAGCAGTCTGCGCGCTGTAACGGGTGCGGGTTCGATTCCCGCCTTTGCCCTGGTGTACTTCTCTCTTTGTGACAGTAAAAATTCTTTCTGTGTCTGTCTTACTGACGAAGGCTTATAAGCGGGTCTCTGATCAAGCACACAAGCCGGAATATATATTTACCTACCCTAGATTACTGAGTGGGATATTGTGTATTACCGAAATTAGTTTCTAAGGTTGGGTTATCATTGTAAATTAAACAAAATGTTTGTAAACAGATATTTTTCTATTTAAAAAATCGGAAAGCCAGGGTCATTATTATTCAGGATCAAAATTTTGCGTTCAAAAGAAAGTACGGGTGTCGGCCGCGTCACTTGACCATGGTTTTGCCAACACGAGGCAAGTCTCTATCACCCTGCTACTCTAAGACAGCATTCATTCAACCGAAAATATAAGTAAATTTAAACCGTAGAAACTATACTCAGTGTCTACAAAAAAATTCACTGAAAAATAATTAAATCGGAAGTAAGAAAAAGATTTCAAAATATGCTTAAAATTTTTTAAAAAATATACTTGTAAAGTTTTTTTTACATAATCTTTGTTTAGACCATTTTACACCTATTTAATGAAAACATCTTTATGCCAATCTCAATTAATAGCCCAAAACCTCTCGTCCCTTCAAAAGTACTTAAAAATTATTTTTTTAATTTTCGAACATCTTATATCCTTCAATTCTTCGTATAATAAACCGAGAAAATTTCGGAACTACACGATTTAAACTTTACTTCCACTGAAGGATTAGACGACAATCATGTGTTTTCTACCAAACAATTTCATATAACGTCCAAAATATATAAAAGTTTAAATTACGACAAAAACTAAATTTTTTTTTCAATATTTCTTTATGATTACTAGGAAACAGTATATTTTTACAATTCTTCTCACGTATTTGGATCTAAAAAAAATATTCGGCGTTTGGCAAGTCAGACATGTCTGATCCTACACTCTTGGAATATCAACTTTTCTCCAATCCTTCTGCTCCAAATCGTTGGATTGCTGTTCTAGAAACTTCCAAGAATTTCTTCTGAATGTTGTTACATTTCTTACGGATGAATGGTTTTTAAAGTATTCGATTAAAAGTTCATTCAGTGGTGAAGTATGTTAGCTGAATATCAAATATTGTTTGTCGTTAATAGGCAATTTTTCTAAGGAAAGTTTAGAATGTATCAGGAGAGTATGTTTGCAAAGTCTTGCTCCTGGATGAAGCAATGCAATTTTAAGTTTAATTTTTTGGTTTATAATATTCTATGTTAGCATGTTTTCGTCGGAATTATGTATTAGTTAATGAACCACCAGAACTTCTACGCCAACAGTGTAAGTCTGAAGTCCCACAAACAAACCATCCGGCAGATAATTCGTCTAAACTAGAACGGTCGGTCATGCCTGCTGTGACGCCACAGTTACGTCAACAAGGGAGCCCAGTCGGTAAGGTGCTCACCTTGCATGCGAAAGGTCCCAAGTTCTAGTCCGGGCACTGAAAAAATAACTGCCTACCTTTCAATGGTATGTGCAGTCGCAAAGTCCGACGAATACCCCCTGTAGAGGGAGTGCATGTCAAATTTGTTCCTAAGTCCCGAATCTGCATAGGATGTCCGCCCAACTCTCCTATCATTACAAACCTACATTTTCCGTATTTTACGCATCAGTTTTTCTTACAATAATCTTACATTTTACAATTTTATAATTTTAATTTTTTTTATTCATAATGTCCTTTTTCAACTGAAAATGTTTTCAAGATCATCTCTTTCAAAATAAACCGGATTCTAATTAAAAAAATATTTTAAATCAATTAAATTTTAAATTTATTCAATGAAAACAATTATGCATATTTGCCTATTTCCTTGCCGTTCGGGAGGTTAAAAGTTGCGTTGGGTGACTACTCAGAGGTCGGCTATTCACTTGACTGTAGCTCTAAATTACGACACCAGTGGCCGATAGCCCTCGGGTAGCTCTAGGGCGACGATAATTCAAGCTAACCCTCGCTTCTTTTCTTGAATGCACTATATCTACAAAAGTGTACTTTATCAATTCGCTATACCTTAAGTAAAGTAACATTTTTCACATTCTCCAACCTATTTACTTCCATAAACACCTTTTATATAAATAAAATCCTCGAAGTTACTCACTTTCAACCTTTTGTGTATGGGTCGATTGCCTTTTTTAAATAAAGAAAAGGGAAATAAATATACTTAAAATGCGATTCTACCACATTTGGTTTGAGTAAAGAAGAATACATAGCTATCGGTGTTTTCTCAGCCAAGCCTGCGATTGATCGCCAAATGCATTTTTGGCGGGTTTTAGAAATATACATCTAATTGACTAATTTATGTTCACAGGATAAGGCATCAAAATCCAAGTATGAAAGGAGAGGTGTTACATTATCTGTGCCATGATACTTGAGGATTTTTTTCTGTTACAAAAACAACAATTTACTGGTTTTAATTTTTTTTTACATATCCCTGGGTCAAAATTAGACCAGTTCCATAATGTTTGTGACCCTGAGAAAGTCCAAAAATAAAAGTGGGTCGTCGTTGATGTCCTTCCACGTCGAGCCGAGGCAATGGAGTATGTGTTCGGGACTGGCTTGAGCACTTCCACGACAGTTGGGACAGTCTGGGAACAGCTTGGTTCCGGCCTCAAACTTCAAACTCTTTGTGCGTCCCGTCCTGAATCTGGAGAGAGCAGTTTGGTCTTGCCAAAACAACCTTCTTCTTTTCTTTAAACAAACTTTAAAACCTCCAAAAAAGCTGCGGTAGCTTCCATAATGACTTTCACCATTGTTGCAAGCACTCAATTAGTCTAACAATTAAGAAAACATACTGGATTTTTTTTATTTCAGATGAACAATGGTACAACTCATTGTTGCGATTAATGCATTTTACCTGCCCACGGCAGTATGGTTAATGTCTGATATTATATTATGTTAATTTTGGGTGAAAAAAGTAATTTTAACAATTATCGGTTCGGTGTTTTTAAACTTGGTATTTCAAGTTTAGTTTTTGGCTTTTTTTATAGAGAAAGATTAGTATAAACACTAAATACTGTAGTTGGTGCTTTTTTCAGACGCAAAAGCACAGCGTTAGTTTGTGTTGAAGAAGTTCTAGGTGACAGTTTCTGTTGAAAAACTACTTGTATACAAAGGCACTCTTTTGGAATTCTTTAATCATAATGTTTTAATTAGGATTTAACTATTTCGACTTACAAAACATCTTTTAAAACACGTTATTCGGACATCCAAATTCAGCATTGAATATTTTTCAAAAATAATTTACGCTGACAGACCATTTAAATACATAATTCTCTACCACTAGTCAATGTTTGATCATTAAAATTGCTATTTTAAGAGGGACTATCAGTCCCATAGAACTAATGCATTAGTTTTGAAATCACAACTTCCGGCAGAAGTATTGGTTTGCCATGTTGTCCCATTTTCACCAGGTAAGGGAATCATTGTAACATCAATTTAAGACAAAATTGAAAAGAAATAACATCTGGTTAATTATTAATTGATAAATTTTTAAAATAGTGTCGCCATCTGCTGTATATTTTGGGGCATTTTACAACTTCAAAAATATATAATTAAATAACTAGATAACATTTTCGTTTAAAATTTGTTTCATTTCGATGTTGTGTTGATTCCCCTACCTGGGGAAAAAGGGCTAACATGGCAAAGCAATACTTCTGCGGAAGTTGTGATTCCAAAACTAATGCATTAGCTCTATGGGACTGACAATCCCTCTTAAATGTACAATAAAACACTACGAATTTTAGGTAAATTTCAAGTGTCGACTACTTACAATTTTCGCGATATTTTTTCAATAGTTTGGTGACGCATCGGAATCTTGGCGAGAAACCCCGCTATCTGTATCTATCTCCTAGATAAAATCAAAGTATTGAATGCGTTGCGGCCGCACGGTAACTCGATAAATGTATAGTTTCTTTTTTCTTTTATCACAATGATGACCCAGATAGCCGGAAAAGAAAATGAAATGGACTATTTTTTGGAGTAAATCACTTTTTATCGCTATCGTATTTTAGAAAATTTGCTTGGTACCTTTTTTGGGGTTACTTTGTTTGGAATAGAAATGTACAACTAAGCTTTCTGGTAGGTTTTATATTCATAATGGTATGATTTTAGACATTAGTTGTTTTACGTTGCCTTTTATTGGGTCTGGTCATATTTCCGAGTTTTTGACTGATTTAATATTATTATAGTTTTAATCAAATTTTAAGGGTGGCATCGTACAGGGATGATTACAAATATATTGAACGTGCACTTCATAGATATCATAGTTAAAGTATTAGATTGGCGGATCACGTGACCTCCAATGCTAACGACGGGACGCGCATAGAGGCCAAATAAGAGGGCAAAATGGACAGTGTTGCTGCCACTTTAAGGAGAAAAATAATACGAAAAAATACCATTTAATTCTAAAATTACAAAAGAATATCGTAAAAATACTAGCTGCATTGTGGAATCTTTTTAGTGACTTTAAATCCTTTTCTAGTATTTATTTTGTAATTTTAGAATTAAATGGTATTTTTTTCGTAGTATTTTTCTCCTTAAAGTGGCAGCAACACTTGCCAAATTACCCTCTTATTTTGGCCCCCATGCGCGTCCCGTCGTTAGCATTGGAGGTCACGTATTATATGTCGCACACAGGGTATTATATGTCGAATTTTTTTATTTGCACTTATCGTATTTAGGTCGGCAGTTATTTTGGCGATGCCCGGACCTGAACCTGGGACCTACCGCATGCAAGGCGAGTCCTTACCGACTGTGCCCCCCAGCTCTATCGAGTGTTGTATGAAATATGAAGTTGAATGTTTACCACATTTGGGCAGTTTCATTGCTCTAATCGTGAAATAGAAACAAGCCATTATGTCATTGCTGTTCTGGCAATTTGAACAGGGACCTATGGGAAAGCCCTATAACTCCTGGAAGGGCCTGTATAAAATCAACCCCTCATATCAGAATGGGAGGAGATTATTATATCCTGATGGAGTGGAACCTGTGACCTCCAAGCCCGAACCTGTGACCTGTGGCATGAAAAGCAAGCGCCTTACCAACTATAACACTTAACATTTCAGACTTTTTCGGAAAATTATTAATATATAAAAATAAAATATTTTTTGTTCATCACAACTTTAAAATAATCAGTTTAAAACTTGTCAACATAATTGCAGTTACGCTTTTGCCATAACTAAAATAAGCAATTAAAAACCAAAACCTATTGTTGCATTCTTCAGTACATAATTATTCTGAGTTTATGGCTAGGTGTAAACTTTCTTTTGAAAAATGATGTCTTACAATACTTCATCATTTTAATGCTTTCTTAAATCATTTTTATGTGAAAAACATAACCACACCCACTCTTAAAAATTAGCATAACAAAGACTACATTTTCAATTATCTAGACTGTTAAAACAAGCTTTGCGATCTATTAATTAGTAGTGGAGAAATTTTTGGTTACAGCTATAAATCACTATATAAGGCTTTGTAACTTTCCGACGTGGTTTGACAATAGTTAAAGTGATGGTATAGACAAAATATTAGGATTGTTGAATATTAACGTCATTATTTAAAGTCAAATTTTTTGCAACTAATTTATTCTTAAAATTTTTTAATTTTACATAACAATGTAAATTCATAATTAAAATACTCAATATTGTTTTTTATAGCAACGTGCAAAAAAGTTCACATTTTTATATCATATTCATTCATAAATCGTTGCGAAAATGACACTTTACGTGCTTACGTCACAGACAGTGCCGAAAGTAGTACTTTCGGCACTAGTGCGGTAAAGTATATAAGAGTATCTGATTAGTAGAAAAACAAAATGATGTCATGAATATCTCCACGGAAACTAAATGATGACATGAAACTCACTTATTTCTAGTGGTTCATTACTTTTGCATTTTCTAATATCTCCATGGAAACTACAAGTACTACAAAAATTATTAAAGGAAATTAAATAACACAAAAGGAAGAACACAAATTTCACGCCAAACAATACTTTTATTTAACATGCATATTTATAGTAACATTTGATCCGGTGTAGTTATTAATATTTACATTTGGAGGCATAATACTTTTTTGCACGTTATTATAAAAAATATTGTAAGCAAGCACGTGCCAAATAATACTTTATTAAGCTCTTGTCATTATTTCACGAGACCTACGGTCTCGTGAAATAAAAGCCACTCTCTTAATAAAGTATTATTTTCGGCACTAGTTGCTTAAATAACTATTGGTTATTTGATTGGAGTTTATTGGTAAACGTTTGACTCTAAAAAATTCATTAAAAAAAGTTTGTCATTTTAAAACCATACAAAAAAGAAATAGTAATTTATGCATTGATATATAAGGAATTAACCCTTATTTTATATATAAGGAATTAACCCTTAGATGAATTGTTGCACCGGGTGCCTGCTCCGGCCTCCTCACTTGACCACGGTTTTTTGGTTGGTTGGTTGGTGGACATATATTTTTAGGCTTGTGTGCTTGGTCACAAAGACCTGCTTATAAACCATCGTGAAGAAGGACGGACACGACATACACACACATATAAGACAGATGCTGCCATCTATCGCCTCCTCCACAATTTAGACATGTCCTTGAAGGGGAGGGAAATAGTCTCCAGGGACCTGTACCCGTGGGAAACTGCGCAATGACCACCCACAGGACTTTCGGACCCAACAGATTTAACGAGCACGTACTCCGCATATACTCGACAAACACAAACATCCATGCGTTACCGGGATTCGAACCCGAACCCAGAAGCTCCAAAGGCTAGCTCCCTAACCGTTGCGCCGCCGGGTCGGCTTGACCACGGTTTAAAATCACGAGGCGCGTAGCTATTGGCTTGTTTCAGATGACGTAGTTCTTCCCAGTTTTTATTTCTGCCCTCCTTCAATCGATTCTCCTATTAGTGCTCTGTTTCTACATGAGATGGATTCACAAGAAATTTTTTCATTCAGCAATTCTGTTGCCGCTCTAGTCCTAAAACATGACCCTATCCTTCATGTAGCTCTAGTGCGATGACAACTTAACCAAAAAAATTCAAAAGCTAATTACACGTTTTTCAAATTGGCAGATCACGTTATTTACGATTGAAGTCACCAACTTAAGTGCTCAAAGTTCAAATCCACGGGTAATTGGAAGATTAATTGATGTTTTAACTAGTTCTTCAGCTAACCGTAAACTAATCATCTCGCCAATTTGTGCCACACAAGGTTTTGTCTCCTTATTGCAAACTCATTAATCTAAAAGTGTTTTATTGCATAGGTTTTAGAAACAGAAATTATGTTTTAAGGAGATCTGATAATTGTATCAACACATTTTAACTTTCACTTCAGTACTATATATTTTACATTTGATAAGTAACTATAAATTCTAAAGTCCAATTAATATGCTACAGGGACCGGCGCTCTCATCGACTTTTGACGGGCTTAAATTCAACAGGGTAATTGACTAAAAAAAATGTTATTGGCTTTAAATATTCTAATGCCAAAAGTATTAGACCCGTATTTTTTCTTTTTTTCAAATACCCCATAAAAAGGGGAAAAATGAATTTTAAAATTAGGACAAAAAATCACCCCCGAAAACGCTTTGTGGCTGTCGCGTCGTATCTATGATGCCACTAGTAACTATAAACAAACTTTGAAACATCATTTTGGAATCTACTTTAAGCAAATTTGAACTATCCGCTTCTGTAAAACCTCCACCCATTATCTATATAATTCTTTTTTTTAATAATAAGTTAGATTAAAACCAGTTTAATTACAAACAAAAAAACATGACACCGGTTTGTTTATACTAGTGACGTCAGCCAAATCGACGGGTTTGTGATCACGTGACGTACCGGTGAAAAAAAAGCCATTTAAAAATGATTTTTATTAATTATTTAAAAATTTATTTTGCAAAAAATATATACGTTTTTTATATTTGGGTTCAAACTATAATTTAATTAATATTGGAAGGTATTTTAGCGATACTGTCAAGTACCCTATTACCGAAACCACCAATGAAATTCACAAATAAAAGTCGATATTACAACATTTTCTGTGAAAATCCTCTTAACCCAAAAAACACCCACACAATTTTCAAACCTCATTACTACACTCCAATAATTACCTCTTTTAAAACAATCTTTTGAAAGGTTCAACTGTTATGAGACAATTCTTGCTTCAATATTGCTCAAGCGCCAGTGGTTATTTTGGGCAATTTCAAAATTGCATTGATCATACCATGAGTGAAACGTTTTCACTTATTGCTGCTTCTAAAAGTCGCAATATTCAGAATTTTAGATTGGCGATTGTAAGTGACTAAGATTTGGAAATGTGTTTGGGACTAAGATTCAATTCCACTGAGGTTTGGTGAAATAATTTGTGAGACAAACTATTGTTGAAAGTTTTAGTACCGGAGAAGTGTGAACTCTATCCAGAAGGGTTTTTTCTTAAATTTTACCATTGTATCATTCGAAAAACATTCCATTGTAAGAATGTAAGTAATACTACGAGAAAGAGTTATTTTATTCATTAAAATACATTTGAAAAAACAATTAAAATGTAAAATTCTTATTATTGATAAATGGTTCCGAATATTCTTTTTCAATTGTGGTCACAGTATGTTGCACATACCGGGTGGCCCAGCGGGTAGTGTTTGAAACAAATGAAAAAAATAAAAAAAAATAAGAGACATGAGAAGAATTTAATGACGTTTATTGAATTGACATATTGGGCAATTAATGATAAAGAGGTTCGAAGTGCCCGCCATCTTTAACAAGGGCAGCAGTTAGGCGGTTCTCGAATCCAACCATATTCCATACTCCTTACCTATACCTTCCTCTTTCCTCCATACTCCTGCCATACTCCTTTTGTTTGGCCAATTCTTTTTGTGGAACTTTTCACAAAAGCTAAAAAAAGCTTCCCACAAAAAGAATTGGTCAAACAAAAGGAGTATGGAGGAAGGTATTTGAAAGGTATGGAGTATGGTTGTATTCGAGAACCGCCTAACTGCTGTCCTTGTTAAAGATGGCGGGCACTTCGAACCTCTTTATCATAAATTGCCCAATATGTCCATTCAATAAACGTCATTAAATTCTTCTCATGTCTCTTATTTGTTTTTATTTTTTCATTTGTTTCAAACACTACCCGCTGGGCCACCCGGTATCTTAGTTAGGTTTGATCGTTTATGGCGGCTGTATATTTCTATCCACCGTGAGGAGCTTTGGTAGTAAACTCCGCATTTATTCCGCTTCCTTTGTTCGAAATGAAACACAGTTTGGAGTTGAAACACGGTTTGAAGTTCTCCGATATTGTCGAAGTGTGTTTTGAAGGTTTGGGGATTTTTAGATTCAGGATTTTCCTCCCTTTTGCTTTGAATGCTCATTTGATGTTCTCGGGGTTGGCTGATTATTTTGTGCAAATTACTTCGTTGATTGATCGTTGATTGTATTGAGTGAGAAACCGAATCGTGTTTTGCTTAACTGATCAAATATAGAAACATCAATTAAATTTCGTTAGAAAGGCGTAAGTCGCGGCTTTGACTTTGTTGACTTACTCTCTTTTTGAGAAAAGGAAATTCAATTCATTTAAAAATAATTAACTAAACCTTGTATTTAAATAAAGGAATGTATGAAAATAAAGATTTTCGTATATAATTAGCAAATTATTTCAATGGATAATGTTGCTTTATTTCACGCATGTGTAGTGCTTTTGTTCCATTTAAAACTTCAAAAGCTTTTTAACAGTTTTTTTGTAACATTATCCCATGTAATCAGCGATAATCAAAACAGCAAAAAATCGTTTTTATTATATATTTCACAGGGTACATAAAACATTGTATGACAAATTACCAGGGCTACATCCAATATTCATGAAAATAAAGCTCTGTAAATGACCATATAATATTGTTTTATTTTAAACATACAGATTTTCGCTTTTTATTTATTCTCTACCTTTCTTTATCTCATGTACATATCTTTTTAAAAGCAATTTTTCAGGTAATATTGCTAACTAGTACACTGCTCAAGTACACTGCTCAAAACAATTAGGGGAGAACTTTGAGTACTTTTGTTTACCCTTTCTGTTCCAACTTCTTCTTTTTTTTTGTTATAAAAATCTAAAATTTGTGAAATAGATTCATTATGCATTCAGAATGAAATGGTAAAAAACAGGGGGAAAAATCATAATTTTTTAACTAAAATTTAAGGAGGAAAATATTGGAATCATAACTTTTGAATAAATTATAAAAATATTTTTTTTCAAAACTTTATTTGTAAAAAAGAGGTAAAATCAATTTCTGAACATCTAAGAATACAAGCGTGAAAAATTCAGGGTCAATTTATTTCATAAAATATTTCAGGAGTGAATTTTATTTTACCATGTTTTTCATATTTTCATTTAATTAAAACAAACATTATTTATTTCTTCAAAAACATGATTCTTCCATCTAACGATAAATAAGTGCGAGCTCAACTTAGTTAGAGAAAAATTCGGAAGCTGATGATATCAAATGGAATCATTGGGGGTGAAAGAGTTTAAACCATGAGTTCCCCTAATTGTTGTGAGCAGTGTACTAAAACCATAGATATCATAATTAAAGTATTAGATTGGCTGATCACGTAACCTCCAATGCTAACGACGGGACGCGCATGGAGGCCAAATAGGTGGGCATAATTGCCAATGTTGCTGCCACTTTTAGGAGAAAAATACTACAAAAAATACCATTTAATTCAAAAATTACAAAAAAAGAGAAAGGGATTTAAAATCACTAAAAAGATTCCAAAATGAAGCTAGTATTTTTTACGATATTTTTTTGTAATTTTAGAATAGTATATTAGTATTTTAGAATAATTCTTAAATTTCAACAAAAATATCGTAAAAATACTAGCTTCATTTTGGAATCTTTTTAGTGATTTTAAATCCCTTTCTTGTTTTTTTTTGTAATTTTTGAATTAAATGGTATTGTTTTTGTAGTATTTTTCTCCTAAAAGTGGCAGCAACATTGGCAATTATGCCCACCTATTTGGCCTCCATGCGCGTCCCGTCGTTAGCATTGGAGGTCACGTGATCAGCCAATCTAATACTTTAATTCTGATATCTATGACTAAAACCTAGTTTCTAACGCACAAATCTGAATAGTGTAGTGAAGAACCAGAATCGAGAAACAGTTGCTTATTTTGCGTGTTGTGAAAATTATGTGGTCACACAAATGTACTTTCTAAACCAAAGGGATTCTTGCAGTGAAGGGTCAAAATAGGAATGTTATCCCAGCATATTCAACAATTATAAATTATTTAAATAATAAAATAATTTTGGTAAAATTATATTATATGAAATAAGTGAAAAAAAATATTTTTATTCGTAAGCGTTATGCATTAAATTCGAACAATACCTTATTTGTTTACCTGATGCTTAGTTTTTAAACAAATTTAAAGTTTCTAAAACCCAAATTTATTGAATTAAAACAAGCTTTCAAATAATATTAAATGTAAATAAATGGCATGGAAGAAATCCTTTGTATTGAGGATTCCATTTGTAATTTAAAACACAAATATTCATTGAAAGAAGCATCATTCGCTTTAATTTAAAAACCATCGAATAAATACCAAATTATTTTATTTTCGGGCATCTTTGTAAGGCTTTATGCCCCAAATTAAATATAGCGAGTAACTTTAATAAATAAACAATAGGTTTACATTGTTATCTTTTCTTTAAAAAATATTATTTATCTATACTTTTTTCTAATTTTTAATGCAAATAAGAACAAATAAAAAAATCTTTTGTGGAGGAATTAGTAATTTCGCTATTGTTTGCCACAATGAAGAGCATTATGCAAGAATTTATGACTCAAAGAACAGACGAACAATTGAATAATTGTATTAAATTTAGCAGAAAGGATCTATAATGTTGTGTCCTGACTACGACATAAAAAAAACTTGGCGACCACCAAGGGCGCCAAGCGATGCAATAGCATGTGGCTGACTCTGCCAAGTCGCCAAGTTTTGTTGTATTTGTGGCATTCGATGTCGTAGTCAGGACACAGCCTAAGAGAAACTATGAATGAAAAAACTATAACAAAAAATGAAGAACATTCTATAGATTTAACGCTGATTAACGATTGTTAAAACTAGTTTCAGTTTTATTCTGATTATTTTAATTTGAGACATACATGGGTTACATTATTTTGATTTGCGACCGTTCACTGCCTCTGCACCCACGTTTAACTGTGTCTCTTTCTAATTGAAAATATCAGATAAAACCATAAGTACAGTCCCTGGACAAATTATTAGACGCACTGCAAGATTTCATGTAAAATATTAATTACCGGGTGATATTGTACCGTTTTATTTCTTTTAATTTGATTTGTTTTTTATTTTTATATTATCCAATCAATTACCGATTTATTTGACATAAATAAAACAGCATTCATTTAGAAAAGCATAAGTTTATTAAGTTTTAAAGAAAAGTGAAATTAATGTTAGTGAAAGTCAATATTTAGTTGAGCCACCTTTAGCCGCTATCAAAGCTTTAATTCTGCGCGGCATGCTATCAATGCAAGACTGTACCGTCTCCTGCATTTGAGGATGATGATTCCACACCTGATACAGGTTTGTACTTGTTTACGTCCATGTATCACTTTGTCAACACGATGTTGCCATATGTTAAAAATAAATACAAATATGTAGTCTACATTAATTCTTTTAAAATAAAAAAACAATAATATTGTAGTTTAAATATACCATTATTGCATAAAAACTCTTACGAAACATAAAATTACTAAAAAAAATACAGTGCGTCTAATAATTTGTCCAGGGACTGTAGGGTTTTTGTAAAATGCGCTGAATTTATTAGGATAGCAAATTTTAGATTTCAAAACTCCAAAGTGCGTTTGGGAGCCCAGTCGGTAAGGCGCTTGCTTTGCACACGAAAGGTCCAAGGTTCGGGGCCGGCCAAAATAACTGCTGACCTATAAATATCTGTCCAGGCAAAAAGTCCGACGAATAATACCCCGTATAGAACGAGTACACGTAAAATATGCTCACAAGTCTCGATTTCACCCTTAAGATGCATTGGGTGCCTACTCAGGTGTCAGTTTGTCACTTAACTGTGGTTCTAGATTAAGACACCCGTCACCAATAGTCCACGAGTAGCTCTAGTTGACGGTAGTTCAATTCAACACACCTCAAAAAGTCTTTAAATACAGAGTACCGGGTGGTTATAAAATAATGCTCCCTATTCGGAGAGGTCTGTAGCTTGAATGAATAATCCGAATGCAACAAACTTCGAGACAGTTACTAATCAAGAAGGGGGGAAAAGAATGGAATCATAAAAAAAAACCTCTCGTCTCTTGACCAGGGTTCTAAATTACGAGGCGTAATTGGCTGTGTTGGCCGTAATTGGCCATAATTGGCTACGCCTCGTAATTTAGAACCCTGGTCAAGAGACGAGTTTCTTTCTTACGATTTCATTCTTCCCCCCCCCTTCTTGATTAGTAAGTTGTGTCAAGAAAGGGGAAAGATATTGGAATCATAAAAAAGAAACTCGTCCCTTGACCAGTGTTCTAAATTACGAAGCGTAATTGTCTGTGTTGGCCGTAATCGGCCATAATTGCCTACGCCTCGTAATTTAGAACCCTGGTCAAGTGACGAGTTTCTTTTTTTATGATTCCATTCTTTTCCCCTTTTTGATTATTAAGTGTCTCGATGTTTGTTGCATTCGGATTATTCATTCAAGCTACAGACCACTCCGAATAGCGAGCGTTATTTTATAACCACCCTGTACTTAGTCACTTAATTTTACTTACGTGCCTTTTGGTTCTTTTTGAACAAACGTTTAATTCTCCTCAACACAAAATGAAATGGCACTAAAAATCGACAAACAATTCAACTAAATTCAAATAAAGATCTCATTTAAGATAAAACTTTTCAGCGAACTGGGAAATTAGTTTTCAAACTTTGTTCTTTTATTCTAATGATGTTCATGAAAATTTTATTTTGAATTAAACAACTTAACAAACAAATTGCATGTGGGAATAAGAGAATGTGAAAAAAAAGTAGTATTCTTGCAAAAGAAGCTTTTCCCGAAGAAAATTTCAGAAATTTATAAAAATGCTCAAAGTTATTTACTTGTTTTTTTAGATTTTTAAATGTATTTTTACAGTGGTGATAGCTTAGATGGATTTAGTTTGTAAAAATTATTTTATTCTTTTGTGAACTGTGTTGAAGTAGTTATTTTTTCCTAAAATTATTTCTTACGTTTCGATAACTTTAAACAATATTAAAAAATAGGGAAAAAATGCAATAGAATGTCAAAGCTTAAATAAAAAAAAAGAATTTGTACTTCCTTGTTTATTAAAATATAGTACTTATATGTACTTTTGGTTTTGTATATTTAAATATTGGTAAAATGCAATATATAATTCTTTTAAAACTCAATTTGACTCGTAATTTCATTAATTTACAAATGCAAAAAATCGTTTCAATTCATTTTTAAAGGGAACTTCTCGTTACTAATAATGGAGTTGTTTCACGTGGCAGATGGCAACAGCTCCGAAGTTTTCTTTTTGTTTGTTGTCAGGAATTTTGTTTTGGTATTCGAAAATGAGTTTTCTAAGAATATATTACTTATTAAATTTTTAAAAGCCACATTTTTTCTGTGTTGTTGGTTGTTCAAAACATTTGAAGAGTACAAGTGAAAAACCGCTTAATTTCGTAGAAAACTTTTCTCATCAGGCCTCTTTGGCAATGAAAGCGAGTAATCGCCTAAACTGGTGTAAGGAAGTAGTTTCTCACTTGGTTTTTCTCTCGCTGCAACCCTGATTCACGCCAGAGATCAGTGGACATGAGTCACACGTTTGTACCGCGAAAGAAGTTCAGAAAGGAAAACCGGTTTCCTGTCGCCAATGTCCGCCAAGCAGACACAATTACGGGACGTACGGCATGACTCCCAATAAATCAAGCGGTTCTTCCCCTGTACTCTTCATTTGTTAAAGAAAGCTTGCATAGAAATAAAATCTATTTTTATCTACATCGGTCATTTTGAGAGTGAAACCAAAGCAACCAATGGAATCACAGTACGTAGGAAAAAAAATAGCGTTACATCATCAGAAACATTCGCTTAAGTTACTCATTATTTTGACTAGCAATTGTTATTTCAAAATCAAAGAAACTTTATTCTTAACTATGAATCATACTAATTACTCAAAATTTATAAGTACTTATCATTAATTATCTGTTAAGTGTTCAGGTAACATAATCTTAAGACAAAAGGATTTTTCACTTGCAAATAAGCAACTATCCATTAATTAGCGTAACAAAGAAGTTTCTTCTTATCCAATCCTTTATCTATTCATTTTCGGCAATACATCAGGTTAAAACTATTCCATTTATCAAGTCAGGACACGAAAATACTGGCTCCATTGACTAATAGTTCCAAAATATACTTTTTATGTATTCGTAATTGGTTTTCAACAATACTTATAAAAAGTTAAAATGGGCAAAAATAATTACTAATGTTTTATTTTTCGTTTTCGTTTGTGTGATAATAGTACGTTTAATCAATACATTTTTATCTTCGCATAATTTAACTATTTTGTATAATAGTATTATATAACTTAATCTGTATTAAGCTCGGGTTTAATATTCATTTTTTAGTAAATCTAAGAAGCCCTTACAATTATAAAAAGCTTCTATTTTTACATTAACAAAATATACACTATTGCAAAATGTAACAAAAAATGACATGATTTAAAGCTTATCTAGAGAAAAATTATCAAAGTCTTAGTTGTAAACTATAAAAAGTCAAATTTAAAGACTCTAATGAATTTTGCAATGAAATTTAAATATTTAACTAAAATTCAAGTATTGTTGGATTTTTTAATAATTTTTAGATTCTTTGGGGTATTATTAAAAAAAATTTAAATATTTTTAGTTATTTTATGTTTTAAAATTTTTGTTTTATTCAAGTGTCGTCTGTTTATTCTTTAATTATCTTTTTATACCTATATATTTATAAATAAATTACAATAGAACATTTTCGTGCTCCATAATAATAACCAAGAAGCACAAGTGAGGCCCAGTGGCTTAGTGGTAGTGCTTCGCATTGCCACGCCACAGGTCCGGGGATCGAATTCCGAATTCGGCGAGGTTGACCCATCCTTTCATCCCTTGAGTGGGTCGATAAAATGGGTACCAAACATGCTTGGGAACTAAACACTGGGAGTTCCGCGTGAGGCTGACCACCTAACCGGGACATATGCCTAGCACCCCAGAGCCCTAGATCACGAAATCTGAAATGGGCACGGCAGGCCTTGGCCCAGTAATGGGCTGGTAGGCCGATGAGAGTAGGAGTTTAGGAAGCACACGTTGTCGTATCGACAAGTTTGTTCTGATTGTCTATATTAATACAGCAAATACCTATGGTGGTTTTGTACCATGATTTATTATACTCTTAGAATAGTAATCCATATTTATTAGTAGAATTTCCACGGGATTTGGTGAAACTACGTTTTTTCCAGATGTACCACCGGGCTGGGGAGCTCAGTCGGCAAGGCGGCGGTCTTCCATGCGATAAGTCCCATATTCGGGTCCGGTAATAACCTAACTGCCGGCCTACAAACAGTATGTGCAGCCAAAAGTCCTACAAATACCACGTGTAGAGGGAGTGCCCGTTAAATATGCTTTAAATTCCCGAAAGCCCCGTAAGATGCCTCCCTTAAAAGTTGCACTGAGTCAATACTCGGATATCAGCTCGTCACTTGACTGGGATTCTAAATAACGATGCCCGTCGACAATAGCCTTCGTATAGCTCTAGTATGAACATAATGTAATTTTACCGTAACTAAGAACCAAGCTTCATTAGTTACAGGGCTGGGGAACCCAGTTGGTTAGGCATTCGCCTACCATGCGGAAGGTCCTAGGTTCGGATCCGGGCTTCGCTAAAATAACTGTCGACCTATAAACGGTCCAAAAATGTCCGACGAATAATACCCCGTGTGGAGGGAGTGCACGTTAAATATCCTTCAAAGTCCCAACGCTGCGTACGATGTCACCCTTAACGGTTGCGTTGGGTGCCTACTCAGGTGTCGGCTCGTCACTTGACTGTGGTTCTAAAATATGACGTCCGTCGCTAATAGCCCTCGTGTAGCTCTAGTGCGACGATAATTTCTAACTAAACTAAATCATTAGTCACAGCAAATACTGAGGAAAATTTAGTATGTTTTCTCCAGATATACCACCAGCAATTTATAATTATCCTTTGTGTCATTTTCACAAATTTTAACCCCTCTTTCCCCAACCCCTACTCCTACAACATGAGTAAATGAGTTAAACTTGATATGTGAGGATCGCTCATATTAAGTTTGATAAATTTCCACAGGGTCTGCGGGATTAGTTTTGAATAATGGGGGATAATTTAAGTATTATAAATCCATTTTCTTAAGATCGCATTAAAATGAGTGTAATTTGTGTTTTGGGATTAATTTGGTGAGTAATTTGGGATGTGATCATGAATATTAAAGGCGAATGAGACAGAACTACCATGGGCTTCCAAACCAAAGTGCCTTTGTGTTAATCCAATTGAAAGGGGCTGGGGAGCCCAGTCGGTTAGGCATTCACCTAGCATGCGGAGGGTCCCAGGTTCGGGTCCGGGCATCGCCAAAATAACTGCCGACCTATAAACGGCCCGTGCAGCCAAAATGTCCGACGAATAATACCCCGTGTGGAGGGAGTGCACGTTAAATATCGTTCAAAGCCCTAACGCTGCGTGCGATGTCGCCCTTAACGGTTGCGTTGAGTGCCGACTCAGGTGTCGGCTCGTCATTTGACTGTGGTTCTAAAATACGACGTCCGTCGCCAATAGCCCTCGTGTAGCTCTAGTGCGACGATAATTCAAACTAAACTAATCTAATCCAATGGAGACAAATAATTTTCTAAGTCACATTTCTCTGTCTGCATTGAATATTTTTACAAACTGATTTTTTAAATGATAAATGCAAATAACTTACTTGTCTCTATGATTCCACATTGTTTAAAATCGGTTAGAATATTTTGTGTGGAATTATTTATTGAAAAGTAAAAGAAAAAAGTATTCATATAAAAAAAAGTGGAATTATAGAGATCTGTATCTGAAGCTACATTTATTTCATAGAAACCGTTTGCAAAAATATATAGTACGGCTGGATAAATGTAGCTTAGAAAATAATTTTTCTGTATTGGATTTAAACACATAGGTACTTTGGTTTGGAGACCCGC